>OY764964.1:6539163-7139163 GCA_963668005.1 Melieria crassipennis | reverse complement strand
CCACGGCTCGGGTGATGCCACCGTACCCTTACATACTGCAATTTAAACAAATTTTTTGGGGATTCAACCACGTCAGAATTCGTTTAAATTTTTAAATTCAAACAAATTTAATTTGGATTCATTTCAAAATTGTTAACGAGCTGTTCTCAGCAAATTTGTTGAAGCGAAAGCGATCGTCAACGAAAATAAGTATACACACAAAAAATGAGCGCGAACAAGGGAAATTGTGTTTTTACTTTTGTTGGCTTTTTTGGTGGTTGATTATTTCATTGCATGTGAAGTCAGGGTCAGTCAGTTGCAGCCGCCGTGGCTCAGTTGGTTAGTGCGTTGGACCGCGAGTCGAAGGCAGCAAACCGCAGGTTCAAATACTGCCCGTAATAACACCTAAAAAAATAACGGGAAAATTCGTTTTCTCTTTCGGTGGCTGTCCTCTCAGCTGGAAATGGCAAACCTCTGAGAGTAAAAATTGCCTATGATAAAGCTCCCAACCTGCCGTTCGGAACCGGCATAAAAACTGTAGGTCCCTTCCACCCGCGTACAAATTCACACGCACAACACGGGTGGTTGCGGGAAGCTAGGCCTTAGTCTCGCGTAAGCGGGCTGTCGTGCCAGTCAATTATTATTATTATTATTATGTGAAGTCAGGGCACACAATTATGCGAATATTTTCGAATAGCCGAAGAGCGTATGGGACCTGCTGCGCTGGTAACAAGGCGAATCACATCAGCAGTCGCAACATCACAGCTCGCAGTTGATGTGCGACTGACCACCAATGTTGCCATTTTGGTGCTTTTGGAGCTAGATTTATATTTTTTTCCAAAATTGTTCCAATTGTTGTTTTTGTTTGGTTGTAGCTCCTAGCTCTTTTTTTAGCTCTTTTGAAAATGTTAAAGCTCTTTTTTAGCTACATAAATTTAGAAGTATAGTTTTATATTTCAATGATTAATTGATCAAGTTTCACGATTAATTAAATCGTGAAAATCGCCTTTAAAAAAAAATATCGTAAAAAAAATAACATGTCACGACTTTGTTATAAAATGAATTGCGCAATTGAAGCAACGTTTGCCAAATAATATAAAAACACTTAAAAATATTTGATATGATTTTTTTCTATTGATAATTCGTTAAAAGCTGTAAAGCCACAGATATTTGATCATTTTGAAAATGAAAAAAATAAGTTCACCATTGATGAAAATACGTGTATAGAAGTTCAATGGCGTGACTATTTATAAATATTTATATATATGGAAGAATTTAAATACACTAGATTTTTGGGTCGAGGTTAGGGAGTTCAAGAATTCAGTCAATGAAAATCCATTTAACGACCTGGAAAATTTTGTTTTTACTCGTCTTGTCCTACGGCTCAGCAATGCTGAAGGAAGTTGAAAGATACTTTTCCATGATGAACTTTATTAAAAACAAGTAAAGGAATAAAATTAATTTATTTATGTTAAACTCGCTGTTGATAGTTAGAAGTGGCCTTAACCCTAATTCCCAGAGTTTTAAACGTAACGTAAAGCCAGAAGTGAGACTGTCAGGCTCACATCAGCAAAACAACTGAAAAACTCAACTTATTTTACTTTTCCAAATCCAATTACTACTTAAAGACGGTTTTATTTAAGTTATATATTTTTAGTAAAGAACTTGTGAATACAGGGTCCACTGGTAAACAATTGCTACTGCAAAAATATAATTAATTAATCCAGATATTCACATCTTTGTCAAATTTGGGTGGAAGTGGAATGGAGATTTGTTTAGTTTATTGTAAACATGTTCCTGCGTTTTGGAGATGTGTGGTGGACAAATATGACACCGACTTTGTTTACGTGTACCAGAATTTGGCGCCTGCGAACTGACCTTTTGCAGTAATACAGCATCTATTGTTGTCTGAGTTATTGCTCGCAGATATTCGTAGCTATACAAAAAAAATCCCCAGTTATCGCAAAAACAACTATCTTTTGCTATATACATATATCCTCATTCCAGTAAAGAGGTGTTTTTAGCCATATGACATATGTCGAAATGCCAGCAGCATCAATCAAATGTATAAAGAAAGCTAGAGGCCATTCATTAGGTTTGCGTTTTTTGAAGTACCCATCATACAAATTTTGTTTTTTCTGAGTGTACGAACCCCGCATCCAATAAACTATGGGCTAATTCCTTACTCGTGAACTAGTTGGTCATTATTACATTTGTGTTTTTAAGGCTCACACAGTTTTTCAACACCTTTTTCGCAGGACCCAAAGCTCCTTTATTACCGTATTTGCATGTGTATGGCATTTCAGGAGGTATTAGCACCATCGCACTTCCATATTCTGATTATATATTTATCGGGATTGGAAGACATGAACTGTATGGACTAACATCAACTTCGGCAAGGCATAAATTCTTCATAATATGTCGTATATTGTAGTATTTTCAAACATTCTCATAGACTTCATCCCATGCCGACTAGATGAGTGATAGGCTCAAAAACTTCGAACTTGATACGATAAAAATGCACCTAAACATGAAAAATAAAAATATTCTTCCATATGGTGGACAAAAAGTCAAGGAATTCTGAGTAAATTTGTGTTTTTGTTCAAATGAGCTACTGAGACTCACTTCTGGGGTTACGTTGCATTTTTTAAAAATTGTTTAAAAAAAGTAGAAAAACTGTCTAAAAAGTAAAATTTATAAATGAAATATAATTCTAACATTCTATTAGAGGATTACATAAAAAATTGGAATCGAAAATCTTTTAGTACAGGATTTATCAACATTTGAAATCTTTAGGGAGACTGAGAGGCTCACTTCTGGGAATTAGGGTTAAAAGACTGAATAAATGTTGTCATGATTTTGCAATAAATAATGATCTCTTAAACTTAATGACTGCAAACAACATTTACGACTGTAATAATAACGATTCTTCTTCGGAAGATGAAATATTTGATTTAAATAATTAATAACTATTTGTGATGTTTGTAATGTAGTAAGCTTATTTTTTTGTAACTTTCAGCTTACTTGCTTTATTTAATAGAAGTGTGTAATACAAAGGATTGGAAAAAACAATATATGAGGTAACTGGTGTCTTGCCGACTCTGCCCGGCACGTCCGTCTCGTTCGCTGTCACTTATTCGTCTCCTTGTGTCTTTCGCGCGTTTTTTCCTCGCTACTTTGGCTTTTGGCGGCAACGTCAGCCATCATGCCGCGAGTAGTGCCATCGCTCGAGTGTTGCCAATGCACACTGAACAGTGCCACTGCTCGGGTGATGCCACCGTACCATTAAATACTACAGCCGGCCGTTCTGACACTTTGATCGGCCCGATCAATCGATATACATAAGTGAGCTTACATACTACGTAAGTGAGCTTACATCCTACTACATACAATACAATCAAAAGGAACTTAATTTACAATGGTTGAACAGCTGGTCATTAAAACTAGGGTGCTGAAGGCTGAAGATGTAAATTAGTTTCAATGAGGTGTTGCGGAAGCGACTCAATTACTTCGTTACTTGGAGGCTCAACCCACTTGCGAATATGGTTGGCTTCAAGGATGCCTTGATAGGGGAGTTGGGTAATGGGGCAATCATCGATGTCGCCTACGACATAGCGGTCATGAGGCAGCTTCTTGATTACCACATATGGACCCTTAAACTTCGGAATAAACTTCTTGTTGGTGCCAATGGTCGTATCATTATTTCGAACAACGACAAAGTCTCCCACGTCAAAAACCCTGGGCGGTCGACTATGCTCATGGAAGCGCTTTAAATTGTAATCTTGACTCTCCCGAATGGCAACAGCGGCCTGATCTCACACAACCTCTAGATCTCTTCCGACGGAGTTCACATCTTTCTCATCCAAGAATTCGGTAAGCCGATCCACCTCACACCCCCTCTGCAAAACGCCAAAGAGAAGTTTGCTAGGGGCCGTTTTAATTGACCGGTGAACCGTATTGTTCAGTGCGTACTCAACATGCGCTAGCTGGCGCACCCAATCGGAATGAGCCAGCGGCACGCTCAATTTGGCCAGAATCGCTTTAAGCGTCCGATTCACTCTCTCAACTTGACCATTTGCCTGCGGGGACGCAACCGCAACCTTTACGTGCTCGATATTTTTATCCGAAAGGTAAGATGTAAACTCGAGAGACGTAAAACATGTTCCCTGGTCACTCACTATTCGCGAAGGGCGACTATAATACTCAAAATACTTATTGAGCGAAATGCATACTTCACGCGTACTTGTCGATACGACCGGATACAATTTTACATATTTAGTAAAGGCATCGACGACCAGCAGAATATGCTTTCGTTTGGACTGAAGTGACGGCAGGGGACCGAAGTGGTCAATATGGATCGTGTGGAATGGAACGGGCTGCTTCGGGATATTATATAAATTGTGCTCGTTAGTACGAGTCGGGGCGGAATACAGAATGCACTTAATGCAATTGCGGATACATCTTTCAACTTTCGGTTGCATGTCAGGGAACCAGTAATGTAATTTAAGCTGGTCCATAGACTTCGTAACACCGAGATGGCCAATCTTTTCATGAGTATGCCGCACCACATTCTCCTCAAGCTCACCGGGCACATAGACGAATAGATCCCCCTTTCGGTCCTGTCGGTAAACAATTCCGTCATGCATAGCATACGATTTTGACTCACCTTCACTCAAACTAACCTTCAATTTAGAGATAACTGGGTCGCGGTTTTGTACGGCCCTCACTTGGAAATCAATATCTTCGGAACCAACGACAGAAACAATATGGCACCGGCTAAGAGCATCCACATGACCCATACGGGCGCCAGGTCGATGGGAAACGGAATAATTATAATTTTCAAATTCAAGGGCCCAGCGAGCGATTCGCGGATTCATTTCTCGTTTATTTAATGTTAGAGTTAGTGAGTTACAATCAGTAACAATTTTAAATGGAATGCCTTCCAAATAAGTGCGGAATCGGCGGAGGGCGTAGACAATAGCAAGAGTTTCCAACTCGAAACTGTGATAATTGGTTTCTTGAGGCGTTGTACTCTTCGAGTAGTACGACACTGGATGCAATTTCCCATCATCGCCTTTCTGAAGCAAAACGGCACCGAAGCCTTTTGCGCTTGCATCGCAATGCAGCTCGGTTTCACGCTTCGGGTCGTAAATCGTAAGAACTGGGGCGGAGGTAAGAGCGGTACGCAACATTTCATAGGCCTCTCGGCACTCATCATTGAAATGAAACGGGACCTCCTTCTTCGTAAGATTATTCAGAGGACGGGCAATGACCGAGAATGACGGGACAAACCGCCGAAAATATGAGCATAATCCCAAATATGAATGTAGCTCCTTAGAGTTTTTTGGCACTGGGTAATTTTGTATAGCGTGTATATGGTCCCCACTGGGAGTAATACCAGACACTGAGACTATCCCAGATATTCAATCTGTTCGTAAGCAAACTTGCACTTTGACAATCGCAACTCTAGTCCATTACGAGCAAGACAGCGCAGGACGTCGATTATCAACTCCATATGCTCGGCAATGTCCCTTGAGGCGATCACAATATCGTCAAAATATACTACAATAAGTCCGGTATCGGTAAAAGGCTTAAGGATTCGCGATATGAACCGCTGAAACACTGAGGGTGCATTTCTCAGCCCGAATGGCATTCGGATGTACTCGTATTGACCACTCGGGGTTACGAAAGAAGTGTATCGCGTCGAGTCATCCGCCATTTTCACGTGGTGAAAACCATTCTTGAGATCAAGCAACGTAAATATTTTCTTATTGCCGAGATATTCAAGGCAATCGTCAATTAACGGAATAGGAAAATTGTCTCGTATTGTCAATTTATTGAGCGCTCTATAATCAACACACATGCGCGTTTCACCATTTTTCTTCTTAACTAACACAATAGGTGAAGCATAGGGTGAATCGCTGACTCTGATTACTTCGCGTCGCAGAAGGTCACTTATGATCGCACTCACTTCATCCTTCTCGCGGTAAGAGAGTCGCCGAGGCGAGCAAAAGAACGGCGTATCGGTGGTGAGGCGTATCGTCATATCATAATTCGGGACAGTCACCGAACTTTGATCAAACTTCAAATATTCGGAGGTAATCCCGTGGCGTAAGCAGTCACGGAACGGTGCAGCAAGCTGCGGATCAATGTCAATTTCGTCGGAAGATACAAGAACCCAAGGATTCTGAGAATTTTGGAACTCATCAAGCGCCTCAATGGCACCAGGCCGCGACAATGTTCGACGCGGAGTGGCAAAGAAATTTGAAACAATTCCCTTCCGATTAATGAGAATTCGCCTGGATGAGCCCCACTTTCACTTACACTATTCAATTGAGCCACTTCGGAAGTCACAGGTGAATTACAAACGCACACGTCTTTTGGTTCATTTAATATGGCATTGCCAGAAACGTTAAATACAGAACTATGTTCAGGACTAGGAATGATTGGGCAAGAATACAGTAGGATTTTAAATGACTGGAGTGCATCCCTGCCAAGCAGCATCGGGAACGGAAGAGCGTCGTCTGACAGAACCAACACAGGAATTATCCGCACACGATTCTGCAGTAGCACAGCAACACCCAGCTCACCGTGAGTGACTATATTAGCCTTGCCCAATCCGCAAAAGTTCGATGGCCTCGGTTGTCCAATCTTGACAAACTCCGGAACCAAGGATATTGTAATAAAGCTAACGGGGCTACCCGTATCAAGAAGAGAATGACAACCAATTACACCTGTGCATTTGGAATCACTCGACTTAAACACAACACTCACCATCTGAAGTGTGCTCATGGTCTGAGCTGTCCTCTCGTCATCACCGTCGTCATCTTCTCGGGCGATAGGTCGGGCACTGTGGACGCCCACGAACGCGGCTCGTTGTTTCTTCGGGGCTGACGGGCAGTCAGCTTGTTGGTGGCCAAGGTTGCCACATCGGAAGCACGAACCAGGAACGCGACGCTCTTTTGGACACTCAGAGGAAAAATGCCCATAGCCGGAACAATTAAAGCAGCGTGGTCCACTAGCTGCGGCGGAAGTCGGAAGTTTGGTGTGGGTGGCGCTCGTCGGAGGTGTGACAGCTGGAATCGGAAGGCGCACTTCGGAGCGGCGCAATTTCAGCTTGTCGTAGCGAACCATCAGCTCCTTCAGCTGCTGGATGTCGGTTGCGCCATACAAGATCGAAATATCGGAGGTACGATCTTGTAGGCCGGCAATTATCGCTTCAATGACTTCGTTGGCTTCGATGTCTGCATGTGAGGCAATCTCCACCATAATAAGGACGTACCGGAAGCTGGTCTCGTTTTTCTTCTTAAAACGCTGACGCAGCTGGTCGTAGACTTCTTGGCGGCTCGTACGGCGATCGAACTCAGCCACTAGCATAGGACGCAACTCCGCCCAATTGGTGACATTAATTGTGCGGAGGAACACACCTGCTGTTCCCTTCAACTTGCGGCGCGCACAAATGTATCGATCGCGATCATCGCAATCGAGCGTGGCTGAAATGTCTTCGAAGTCGGCGATCCACTTCCGGATGCCATAGGAGTCGTCGCCCGTGAAGTCGGCAATTGCACTGTCCATTTCGGAAAAATCAAATTTACGTCGGCCCGACGTGGACGCCGTTTCTTGTTCTAGTGCGCGCACCTTTGCGCGCAGCTCCAGTAGGGCGGCCCGCTGTTCGAGCCGTTGGATCTCAGCGGCGGCGTCTTCGTCGCATTCCAGTACATCGACCTCGTCACCACCCGGAAGACCGGCCTCCGCGTGGAGCGCCATCAAAGTGGTGCGTGTCGAGTTCGGCGGCGGCGAAATGCCCGCAGCCGTCAGCTCAGCCATCAATTGGCCCTTCGTCGCTCGATTCATGGTGCTGGATTCGTAAGTGGGTGCTCCGCTGGACGATGCACTAACCCGCGTTGTTATGAAATTGCGGCGGGTGCTCCGCTGGACACTGCACTAACTCGCGCTGTGGTGAAGTTGCGGCGGGTGCTCCGCTGGACGCTGCACTAACTCGCGTTGTTGTAAAATGGCGGCGGGTGCTCCGCTGGACACTTCACTAACTCACGTTGTTGTGAAATCGAGGCGGGTGCTCCGCTGGACGCTGCACTAACTCACGTTGTTGTGAAATTGTTGGCCGACACTCGCAGTAGGTCTTTTATCCCACTTCTGAACTGTAGTAAGCTTATTTTTTTGTAACTTTCAGCTTACTTGCTTTATTTAATAGAAGTGTGTAATACAAAGGATTGGAAAAAACAATATATGAGGTAACTGGTGTCTTGCCGACTCTGCCCGGCACGTCCGTCTCGTTCGCTGTCACTTATTCGTCTCCTTGTGTCTTTCGCGCGTTTTTTCCTCGCTACTTTGGCTTTTGGCGGCAACGTCAGCCATCATGCCGCGAGTAGTGCCATCGCTCGAGTGTTGCCAATGCACACTGAACAGTGCCACTGCTCGGGTGATGCCACCGTACCATTAAATACTACAGTAACTTTTTGCATTTTATTTAAACTACAAAGAATTTTAAAAAATGTAAGCCTTTTTAAGTTTTGTTGTACCGACAAATGGTCAAAAGTGAATTTTATTCCATTTTAAATTAACAGATATTTATTGAACAGATATATAAGCTGTTGTTTAGTTAATAAATATATTTACGTTTAATAAGTAAAAACATATTAATATTGATAAATGCTTAAAAATAAATTTAGTTTTTTTTTAGTTTAAAAAAAATTTTTGGAGCTCTTCTTTGCTCGTTTTTTCACAAATTTTGCTCCAAACCAAATTTTTTTTCTGGCAACACTGCTGACCACATCAACAAAAAACAAATTATGAAAGCTGACTTCGAATTAAGAAGTTTTAGGAGATTTTTTAGGAGGAAAAATTGTTTAGGAGAAAGTTTAGGAGATTTATATTTTATGTTAGGAAATTTTTTGGGACCTTAGTGGATTTTTGGGAGATTTTTGGAAAACGAAGTATGATGTACTGGGAACACTGGCTACAAAACATATTTTTTTAAATAGTCAAAGCACCCTATTGTGTTTCAAATTTTTAAGCTTACAAAATGTAAGCTCATTCTATTTCGCTCTCACTTATTCCTTTCAAAATGAAATCCCGCCAAAACCGGCACTTTTTATTTAACTTTTGATTTGAGTGGTTTTTGATTGAAGTGGTCGGCCGCAGCCTGCAGGTGAGTTTAATAATGCATACATTAACCAAATTAATTAAAAATTCCTGTGATTTTTAGGTACTTTTTGAATGTGTTTGGTGATTCTTTAAAATGTCAAAAAAACAATATACCCAAAAATTTAAAAATGCATGGAAAACCGATGAAAATTTTAAAGGTAAGAGATACTGATGGATTAACGTTTATTCCTATTAATATTTTAATATTTTTTTAGAATGGTTACGGTGTATCGACACAGACGATACGAAAGCCTATTGCATTTATTGCAAAACGAGTATCGTTGCACATCGTCGCAACCTTAGCGACCATGCAGCAAGCCGCAAACATATCAGAAGCATGCAGGATGAAAGAGAATTGAAAAGCATCCCAAAAATATCAACATTCACAAAGTATCAAATCGATGAAGAAAGAAAGCTGGCAGAATTGAAGATTGCTGCGTTCAGGCGCGGATCCAGAAAAATATTTCGGGGGGTTTTAAAAAGTAATTCCTTAAAATTTATAAAATGTCTTTTAATTTGTATGTAGTTTTATAGTCGATCCACATATTTCGGGGGGGGAGGTTTCAACCCCCAAAATTTGGCCCCCCCCTGGATCCGCCACTGGCTGCGTTCGTTGCAGAGCATTGCAGTTTTCGCACGGCTGATCACCTTAGCGAGGTAATAAAGCAATTAGACAAAAGTTCGGAAACTTTGTCCAAAATAAAGCTCCATCGCACGAAGTACGCAGCTCTAATTCTAAATGTCATATCACCCTGCTTGTTGCAGCAGTTGGTTGAGGAAGTAGGGTTATCATACTAATCACTTATAATTGATGAAAGCACGACAATAGACATGAAAAAGATATTGTGTATTATGATTCGATTTTATAATGAAAACTGTCGTAAAGTAAAAACAAATTTTTATCGTCTTGTGGAGTTGGAATCAGGTACTGCTGAGCATATTACAACCTGTTTAATAAAGCAAATTAAACAGGACAACCTCAACATTGAAAAACTGATTGGAATCGGAGTCGATGGCGCGAATGCCATGTGCGGTGAGCATAATTCTATTTCCTCGAAATTGGTACGCATGATTCCACATCTAACGACTGTTAAATGCATTTCGCATTCTCTGCATCTCTGTGCTGAACGATCTTGTGATATACTTCCAAAGAACCTTGATTTTATGGTAAAAGAGAGTCATTCATGGTTTTCAACTAGCACAAACAGAAATATCGAATTTGCACGTATTCACCGCACTATTGCGGACTGCAACCCCAGAAAAATGCGGTTGAGACAATTTTGAATCAGTGGGATTCTTTGGAACTGCATTTTAATATGTCCAGATCTTCGGAACGTGGGGATCCTGGATTTAAGGCAGAAACGCTTTACCAAATGTATCGCTGCATCGAAAACAAATTGTATCTTACATTTATCCGTTTTGCTTTAAAAAAAGTTATTGTTTTAAACAAACTTTTTCAGTCAGAGTCGGCAGAGCCGCTAAAATTGCTACAAGATTTAAATCACTTATTATACTCTACATTACAAGAAATAGTTGTTCCACAGCAACTAGAAAAAGCCAGCAAGCATGACTTATGTAACTTTAAGTTTAAATTATATCTTATGCCCGCGAATTGTATGAATTTTGGTTACGACTTCAATTTACTATCAAGTAAATGCAATTCTGAACATTTAGGCGTGATTAAAGAGCGATGTAAAGAGTTTTTGATTAAGTTGGCAGAAGAATTGCAAAAAAGAGTTCCTAAAAATATAAAGGTGCTCGAACAAGTATGTTTATTTAGGTTAGGTTAGGTTAGGTTGAGGTGGCTGCCTCTGTATGAGACACACTTAGGCCTCTTAATGGGCCCGTTGTGATACCACAGATTCCACCCGTTTGAAATGCGTATGCAACACTGTTTTTTCAACATGTGATACACCACACATTTCAAACGGATGGGGAAAGGGAGGGGAGCATGTTTGTTTGCTCCAGAAAATCTTTCAAAGCAATACAAAGATATTTCAGAAATAGTTTTATTTTATAAATCTGTTTGTATAGATGTTGACGAAGCTTTAAGAGAATGGAAACTTCTTCATCATTTGAAAATAAAAGAGAACAGTTCAGATGAATACTGGGCAAAAGTAAAAGAAGATTTAGATGCTGGGGGCGTATCAAGATTTAACCCATTTTCGGCCGCTACCAGAAATAGCCAATATTTTTTAATTCCTTTTAAGGACTTACTTTTAGGACCTTAATCAAGAATATTTTTGAATTTTTTTTGGGTTTTTTTTTTACAAATTTTTTTTATAAATTAATAAAAATTCAATTTCAAATAAAAACAAATATATATGTACATAGTTTTAGTCAAATAATAATCAAGTATGAAAACAAACAATTGTTGGCTTATATATGTACATACATGACGACTTCTGGCCAATGATCGATTTTTCGACCACTGAAAAGTACGCGGTGCTGAGAGGTAAAAATATTTTCATAATCTTATGGATATCAATTGATTGTGGTAATTTGGTCTTTAGGCTTCATAAATAATCAATAATAAATCAATAATTTGAAAAGGTTATATATTTTTCAGAATATTCAAAATATGACTAAAAAAATGCTTTTTTCGTGCCTTCGGCAACATCTCTAAATTTATGGTTTTTAAAAAAATTATTATTTTGAGGGGTTACCAAAAGACCAAAGCTATTTTCTGCATCAAAAGTTCAAAGATATAATGTCTAAGTGCAGAGCTACTCTCCTTCAAAGTGGCTAGTCGAAAAATCGACCAGCGGCCGAAAATGGGTTAAACATATCGCTACTTTGGCTCTCGCGCTTTTATGTTTACCTTTTTCTAACGCTACCGTAGAGCGAGCATTTTCGATTGTTAATATTATAAAAGATAAGTTACGAAACAAAATGAGTGTAAAAACTGCGGATGCAGTTTTAAGAGTGCGGCACTCATTAGATAGTGGATGCACTAAGTTTGAACCATCATTAAAAATGCTGAAACTTTTTGTAAGCGAAGAAGTTTATAAAAGTGATTTTGATGATGACATATTTGATGTTCTAAGTGGCACTGAAGCCTTGAATATTTAGAGTTAAATCTCTAATTTAATTTATTTAAATTGTATGCCTTAAAGCTGATCTCATGTGTTATGTTTTGTTTTTGTTATGTTTTTGTTCAGTAAAATGAATTAAAAAAGACTGCTTTTTTATGAGAAGTTTAATTTCTTTAAAATTACGCAAATTATAAAAAAAAAAAATTTTAGGAGATTTTTTTAACTTTTGGGAGAAAATTTTAGTATTTTTTTAAGATTTAGGAGAAAGTCATTTCAGGTATCTGGCAACATTGTGATGTGGTCAGTCGCACATCAACTGTGAGCTGTGATGCTGTGATTTGCTACGCACAAGTTGTCGCGACAGCGTGTCGTTCGCGCTGAGTGTGCGCTGACTTCACACACAATGAAAAAATTACCCAGCAAACATTGATGACTAATCTCAAATTGAGGTCCATTTGAATCAAATTGCTTTCTCAAATCTCAAACGTTTGTTCTCAAATTGATATCAAATACATATACTGTTATGGCATTCTCAACTTAAAAGGCACATTTTTAATATGGAAATTTGCCTTTATTCTCAAATTGAGAGTTTAAAATTCTCAAATGTATCTCAAACGAGTGGAACGGATGGAATCGAATTCGACAAATTCGCACATTTTCAATATGGTGTAGTGGTACCACATAGTCACCTACACCGACACTATCCGTCTGATCGTGCAATCGCATGTTCCGTTATGCACTGGTGTCAGGTTGCCACTCGACTCGCGCGCCGCACTTGTAAACAAAGCAAGTCAGCACTTGTGGCGGCGGCCGAGCGAGTTCAACACTACCTACCGCAGCGCACTGTTCCTAACGGAAATATGCAAGATCAGCTATTTTGGTCCTTGCCTACGGATTGGTCAGTTAAACTGTGCTCTGGAATAATGGGCGGAGTATTGGAAATGCCATGCAAGTATAACAGTTATGTTTTTCTTTATAAGCCATAGTTTTTACGAAATAAAGTTAGCTTCTGCTCTTGCAGCAAACGGAAACTACTGCCAGCGATTAAGCGATGTGAAAGTGGGAGAGCCGGTAGAAATACATGCACAGAATTTCACTAATATTATTGCAAAATTGCAACCTTGGCTTGATCAGGAACGTACTTTTTCCTCCATATAAATTTCTAAAACAGGGTTGCTGTTCTAGTTCATTTCAATTTCCAGTGTTGCTGGTGTCAGTCATTTTTTGTGACCAAAGAAATATTTATTTTTATTTGTATTTTTTTTTGTGCAATTTCGTAATACGTTTGTATAGAACTAACTATAAAAATATATTATTGCCCAAAAGTGTCAAAAGAACCGTTTGGTATTCTTTTTATTGAATTAAATTAAGGTTTTAAAAGCTGCATAAAAAAAAACAGTCCTGCGTTCGAACTAGAGTATTTATCACCAAAAGCATACCTGTTCTGATCTGATCGTTAGAGATTCGCTAAATGAAGAACTGCGAAATAAAAAGGGCGACAATTGACCCTGTCGTATTCAACGCATTAAGCTTTGTGTTGTTTGGTATATTTTTCAATAATATCTACGTAATGAAACCAAAAAGTTTATATGTTGTGTATTTGATGCAGAAAAAAGCAAATAATTGAAAGAAAACTGGCGGAGTTTTAGTTTGCACAATAATCCCTAATATCGGGATAAGAGCGGAAACAGTGAAGAGCTGATCACTGACAGCACACACAGACTGTGTACGTGAATTGCAAAAAACGCACAAAAATCGGCTTACTCTCCCAGTTTCACATCGCTTAATCGCTGCTACTGCGTTTCAATTTATTGCAAAGAAGTTCACGTCGGCTCTTTTAGCCACCAAGAATTGGCGCGGCTCGCCTTTACAATAAGCCAACCCGTACTGCTCAAAAATACTGACGATTACAGAACCCCTACACATCCATTTTTTTTACGTATGACCACCACATGGCGATCCTGCGGATTTCGATCCTATGGAAAGACATTTCGATCCTAACACAAACACAATATACCGACTACCTACCACCACAAGATGCACAAATAACTGTCGCAGTTATTCAGGAAATAATTTTATTACAACAACAGAAATGGATCATATAACCAAAATAACTACAACAACAGCCCGCTGCAATACAACAGCAACAACACAAGACGTATAAACATAGTAGAAACGTCGGGAAACGAGATGGGTCAGGCGGAAGAGGACAGCGAATACGAGGACAATCCCCGATTCAAATACAAAAACAATTCTCCTACACCACAAGACCGCAATTAAAAATATTCAAAATATCGGATAATTTCACGAACTACATACACATGAAATGCTCCAATGCAAACAAAAAACTGACATTTCTAATTGACACAGGCGCAGACATTTCACTATGCAAAAGAACAAACATAAGAGATAATGAATCCTACAAGACAGAGGATAGCTGCAAACTAACCGGCATATCCAAAGGAGTTATTCATTCACTGGGCACCATACAACTACAATTACTGTTTAATGACAAGAAAATCTCACACCCATTTCACGTAGTAAATTCTGATTTCCCAATAGTTTTTGACGGCATACTAGGCAGAGACTTTCTAGCCAAATTTTTCAGCAAAATCGACTACGAAACGTACACTATAAGCCTATTAGCACAGAACAAACAATATACAGAATGCGCATCTGGTGTAAAGAAAATTTTCTTTGCGGGTTCCAGCGGTAGGGCCCGTTTGCGGATGCGGGGAAAAGCAGTAAAGGGGACGAGGCACAGTAGTACTTCGGCTATACGAAGTTTTGTCGCTGGCTACAGCAAACTTCAATTTTCGAAGATCACCTTCATTCTCTGTTGGGGTGTTCGACAAGGAACATCAATTGCGAGCTGTGCTGTGCTGATTGGCACGAGACGGCGTGCCGCGGCGTACCGTTTGCAAATTCGAATATGCAAGGGTGTGTGTCCGTGTGAAAATAAACGTGCGTGTTGCTTGTGTATGCGCTGAGGCGATTGAAAACAATACGAGCAACTGCACAAGATGAAAAGCAAATTGAATTTCCATGGCTGTCGGTTTTGCTATGAATAATGAACCATGTGAATTCGCAAAGGCGTACAGTAGAGTGTGCGTTCTTATTGATACAAAACCAAAACCATGAATTTCTGCTGTGCAATGTTGGCATTCATGTAGGCTCCGTTGCCTTCTGGCCTAATAAAATTCATACCGATAAATTTTTCAAATTCATGTATTAACAGCCCAATTCTTAATAAATTCACCATATTGCCTATTTGTTAAGTTTTTACTATTTGTCAAGAATTGGCATTCTATTTCTAAAAGTAAAAGCTCTTTCCTTGATAAATTGTCAAAAGTGATATTGAGATTCGCTTACAAATTAAAATTTTTTGTTAATTAAATTAACAAAACAAAAACAAAACATGAATTTAATTATTGGTATTTATTATTATTATTAATTATTGTTATTTATTGTTATTATTCTTATTTAGTTGGTATTTATAACTTTTTCTTCATTATTTATTCTTTTTATTTTCTTAAAGTTTATATCATTTAGTATTTTTATGTGTTGTTAAGTATTTTTATTTTATTCTTATTTGTCGTTTTACTTGCAATGTGCTCTTTTAACCAAATGCAATTTTTTCCAAGCAAAATTATTAAAAAGTAATCTAATATAAATTGTTTATGTTCCCTACAAGTAGACGGTTCTGAAAACCACATTTTGTATTCATCTACTTCTGTTACATTTGCAACACACAAATTGTACAAAAGCTTTTTTATATTGGAGGAATGAGGGGTTTCGGTGTTGTAAAAGATTTTTAAAATAAATAAAAAATGAGTCGCTTGGAGCTTTTGCTTTTAAACTACTATTAAAATAGTTGAAATTTTTGAAAAATATAAACATTTCGTTTTCTTGTAAATTACAAGGCTTCAACAAATTATACGAATTACATTCATGATAAAAACTTGATGGTCGTTAACAAAATTTTTCAATTTAAACAAATATTTTGGGGATTCAACCACGTCAGAATTCGTTTAAATTTTTCAATTACGGCAGCCGCCGTGGCTCAGCTGGTTAGTGCGTTGGACCGCGAGTCGAAGGCAGCAACCTCAGGTTCAAATACTGCCTGTAATAACACCTAAAAAAATAACGGGAAAACTCGTTTTCTCTTTCGGTGGCTGTCCTCTCAGCTGGAAATGGCAAACCTCTGAGAGTAAAAATTGCTTATGAAAAAAGCTCCCAACCTGCCGTTCGGAACCGGCATAAAACTGTAGGTCCCTCCACCTGCGTACAAATTCACACGCACAACACGGGTGGTTGCGGGAAGCTAGGCCTTAGTCTCGCGTAAGCGGGCTGTCGTGCCAGTCAATTAATTATTATTATTTTCAATTCAAACAAGTTTCATTTGGATTCATTTCAAAACACGCAACCAGACAGCGCAACGATTAGATTGATAACGAGCTGTTCTCAGCAAATTTGTTGAAGCGAAAGCGATCGTCAACGAAACTAAGTATACACACAAAAAATGAGCGCGAACAAGGGAAATTGTGTTTTTGCTTTTGTTGGCTTTTTGGTGGTTGATTATTTCATTGCATGTGAAGCAAGGCACATTAATAAAGGTAGTGTTGTCAACACAGCTGCTTACACTTTTTTCTTCTGATTCTCTTTTGATTTCTTTTGATTTTCTTTTGATTTTTTGCGAATGGGGATGTAGATTGTCAAAAATTGGTAAAATTGTTTTTGTGTTGCTTGTGTTCTGATTTGATTTTGACAAGCTAGTTACCCAAATCCAACAACAAAATACATGGGAATTTTGTTGCTGGTCTTACGCGTTCACCTTTATTAATACACCTTGATGTGAAGTCAGCGCACACAATTATGCGAATATTTTCGAATAACCGAAGTGCGCATGGGACCTGCTGCGCTGGTAACAAGGCGAATCACAGCAGCAGTCGCAAAATCACAGCTCGCAGTTGATGTGCGACTGACCACATCAACATAAAGCAAATTATGAAAGCAGACTTCGAATTAAGAAGTGTGCCGAAGTCATCGCGAATATCTTCGAATAGCCGAAGTCTCTCGGTTCCATATACATTTTCCTCATCTTTGCTGCTCCCGCCCGCGTCCGAAATGAAATCGCAAAATTATTTCAGATGCGCCTTCTGTATACTGTTTATTCTGTGGGACCATATAAATTATTTCATTCAGTTCAGTCGCATCGAAGATATTTAACACTATTTCTACCAAGATTTTGTGTATACCTATTTCAACCAAAAGGTGTCTTTTGACACCTTAGCCAATTACTAATAAAAAAGCTTTTAATGTTACTCTTTTTTTTTTTTTTTGTCAAAAATAATATTTATTTATTCTTATTTATGAACTTAGCTATCTTTTAGTATTCAGGTATGGAAAATTAATAATAAAAAATAATGATATAAAAATAACAAATAATAAATAATAAAAAAAATAATAAAAAATTTTCCTTATTCAATACAACACTTTTTACAGATGAATGGCTGGTCGTTTAAGCACTTGCCACACGAGTATTTTTTACACTGGGAACAAATTGTAATTACTCTATTACCGGAACAATACTTTACTTGGCACTTTCTCCCCCTTTTTGTAAAGAAACCGATTTTACATGACGATGACGATATTGCCGTATTTGTAGTTCTCTCATGGCATTCTTTGTATGCAGTTGATAGTTCCTCTCCTAACTGGAATAAGAAATCTCTACGTGAAATATTTTCACCTGTCGTTTTTTTTGTAAAGAATCCATGCGTTTATACCGATCAAATTAAGGATATTGAAAAACACGTGCATAGGCCATCTACGGCACTTATATTTCACGCTATATTTCCTTGCCATTTGGTCAGTCATATCGACCCCAAATTTTGTACAGTTATACAATTTAATTGTTTCAGGAAGACGCTTATTTTTGTTTTCGACTTGTACAGTGCTCATTTTTTTATCAAAATGCAAAAATCTTAGAATTTCAAAGAAACAATTACGGCTCATGGGATTGGAAAAAAATGAAGGACCGTATTTTGTATTCCATAAAAACGATGCCTTAACATTTTTTTGCTCATAGGCATGAGGCAAATGCCTTTAATTTATTTCGAGATAAGCTCCATTCTTTTCCCAAAACTCCTCTTGCTTCCGATTCCGTACATTTTATAATGTGTTCCATAATATGGTTGTCGAATAGTAAATAAAATGCTGAGCTGACACTTCCTTTCATAATATTTCTTTTGGCGTGCCCGGTTGGACCCGATACACCTTGGAAAGTAGTATGAAGAGATGGTCTGCTAGGAGAGGAACCTGTTTCGATCTTTTCCCATACTGTCCCACCCATTGCGATTTCAATATGATCGTGTTCATTGTTTTTTTCTTTTTCGTCTTCAGAATCTGATATCAACCTCATTCTCTTTCGTCTTCTATTTGCAATCGAAATTTCCTCTTCTTCGGTATTTGAAGATTCATTTTCATATTCGCTAACGTTTTCATGAATGAAAATTTTGGAAAATTCATCAAGCTCATCTTCTCTTTCAGATTGTGTGTCTTCATCAATTTTAGAGCATTCTTCATATATATTATTCACTTCTTGCAATATCTTAGTTATCCTTCCTATTTTGGACATCCTTCGCATTAAAAATAAATAAAAATAAAAAATTTAGAAAATTGAAGGAAAATTATAAACACGTTTTGTATTTCCATACCTAATATACCAATTTTAGTCGAAGTAAATACTCCAAAACTTGAGTGTTCAATTATTTTTAGGACCAATCAGTACAATGAACAATAGTAAAATGCAAACAAAACTGTCTGCAAACAACAACCAAATATAAAAATTATATCGGGGATTTCCCTTTTTCTACTATAATTGAAGTAGGGATGCCACACTTTTTATTAGAATTAAAATGGTGTCATCAAATAGTTATGAAAAAATACTTTATAAATGAACAATGTTGTAAAATCTTTAAGGTGTCAAAAGACACCCAATGGTAGAAATAGGTATACCATGTACGTATCTTGAGTTTTAGGATGAGTACGAGGATTATGATACCACTAAATTAATTTAACAAGTATTATATGAATTGTCAAAAAATAAAATTAGAAAAAATTATTCAAATTAGAAAATAATTTCAAGTCAAAGTTTTAAAAGGTGTCTTTTGACACCTTTGGTAGAAATAGTGTTAATAACGAATACGAAAATTTTCTTCTGAACACATTCATCATCTTTTGATTAAATTATCGTGTTGTGAGTTTGTATTACGAATCAAAATGATTAAAAACATATTTTTAGTAAAAACATATTTTTAGAGCTCTGAAGATGCACGACATTACTATAACACACAAATTTTGAAATAATTTATAACAAGAAACTTTGTCGTTCGCATTTTACCTTGTACGATAACAAAATTACCTTGATATTGATTCGGAATGTTTTATGTTTTCATCATTAAATTATTTGTGCGAAAGCAAAATTGAAATTTGTATTAAAATGTTGTCTATTTTAATTAATTGTGGTAATAACATTGTATTTCTACAGTAATTTTACAGTTTCGTTAAGATATTTAATCTTTCAAAAATGTCTTTATTTCTTGATTGGAAAGAGCAGTTAGAAAATTAGGCATACAATTTACTCCCAAAACCAACAGAAAATCGTTGTGGGCTAACACTGCTTGTGCGGCAACACTGGCTTTGGTGTCCGGCCAAAAAGAAGTGGCGCTACTTAGGATATACTTTGACCCCAACAGAGAATGAAGGTGATCTTCGAAAATTGAAGTTTGCCGAAGCCAGCAACAAAACTTCGTATAGCCCATGAATGAAAGAAACTCTATTACTATTATCTATTAATATCTATAACTATTCAATAAACCTTGGTATAGCCAAAGTATCTGTGGGACCCACGGTTGCCACAATTGGTAACTTTCTACCAAAATAGGTAACTTTTAAACTGTTTGGTAACTTGGTAACTTTATTTTCATTTTGGTAACTTTTGCAATCAAAAATTGATTTGAAGTACATAATAGACAAGAAAATTTGTTTTTTTATTTATAAATTTAAATTTATTTATAAAACCAAATTTTTGAAAAGATTGCCGCAACATTTTATATTTACAACATAAACAATTATAAACATAAAATGTTGCGGCAATCTTTTCAAAAATTTGGTTTTATAAATAAATTTAAATTTATAAATAAAAAAACGAATTTTCCTGTCTATTATCCTTTCCAATTTGGTGTTTCTTTAATCTAGCGGTTTATACATGTTTTGTTTGTTGTGAAATGCATTGTTTTGTATATCTTCTTTTTTTGTCAATAGAAAAATGTGTAACTTTTGGTAACTTTTTATAAAAGATTTTGGTAGAACAAATTTTAGGCCAGTGGCAACCATGGTGGGACCTACTGTGCTAGAGTTGCGTGACCGAAAATGTTTGTACTGCGTGACACCTCTATGTGTTTATTTGCTTAGTGGCCGAAGTCATCGCGAATATCTTCGAATAGCCGAAGTGCGTATGGGACCTACTGCGCTGGTACACAAATTTATGCGAGTTGACACCTCTATGTGTTTATTTGCTTAGTGATATTACATACTAAAGTCCTGCATGAATTTATTCATTTTGGCGGCTACACTACTGTACATACTGTACGGGTACTTGGTATTCGAAGAATGTGTACAACCAAAAAGTATGGAACATAAAGAGTGTGCTTCACGTACAAGCAAAAATTTGATGCGGGTGCTGATATCGCCACCCGTCTTCATGATGCGGGGGGTAGACAACGAGACGAAACACTTGAAATGAGAGCATAATGCTCTGAGCGCAAATCATGGCAACACGAATGCTGCGTCTGTGCTCGCTCGTTCATTCTCGCACAATTGTCCGAAGAGGAGGAAGACGATGTGCTGTGGTTGTTGTTGTTGCGCTGGCGAAAAATTGAAATTGTAAAACTATTTCTATTTTCTGGCTTGCTTTTGTTCTTCTTCTATAAGCCTGCACGGCGTCTCATATTGCTCCCGAAATCACTGCTGACTGTAGTGTGCGCAAAATCATAGAAAAGAAAAGAAAATATGGCTGGCATGGCGACCTATATGATCGCTACAGGCAATTAAAAAATAAATAATAAGTAATCAAAGACAATTAAATAAAAAGGGATTGGAAAGAAAGGAAGACATTTTTTTTAGCCCGTAATAATTATCCGTCCCGTTCTTTGGAACTTTTTTACAGCCCACATATAATGCTTGTTTAAAAGAACTAAAATAAGAAAATCTAATATTGTAAATTTATGGTCACATCATTCGCCATGGAACCATTCGGGTATACAATATTTATACTATTTTTAAACGTAGGCATGCCGTAATAACATTTTTCTTATGACAAAATACTTTTATTATTTAGTGCGTTTGTAGTGCTTTCGCCCTATTGAAAGGCAATAGACCTATTAAATTATGTTTTTCCATACAATCTTTTAACCCTTGGTTTGTCCGTTAGATTACGATTTTCAAAAAAAACAAAATTAAAACACGTATCTAATTATATTTGATTTCAAGTGTTTTGACGAATTTTGAAGTCAATATGCCCATCAGTTCATTTTTTTTCGTGTTTACCCATATTCTCAGAATTGTAATCAACCATGTGCAAATATAAACAAATAATTTTACTTCGAACTCGCCACGTAAAACAATTTGTAAAGATTTTAATTTGGGATCAACCACCAAATTTTTAAATCAATCAAAGCATTGGCCAGCAAAAAGCCATACACCACAAAGATTCTATTGATAGTGACATTATTTTATTTTTTATTTCAGCCAAAATAAAAAAAAAAAAAAAGTATCTAAAGAATTGAAAGAAAACGACAAATGAAAAAGTTATCTAAAGTTTTCTGCTTCTCCTTCCTTAACTATGTCAAGATATACCGTTAAAAAACGTGTATAGTTCTCTTCTTTAAACTTAAATATTCAGTTTATTAATTTCGTATTTTTCCTAAAACTTCAAACTATTCTAAGGACCACCAAAAAGTGTATTCTTGAAACCACAGAGGGCTCAGACGTCCACAAAGTAGCAATGTGCCATATGGCAACAAAATAGCGAAAGGGTTAAAGAAAATATAAATAAGTTTAAATTATTTAAAGGATATGAAAAACTATGTTAAAAATTTCTGCAGCTAACGAATTTTTTCTTTTCTACACCGTTGCAATCAACTATTTTGGCGAAAACTTCCCAAACTTTGCTTCTTCCTTTTTTCTTACTTAAAGTTAGCTCCCCGCTTGCAAGTTGTGCAATAATTGTGTTCGATTCACTTGTTACTGATTGGTTGGATTCCTAAGATTATTGAGTAATATTTATGTCGTATTTAAATATTTATTTATTTGTTATTATATATTACTTACTTCAATAATTTCCATTTTGCGTATTTACTAATAAGCCACTTCAACCGCACCACAAGCATACACATGGAAAAGTGACATACTGCGCATAAAAATATTCGATGAAACTGTTGGTCTTCGAATACTTCGCAAAGTTCTCGATTACCGAATACGAGCACTGCAGTGTTCGCTATTCACCGAATACGAATAGAAACGAGAAGCGACGCTCGCTGGTTCTCGTTTCTATTCGTTTCGTTGTACCACAGAATAAACAGTATACAGAAGCAGTGTTGCCGTTGTGCGACTAAAGCACTGGTCGGCAAAGCTTATGGTCAAACTCCATAAATTGCGTTTCATGCGTTCGGGGTTGTTGCGTTGATTGCGTTGCAAATGGTCAAACTCCATAAAGTGCGTTTCATGCGTCAGCTTCTTCTTCTTACGTCAGCTGATGCTGTCAAACTGCTGATTGATTTCGTTGTGCATTGGGAGAAGACAAGGAAAATAAAAAAAAAAACGAAATGGAATCGCTAAACGACGTTATAGACTTTAGACTGATTTCATTTTAAACACAATAAATGTATATCGAGCATTGCAAAAAATGAAAAAAGAAATTCAGTTGAATTCAATTTGTAGCAATTTATTTCACAGGAATGAGCAAAATGCGATATACAACGAATAAGCTATCGAATTTCCAATACAGCGAAGACTAAGTTTCGTCTGTCAAAGAATTATGCTACTTAACTGTAATGTTTCTTAACTGTATTTAATAGCTTTTGTGTAAAATAAATGCATTCGACTTTTTCGATAACACAAGTTTGTTATCGACTTTACCATCCACATTCATGCCACATAATTTATGACATCTTTAGGAGCTCTGTCAGCTGTTTGACGGCGTTAACGCAACCAACGCAAGAGAAAGTTGAAAATAGTTCAACTTTTAATGCGTTGCGCGGCACGTCATGGAGCAAAGACTATAAAGACTTTACACTTCGGTTTGTTCTCACTTATACAGACTCATTTCTTGCTCTCAAATAAATACCCGCTGTCACATAAATACCCGAGCCATATAGATACATTTCGTGGTGTGTACATTAGTACCCATGCGTCCCCGAAAAATTGAATGTAGTATGTATCATAGAAGTCATTTCTACATACGACATTGCTTTACTGGTGCTGCCAAAAAACTTCCTACCATACTTCATGGTGAACATAATTTGAATTCTTATCGTTTGTTTATTGTGCAGCAGACTACGCAGAGGACATCGGAAATTTAAAAATAAAATAAATGGCCAATTGGATTATAAAATTGAGTAGAAGAAGTGATTTTTGGTATATTTCTCTTTGATGCACTCCACGATATCGAACCCTCTCTCTATTCCCAAGTTCAAAGATAAGATTTTGCGTGTGTCGCATTTGTAGTTTTTCAAATAATTTTTTTTTATAAAGGCAGAAATAACACTAACACTAATGTTAGTAATGCTACTATCATCTTAAAAAACCATAAATTTTCAGTGCAGTTTTCCAGCGAATCCTGTAAAAAACTTGACGGAATTTTCGTATAGTATAACTCGCATAAAGCCGCTCAGAATGGATTTGTATATATTGCTTGTATATGTTTTGTATGATACTTCTAATAATAAATAATAATTGACTGGCACGACAGCCCGATACCGCGACTAAGGCCTAGCTACCCGCAACCATCCGTGTTGTGCGTGCGAATTTTTTTTTTTTACAAGGTTGGAAGGGACCTACAGTTTTATGCCGATTCCGAACGGCGAGTTGGGAGCTTTTTCATAGGCAATTTTTACTCTCAGAGGTTTGCCATTTCCTGCTGAGAGGACAGCCGCCGAAAGATAAGTTGTTGTTTTATGTATGATACTTCTATAATTTATAAATTCTCAATGTATTTATATATGACATGTATAAAATGTGGCACATGTAAATATTTTTGGTGCTGGTATTACACAAATGTATTGTATTTATGTATATGCACTTGTACTTATATATAATTGTTAAGTTGTTGCATCTTCTCACTTATATGCATATAGATTGCTTTTTTACATTTTTTTGGGCACATTTTGTATCTTTTGTTTGCATGTTATCTATATATATAAAAATGAAACGTGGTTCGTTCGGCCGCTTAAAACTCGAAAACGACTGGACCAACTTGAATACTTCCTTCGGCGGGTTTGTTCAAAATGTTTACGTGAAGGTTTATAAAAAAAGAAATGTCGGGAAAAAGGGGCGTGGCACCACAAGAATACATTTTTAGACAATAACTTTGGAACCATAAGTCACACATCAATTAAATTTGGTACAAACTTTCTATTTAATCATGTCCTTCGACCGAGGGAATGGGGTGGGTATTGGACAAGGAGGTGTGGCACCGCCAATACAACTCAAATCTTTTAAGTGGAATAGCTTCGGAATTGTAAGTCGCACAGCATTGAAATTTGGTGCACCGTCGTTTCATAGATGTGTTATTCTACTGTTAAAATTTTATGGGCGTTGAACAAGGGGCGTGGCACATTTTTTATGAGCTAACATTTCAGCAGAACTGTAAGTCGCACATCAATGGAACTTGGTACAAGCCTACCATTTAGTCATATCTTTTGACAGAAGGAAGGAGGCGGGTATTTAACAAGAGGGCGTGGCTCCGCCCATACAACTCAAATCTTTTATATGGTATAGCTTCGGAATTGTTAGACGCGCAGCATTGAAAGTTTGACATCCTCCCATAGAAGTGTAATACTACTGTTAAAATTTAATGGGCATTAGACAAGGGGCGTGGCACATTTGTTGGGCAAAAACTATCCGCATAATTTTCGAACTGTTAATCGCACATCAATGAAACTTAGTACGAACCTACCATTTAGTCATATCTTTCGGCAGAGGGAATGGGGCGGGTATTTAACAAGAGGGCGTGGCTCCGCCCATACAACTCAAATCTTTTATATGGAATAGCTTCGGAGTTGTAAGCCGCACAGTATTGAAAGTTGGTGTACCGTCGTCTCATAGATGTGTCATTCTACTGGTGAGATTTGATCGGCGTTGGACAAGGGGCGTGGCACATTTTTTATAACCTAACAGTTACGCAGTAAATACACACACACACATCAGTAAAACTTGGTACGAACTTTCCACTTAGTAGCACAATTCGACTAAAAGAAAGTTGTGAGCATTGGACAAGGGGGCGTGGTACCGCCTCCATTTTTATATACATAGATTGTTTGTCCTGACTGACTGACTGATTGATTGATTGATTCATCATCGCTCAGCCAAAACCGCTGAAGCTACAAATATGAAATTTGAACTGTAGGTACATCTTGAAAAATGAACCTCCGCTAAAACGGGATTTTTTTAAATTCGGGGTGTAAAGGGGCAAAAATATGTTAAGGTGTTGTATGAAGAAACGTGATTTAAGAGACATATTGATTTCGAACTTCCTGAAATTGGACACGCGTTTCTCATTATTTTCAAAATCGATATCTAACTGGATCAACGACGGGTTAAAAGTATGTATGGAGAAACACATTTTTTTGAGCCTTTTGACTTCAAACTTGGTGAAAGTACTTCAAATGTAAAATAACTCGATACGTGTTTTTCATTTTTTCCGAATATTAAAATCGGACGGGGTTAACGACCGGTTACCATTTTGTATGGCGAAACTGTAAAAAAACATGAATTAATGGGGCCACTGAGATTCAAATTTTGTGAAAGTACTCTTAGTGAGAAATAATTTGACACGTGTTTTTCACTTTTTTGAAAATCAAAATCTAACGGGATCAACAATGGGCTAACAGTTTGTATGGAGAACTTAGACAAAAAGCACTTCTATCGGGAAATAATTCAAATGTGCATTTCATTTTTTGAGAAAATCGAAATCTACCGTGATAAACTTAGGGTTAAGAATTTGTTTAGGGTAAATGTGAAAACCCATGATTTAAAGGGCTTTTGACTTCAAACTTTTTGGAAATACTTGACATCAAAGATAATAGACATATGTTTTTTTTAAATCAAAATCTGACGGGGTCAACAATGGGTTCAGAATTTATATCGGGTGAAACAAGAGAGCTTGCGTGCGAAGCCGCAGGGCCCAGCTAGTTGTTTTATAAATATGAATTTTTGATTTTCTATTTATTGGTGCAAAACATTAGTTACTTGCAATAAGAGGAATCTTAAAATATTTGTCGTTTGGATTCTACACATTTGCAAAACAAAAAATTACAATATATCAAAACTTAGCACAATACTTCTCAATTTTTTGTTTTTCGAAATCACCCCGGGCGGCATCAGGTTGACGATGAAATATCAAATCCAACAGCTGATATTTTTTCACCACAACTTTTACCAATTGGCAGCACAAAATTTCTATACAAAAGGGAGACAGAATAATGCAAAAATATAACAATATGAACGAACCAAAACAATTTTGATTACTGGCAAACTTTTTGACATCACATTTAGATTACAGAATGAACACATATTCTTGTTCCGGCAGCGATTTTACTGTAAATCATAATTTTGTGCACAAACATCCATCCCCGAAAAATTTTCAAGTAGAAAACAGCTGATTGGGTTTCACCATGAATTGTAAACGCATTGCTAAATTGAAACTTGTATGAAAAATAGCCAATAAGCAATGCAAAATTATAGCAAAATTGAATGAGCTATAAGCAATTTTATGATCGCGTTTTTCTTAGATATGAATAATTTATTGATTAATATACAGTAAGATGCTTACAATTGCTGTTTTATTGGAAAACTAATTATCATTTTCCGGCAGCGGAATAAGTCCGCGAGCTGCTCCGGACAATAGATAAATAGAAAAACCAGCTGAGCACCAATTCACCATGAATTGAATACAAAATAGAAAGGAAATTTGTATGGCAGAAGGCGAAAGTTTTACGTAAAATAACAGACAATCGACGCATTCTAAGACATTGTAGGGCACTCGAACCACATATATGTACTATCTGAGATGTTCAGAGTGAAAAACATTTATTCCGGCAAGCCTTTTCATATAAAACCAAACGCTTTCAATTTTTTCCCCGGCAACCAAATTGCAAACAGCTGATTTCTTTGCTCTCAAAGAGTTTTCATCTTCGCTATCTAGATAATCACACGTATAGGAAATTTCAGCTGTTTTTGGAAAATGAGCGAGTGTAATGTCTTATTAGTCTTTGTCATGGAGTTTGCTTCATACAAATATACTGATTCAACTTTTTTTTGCAACGCGAGAAACGCAAAACGCAACGAAACGGATGAAACGCATTTTATGGAGTTTGACCTTTATTCTCATTTCGACAACAACACGCAATGTTGTTGCTTTCCGCAGCAAGCCAGCTTGGCTTTACTCGTGCACATTGAAATGGTGGTTGATTTGGCAAAGCGATCGCAGAGGCAAATTCATTAAGTAATTGCAGCACCAGAACTGATTAAACTTTTTTCTTTGATAATTGGCACGACATTATAGCAATAGTTTTCGGCTTAAGTGCAGAATAGCGTACCCTCGTGAAAAAAATTAATAAGTATGCTTATACAAAGAAGTTTGGCTCCTGAGTCTAACAAACTAAAAATTTTGCTGGGGAAACGCCTACCAAAGGCGTGGCACGGGGTCAAAGTTCAAAACTTTTATCAAAATAACTAATTCAATTTTTAATCGATTTATATGATATGGGTATCAAACGAAAGGTCTTTATATATATATATATTTATATATATATATATTTATTATATATATATATATATTTAATTATTTTTTTTTATAAAATTTACAAAACCCGATTTTTTTCTCGAAAAAAACCAAAATAAAGATATACACCCTTATCATGAATATTCGGGTGAAAAATTTCACCAGCGGAAAATTTCGTTCACCCGAAATAGTTCACCTTACCATGGATGTGAAACGATTTCGGGTGAACGACATTTCACATCGAAATTTCGAATTTCATGTCAAAGTGACATGAAGTGAAATTTTATTCAAAATACAGATTTGAACGCATGTACATATTTATTAGATTTGTGAAAATTTAAAGAATATTTTGCGATTTTACCCGGCGCGAATGTTTGTCTAAAGTGATAATCAAAATGATAAACATACATTTACGAAGACAGCTTTTAGAAGATGAAAATGTGCGCGATGAACGAGTTGCTCGAAGAGCCATCAGAGACACTTCAAATCCTCTTGAAATGCAGGACGAATTGTAATTAAATTAATATTTTGTTATAACGAAGTGACGATGTTGTGCTGTTTCTAAAATTCATATTTTATAGGTTCCATAAGTACTATAGATTGAAGAAATCTGCCTTTAAATATTTGCTTGATGTGACAATAAACAAAACTTCAAGCCCTTTGAAATCATTTGGTATACCACCATTGGTGAAGTTGGCAGCTTGTCTACGCTTCTTTGCTGAAGGTGGTTACCAAAAGGGTGTCGGTAGAGAATACGATGTTGGATTGTCGCAATCTGCTTTGAGCGCCGTACTACAAGAGATACTTCATGTTTTTGAAACGAACTTATGCCCTTTATGGATAAAATGGATGAGTAATGAAGAAATGAGAAGTGCAGCTCTGAAATTTTATAACAAATTTAGGATTCCTGGTGTTATGGGGAGCATTGATGGCACCCATATAAAAATTGTTGGACCAAGACACAATAAGCACTCATTTTATAATAGAAAAGGCTATTTTAGTTTAAATGCTCTTGTCGTAAGTATTGTTAAATGATACATAAATATATTCTATAGGTCTGTATGTTTATGTTAAACACATCTAGGTTTGTGACGAAAAAATGAGGTTCAGGTTTGTTGATGCGTCGCATCCAGGGGCTTGTCACGACTCTCTAGTGTGGAATGTTTCAAAACTAAGAAGACATCTTTGCAATAATCGCAGCAACTTTTATATGCTAGGTAAATTAGTTGAAATAAAGTTTATTTACGAATTTAAATACCAATTTCATCTATAGGAGACGCCGGATATCCCCTGGAACCCTGTTTAGTAACTCCTTTTAGAACACCAAATGAAGGAAGCATTGAGGCAAAATTTAATTTAGCACATTCTCGCTGCCGAAACATTGTAGAACGCACAATTGGATTACTTAAAAGTCGTTGGAGGTGTTTGCTTGGGGCTAGAGAACTGCACTACAGTCCCCAAAAAGCAGCTAAAATATTCAATGTATGTGCAATGTTACACAACTTATGCATTCACTTCAATGATCATTTTGATGAAATCGATCCAACTGTTGATTGTGATGGGGACGAATGCCAGGAGTCCTTTACGCAAAGCGTCACAGAGTTGGAAATGCAAACACTACATGAAGCGCAAAGAATTAGAAACCGTATAGCTTATTCACTCCCTTAAAGTTTATCAATAGTTTCAATACTAATACATACAATACTAATTCTATCAGAATATATTAAAATACCAACAACTTCTGTAACATAAAACATTTTTCTATTTATTTAGATTGAAATTCAGTTAAAGTATAAAAAATGTATTTGAAATGAAATTAAAAATAAATGCATTAAAGCTGTGCCATTCACATTTTAAAGTTAACCTTTATTATGAAACATATATTAAGCTTCCTTTGTTGAAAGCTTAAGTTCTTCAATTTCAATAATTCTCTTAGTTTTCTCCAATTTTATTTCTATTTCCCTTTTCCTCAGGTTTTCCATTTCCATGTTATGTCGCTTACTTTCTAACGTTTGCTTTTTAATTTCTTTTAATTCTTCTTCCTTAAACTTTATAAATTTTCCAAAACGTTTATTCAAGGCCCTCGTATTGTCTTCTATTCCTTTCATTCGTTTTACAATTTCTTTTTGTACTTCTACCTCCTCTTCTAATATAGTTGAAGTGGTCTTTCTTTTAGAACATGAAGGCACTTCTTTGCGGATAGTTTTGGTAGTTTGTGGGGGGGTTTCGTTAGTGCTGTCATTCTCTTGAGTCACTTCATCTAAAATTGTTGGCAGTGGCTCAAAGCCGCACGAAATAACTCCTTCTAACCCCTGTACGCTATCTGTCATACCCGTTATTGCAGCAATGGTCTCCTCTGAAGCTGATAGTTTGTGGCACAAGTTTGGTCCCCCACCAGTGCATTTACTTTGTTGCATATTAAAAGCAAGCTTCTTGCGCACATATCGCTTCTGGTCATTCCACACCTTAAATAAAAGTGCACTATTATTTTAGAATTATATTAACCTTATATTAAAATTACCCTTTTCCATTCCGAAACCGACTTAGTTGGAGGTCCAGCACTGTTTAATTCCTCCGCCGTTTCGCTCCAAACCGCTTCTTGCTGATCCTTTGCTCCTTTAAAAAAACCAGCCGCGACTTCTTTATTTGCCATCATTTTGTTAAGTAAAATTTCACTTTGTGTTTTGTTAATGGATTTCGACCTTAAAATAGTTATTTTAAATGTAAAATACGGAAATTGGAACACTTTTTAAAGATACTTACATGGTTAAAATTTATTTTGCGCACAAAAATATAACGAGTAATTTCACCGAAAAATGACAGCTATTTCACCGGTGAATATTTTTCATGATAAGGTGAATAAAATTCGAAACGAATTACTTCGCTTGGTGAATATCTAAGATGCCATTGTCAACGGAATAGGCGAAATGTGAACCATTTCACCCGAAATGAAAATTCACGATAAGGCCGATAATGAATTTGTTACCATATATTCTCTACGGAATTCCCTTTACAATGAAATATAGAACATTTGAACTTTTTTGTTTTTATATTTAAATTTATATTGAGTTAAAAGAATGTGCCTGCAAGGGGATTCTACGGTTTCCGTGGCGCCGCCATTTGATGATGTTTTTAGATAGATTGACCGAAAATAAATAGAAAATGCCGAAGGCCGGCCACCTGGGAAAAACTTATGGCCAAAAAATTATGGATTTGAACACAAAATACTGTTGCACACCTGACTGTTGCTTGATGTGGTGGTGACTCCCATGAGGGTTATTTTTCAAGCGCCCGGCCGAAGGCCGGCCACCTGGGAAAAACTTATGGCCAAAAAATCTATGTCTTGGAACTATGGATTTGAACAAAAAATACTGTGCACATCTAACTGTTGCCTGATGTGGTGGTGACTCCCATGAGGGTTATTTTTCAAGCGCCCCGGCCGAAGGCCGGCCACACAAAAGGTACTTGAATGCAGAAATTCTTTGCTTAGGCGCGATATTTAATTAAAACACGCATTGAAAAAAAATAAAACTGTATGTTTTTATATTTCATTGAAAAGAGAATTCTACACGCTATAATATAGTGTACATTTTTTTGTATCTTAATAACGAGGTTTTTCGAGAAAAAAATCGGATTTTGTAACTTTTATAAAAAAAAAATTAATTTTTGCTTATAATTTTTTACTCATACATATAAAGTATATAATGTGGTACATCAAAATAAAGAAATGAAAAAGACCTTTCGTTTGATACCCATATCATATAAATCGATTGAAAATTGAATGAGTTATTTTGATAAAAGTTTTGAACTTTGACCCCGTGCCACGCCTTTGGTAGGCGTTTCCCCAGCAAAATTTTAAGTTTTAAGTAAGCCGGACACCAGGGTTTGGTTTTTAATTGTCCGGATTATCGAGATTATACTGTACTTTCATTATTTTATCTTTCGAAACTCATTATTTTTATTAAATTTCTGAAGCAGATAATTTTCTGTGGAAAAAAACCGTTTCCCCCTTAAATTAATTGATAAGGAATATATTAAGGTATCATGGCGAGTTAGAAAGGGGAATTTTTAATGATTTACGAAATTTTTTATTTTTCAACTCCTTTATTATCAATCTTTTTTTGCTAATCTGAAACAAAAAAACAAAAAAGATTCATAATTATTAAGGGGGTAGTCAGGTAGATTTTTTCAAAAAATTCAAAATTTTTTTTTGCAGTTTTGGTCGATTTAAACCACAGATGGGCACGCTGCGACTCGAGAGTAGCAGCGACGCCTACTCGCGTATACGAATACAAAGCAGCGAAGTTCCGAGCGCAGCTTCAGTGTCGTCAGCGATAAGCGATTGGAAACTCGGAGGAGAAGTGTGGAAAAACCGAGAATACACACATAAAATGCACTAATAATCTCACATAACAGCTGATACTTAGTCCCCACAGCTGATACTTAGTCCCCACAGCTGATACTTAGTCCTCCATACAAAATGAAACGGAGGGTTGTTGTGTTGGTCAATTCAAAATGGAGGGTTGTTGTGCTGGTCAATTTTCATGTGTGAGGGTTATCGTTGTGGTTCATTTTTAATTGCATAGAACATTAATAAATTTTTTGGCACAGAATTCTGTGAAACGTTTATAGAAAAATGAATATAAAATTCTATTATTGCTTACAAATGTAATAAAATTGTTTGAATATGTCTCTAACATGTCATTATTTAAGTTTTCATTGACTCATTACAAACATTTCATTACTCATAACATTTTACACCAAAAGCATCTCTGAACTGCGATGATTTGGTGTTTAATTTGTAAACAAACAGCGCGGGAAGCAATCAGAGAGAAGTTTAAATTGACAAAATTTGCATTTTATTAAGATACGTTCATTCTTTTCAGACAAACATCATAATAACACAGCAAGCAAGTGCATCCAGCAATGCCACGCCAGCGAAATTGTATCCGGCAGTGCTTGGAAGCACAAATGTTGTATAGTTTTTCCGACGCCGGAACTGACGGTGGCAGGTGAGTTTATTTCATATGTTTTAACTTTAAAATGTATGATATTCACACGTTGCTTGCCAAATATTTATGGCAAAGCTTATAGAAGCGTGTGGATAACATTATGATTCCTTTTTGTGATGATTTTGTGTCGCGGTCGTAGAATATAAAAATGCTGGCTCAGCAGCAGTGTTTTGTCGCGTTTAACGCATTTTTGTTTAGTGTGCCATTCAAGTACAGCGGGTACATGGTGGATAAAAGTGATAAGACAAGATAAGTTATGTAACATTAATATTCGGTTTTTTGTTTCGTGATACTTCAAATGCAATTATATCCATTACCATCAGCAACAAATGAAAAATTTTAGTTCGATTTGAAAATTATATATATTTTATGTTTCTATTTAAAGTTTTTTTTCAAAAAAATCAAAGAGCACAACGGTTAATAGTAAGAAACAAAAGAAATGGCATATATTCATGCAACATTAATATTCGGTTTCTTAAGTTAACATGAAAATAATGTACTAAAATTGTAGGGTTTCGCAACAAATTAATATTTGGTTGAATAACCATTGTTTTTAATTACTTCGCCAAGTCGTTTGGGCATACTAGAAACAATTTTTTTTAGTAATTGCTACCAATTGCTACGAGTTTTCAGTTGCTCGATTGAGTGTATTGGCTGCTGGCGGACACGGCGGTCCAATTCTTCCCAAACATTTTCAATGGGTTCATGTCAGGTGATTGGGGTGGTGTATTCAACACTTTAGGACAATTATAAAGCAACCATTCTCTCACAATATACGCTCTATGTTTGGGGTTGTTATCCTATAATATTATCCTATAGTATAATTTAAATGTTTGGCCAATGCCCATTTTTTCCGCCCATTGTTTTAAATTTGTTCTTAAAATATTCAGGTAAGACTCTTTGTTCATTATACCATCGATAACGACCAAATTTCCGACACCCTTAGCTGAAATACAGCCCCAAACCATGACATGACCCCCACCATGTTTAACTGTTACTGTAAGATTTTTTGGGTTGAGTTCGGGAATACACTACCTTGTGATTGTATAATAAAAAGTATAAATAAAATAAATAAATAAATAAAGTAAAAAGGAGGAGAGAGCACATTTTTCCTGGCATGTAATTGCGTTTTTGGTGTCGGTTTTGGTGCAGAATGTAACCACAATTTATTTTGAAATTTTTTCATACAGCACAGACGTGTTATGAATTCTGACATTAACTGTCAGAAAATAAGTGTACGATGAAGAGAGAGTTCCTGCTATCTGGCACACTTTATTAATTTCACTATGGATGAAAGTACACTAAATCAGAAATAAAGAGAAACATGAGGGGCATTCCACGCGAAGCGGACAGGTAAAAAAACTCGATGTTTCCGATTTCAATAATATTTGAGTATGTTCTACCTATACGTATTGTAACGATAAGACAGTCTGTCGCTGTGCAAAGCAACCCTGTCGCTACGCGCCGTGCTATAATTCAATCTGGCAACGACGGCCGCGATAATAAGGGAAACTTCTAGTCCAACCTGGCAATGATGGAAACTTCTAGTCTAACCTGGCAATGATGGTCGCGATCGTCATGGAAACCGTCAGTCCACTCCGGAATGTGCGGGAACGATCTGCGCGATGGCCGGACAGGTATAAAAGGCAGCCGGGTGCGGCGCAGCGAGTCAGTCTGATTTTGACTAGCGGAGTTGCCATGCGGAATAATTAAGCGAATATTTAAGTGTAAAGACAGTGAAGTGTAAATCTGTTAAATAAAGTGACTGTTGGTTCTTATTGACTGCGTTTGAGGAACTAAGTGTGTTTGTTTATTTCAAATTGCACAATCCAGTGATTCGTACTAGCCCACTAGAACTGGTATTTTCGTAACAATTGGTGTCAGAAGAGGGATTGTGCTACTGAATAAATAAAGGAAAAAAATTAAATAAAATTATAAAACGCAGACATGGTTAAACTCGAGCAACTGAAGGTGGACCAGCTGAAAAAGGAGCTGGCTGCCTGGAATTTGCCGACTGCTGGCGGAAAGGTGGAGTTGCAGCTGCGCTTGCGAGAGGCGTGTGAATCACGAGGCATCGATTGGGCTGCGCACGAGTTCGGAACGCAGGAGCTAGAGGCGTCGGGCAAAGTGGAGGAATCGCCTGCGGGTGCTGCGTCGATGCAAAGAACTGCTGCACCGGCTGCGCCACCACAAGCAATGGACATGAGCCAGCTAATGGTTGCAATGAAAGGCATGTTCGAGACTTCCAACCGTGAAATTTCGGCAAAAGTCGAAACTGCAAATCAAGAAATGGCAGAGCGAATGGAAGTCAAGCTTCAGGAAAATTCTGCGCGCTTGGAGCGGAAAGTGGAAGAAATCGCCAACCAGCTTAATGTGAAGGTGGAGCACCTGGGAACACTTGGATAAACGAGTCGACGACCTGGATGATTCCCTGAACAAACGTATTGACGATCTTGGTGATTCCCTGAACCAACGAGTTGATAGTCTGGCAGACTCGATGAGCAGAAAAATGGACGAGCGGCTTAGGGAGGTACAGCCGCGAGAATGGTTGCCGCCGGTTCCGGAAAGTGTTGCCACCCGAGCGGAAGTGCCTACTTATGATGGGACTACGCCGTTCGATACATTCAAGCTACAATTCGACCTGGCTGCTCTGGAAAATCAGTGGACCGATGTAAGGAAAGGTCGGAGATTGGCGCTGGCTCTTAAAGGTGCTGCGGCTGAGGTAATAAAATCCGTTCCAGAATGTTTACGAAGTGAGTACGAGACCGTCATAAGGGCGCTGGCAGCCAAATACAGCGACGAGCACAACAGAACGCTGTACTACTGTGAGCTGAAGAACCGCAGGCAAAGATCCAACGAGGCGCTGCAGACATATGCAGCGGACATTGAGCGGCTCGTGCAGCTGTCCTACCCGTCCTTCGGCGCCGATGATCTCGAGAGGATGAAGATTGAGGCATTTATCGAGGGTCTTCATGATCCGGAGACACGTCGCAGTGCGTTGATGATGGGCAAGCCGACATTTAGGGAGACGGTGACCAGCGCGATGACATACGAGGCGACATGGATTGGGAGCACTCGGTATGCACCTGCAAGGATACGCCAGATCCAGCCGGACAACGACATTGCGATCCAGGCAATAAGCTCTGAGCCGCCGCGCAGGCCACGGGTGGTCTCCTCTAAAGTGGTATGCTGGGTATGTGGCAAGCAGGGCCACATATCACGAGACTGCCGCCAACGAGAGAGGCGTTCCCGTTCTCGATCGCAATCGCCTGAAGCGAGGAATACTGACAACCGAGGCCCAGCTAACAAGCGCAGGGCTGAGGACGGCGAGTCGTTAAACTAAAACGGGTCAGCCCAAAGGGGCGTGAGCTGATCCCCACAATCTGCCGCCCCACCGTCCTTGTCTCACAGCTGAAACGACAGCCCAGCAGCTTGACAATTGAAGGAAGGATAGATGGAAAGCTGTTCGTGTTGACGTTGGATACTGGAGCGTCATATTCGATCATAAAAAGGAAGCTGCTGAGGAGCTGGGAACCGCTGCATGGCATACAGCTGCGGACTGCGACTGGCGAGCGTGCGCCGGTAAGAGGGAAAGTTACAAAAACGATTACTATCGGCACCAGCAGCCTGGAACATGAGTTCATCGTCGCGGATATAATGGACGACGTGATTATCGGCGTGGATTTCATGATTAGGCACGGTTTTACGCTGGACCTGAAAGGACATGTGCTGAGATATGCCAACGTTGAATTCCCGCTGCACACCGGCTATGAGCGAAGCGTGGCGGTAAAGAAGGTTGTATCGTGTCAACACCAGAGGATACCAGCGTATTCTGAGGCGATTGTGTGGGCAAAGGTGGACGAGGACGAGGGGACGAGTCGGCTGTGGGTTGTAGAAGCACCGAAACAAGGACACGACAACATCATCATCGGACGTACATTAGTGGAACCTAGGAATGGCAGAATACCGGTCAGAATACTGAACCCCCTGAATGCACCCAGATATGTCGGGAAAGGTGAGGTAATTGGCGACTGTAAGGAAGCTGTAGCAGTGGTCAATTGCGAGAGTAGCCCGCAGGGAGATAATAAGAAGAGCGGTTTTAATATGGACGTCATACCGCAGGAGAACCAGTGGAGCAGCGAGTTGACGGCCAAGCAGAAACAGAAGGCAAGGTCACTCCTGCAGCACTATGGGGCAATATTTGCGGCAGAGGCAGGCGGAAGAACAGCCATAGTGAAGCACAACATCGACACCGGAAGTGCAAAACCGATTCGCCAACCGCCAAGACGAGTTCCTCTGGCCAAGAGGGAAGAGGTCACAAACTTGATCGAAAACATGCGGAAAGAAAAGGTCATAGAGCCTTCTTCGGGCCCCTGGTGTTCGCCGGTCGTGCTAGTCAAGAAAAAGGATGGCAGTACCCGGTTTTGTGTGGACTATCGGAAGCTCAATGATGTGACAAAGAAGGACAGTTATCCACTACCGCGGATCGATGACACCCTGGACACGCTGTCAGGCACACAGTGGTTCTCCACGCTCGACTTACGCAGCGGCTATTGGCAGGTAGAGCTTGCAGACAAGGACAAGGAGAAGACGGCTTTCAGTGTGGGCGATGGTTTGTGGCAGTTCACCGTCATGCCGTTTGGACTCTGCAACGCACCAGCAACATTCGAGCGGCTAATGGAACGCGTGCTAAAGGGGCTGCATTGGCGGACGTGCCTGATGTACCTCGACGACATAATCGTGATGGGTAAAAGCTTCGACGACCACCTGGGAAAGCTAAAGGAGGTATTCGAGCGGATACAAAAAGCTGGGCTTAAACTCAACCCGAAGAAGTGCTCGCTGTTCCAAAAAGAGGTCAAGTATCTGGGTCATACGGTTTCTGCCCGCGGAGTACATACGGATGAAGGCAAAATCACGGCGGTGAAGGAGTGGCCCCGGCCACGCAATCTACACGAACTCCGCAGCTTCCTGGGCCTGTGCACATACTACCGCCGATTTGTTCCGGGATTCGCGAACATAGCCAGCAGCTTGCACAAACTGACGAAAAAGAGCCAAGCCTTCGAGTGGAACGAAGAGCAGGAGCAGGCTTTTGTGCGTCTGAAGGAAAAACTGTGCACTGCTCCAATTCTGGCCTTCCCCGTGCCTGGAGAGATGTTTGTGCTGGATACGGATGCAAGCGGGCATAGTATTGGCGGTGTGCTATCGCACATAATAGACGGCCAAGAACAAGTGATAGCATACTACAGTAGGATTCTGTCGAAACCGGAACGCAACTACTGTGTGACGCGGAGAGAACTGCTGGCAGTATTGGACTGCGTAAAACACTTCCACAAATATCTGTATGGACAAAGGTTTCGCCTGCGCACAGATCATGCGGCATTGAGATGGCTCCTGAACTTTAAAGATCCTGAAGGGCAATTGGCGCGGTGGATCGAGCGACTGCAGAGCTACGACTACACGATAGAGCATCGCAAGGGCAGTAGCCATGGAAATGCCGATGCCTTGTCACGCCGTCCGTGCGAAGTCGAATGCAGGCAGTGCTCGCGAGCCGAAAGCAAAGAACAGATAGTGGACGTCCGGTTGGTAAGCGTTATGCCAGAGGAAGAGTGGTCTGCGGAGAGGCTACAAAAGGACCAGCGCGAGGATGCGGATCTTGCAAAAATCGTCGAAGGCAAGGAGCAAGGCGCACGTCCAGACTGGCGGGAGATGGCCGGTGAAAGCCCGATCGCTAAGGCTTACTGGGTGCAGTGGGAAAGTCTGCGGCTGAGGGAAGGATGCCTGTATCGCGAATGGGAGAGCGCGGATGGTCGGACCAGCAACTCCCTAATGGTAGTGCCGAAATGCAGAATCAACGAGGTCATCGAGGCATACCATAACGACTCCAGTGGAGGGCACCTGGGCATCACCAAAACCGTCGCCAAGATAAAAAGACGATTCTACTGGGTAGGATGCCAGGAATCTGTAGCCGAATGGATTAAGAGCTGTGACCGATGTGCAGCCGCGAAAGGTCCGACAAGAAAGTCTCGGGGCCGCATGCAGCAGTACAACGTGGGAGCGCCCTTCGAGCGGATTGCTATGGACGTCGCTGGCCCATTCCCAGTCAGCACTCAAGGCAACTTCAGCAAATGGCCCGAAGTGTACCCTATTCCTAACCAGGAGGCCACTACGATCTCGGAAAAGCTGGTAAACAACTGGGTAGCCAGGTTCGGAGTTCCGTTGGAGTTGCACTCAGATCAAGGCCGGAATTTCGAGTCTGCGGTATTCAAGGAAGTGTGTGAGCTGCTGGGGATAAAGAAAACTCGTACCACTCCTTTGCACCCACAGTCCGACGGCATGGTGGAACGTTTTAACCGGACACTGGAAGAATATCTGCGGAAGGTGGTAGGCAGGAATCAAAAGGATTGGGACACGCATATCCCCCTGTTCCTGATGGCGTATAGGTCAGACCCGCACGACACGACATCACTCACTCCGGCCCGAGCAGTGTTCGGCACAGAGTTGCGGTTACCCGCTGACTTGAAGTTCGGGGTGGTCAGCACGACGGGAGGCGCTAGGACTGACTACGTGGTCAATAAGCGGGCGGAACTGGAGGAAATTCACCAGTTCATAAGGAGCCGCACCAAACTCGTCAGCGATAAGGCGAAAGCCCGATATGATCTGCGAGCCAACTCAGCAGGGTTCCAGGAAGGCGATCTGGTAATGCTCTACAACCCGCAGCGGAGGAAAGGGTTGTCTCCGAAACTGCAAACGTCATGGGAAGGACCTTACACAGTCGTGACTAGGATTAACGACGTGGTCTACAGGATTCAACGTTGCAGCAATAAAGGCGCTAAGCTGAAGGTAGTCCATTTGGAGCGCCTGGCGCCTTATCACAGCGAAACCTCGGCACTTGTTCGGGTCGAACAAGTCTAAGTGGTGGGCAGTGTAACGATAAGACAGTCTGTCGCTGTGCAAAGCAACCCTGTCGCTACGCGCCGTGCTATAATTCAATCTGGCAACGACGGCCGCGATAATAAGGGAAACTTCTAGTCCAACCTGGCAATGATGGAAACTTCTAGTCTAACCTGGCAATGATGGTCGCGATCGTCATGGAAACCGTCAGTCCACTCCGGAATGTGCGGGAACGATCTGCGCGATGGCCGGACAGGTATAAAAGGCAGCCGGGTGCGGCGCAGCGAGTCAGTCTGATTTTGACTAGCGGAGTTGCCATGCGGAATAATTAAGCGAATATTTAAGTGTAAAGACAGTGAAGTGTAAATCTGTTAAATAAAGTGACTGTTGGTTCTTATTGACTGCGTTTGAGGAACTAAGTGTGTTTGTTTATTTCAAATTGCACAATCCAGTGATTCGTACTAGCCCACTAGAACTGGTATTTTCGTAACAGTATTATTGATACGTATACCAAATATTTTTGTGATATAATGACTAGTTAAAGAGTTATGGGACTTTGAAGTTTTCGACAGCCGGTTGGCATGCAGTACTTCAAAGCCGATTATGGAGTCATAAAATTATATATTAAAATAATTAAACCACTGGATTTCTTACTTCATGTACTGAGCTTTTTAGTGGTCTTGTTGGAAAAGAAAAAAAATTTTTTTTTCGTAAAAAAAAAAACCAATTAATTTTTTTTCCTTGATTTTCACTAAGTTGGACCATTTTGTTTTTTTTTATTTTTTTTATATATATTGCTAATATTGTATAGAACATTGGTGCCAACTTTTATAATGGGCGTGGAAGTGGATTAGGAGCTAGACTGAAAATACTGCCGAAGGGTGGCGTATTTTGGTACTTAATAGGTATTAAATATCAAATAAACTCATTTTTTTGATAACACAGGCCGACAAAATTCGAACAAATTTCAGAACCAGAAACCAGAGTATACTTTTCCGAAGGTTTTTGGTGCGCTGAACAAGAATCTGGCCTCAGAATTGCTCCATCACGTTAGGTTTTCGAGATATGCTAACCTAAAAGTGCGAAAATTGCGGTTTTTGCCTATATTTGAGGTTATGTGGCATAGCTATTTTAACTTTTTTTTGTAAAATAACTGCTGGCATCTTAAAGTACAAGCCTTTCCCTTTCAAATGCGCCTTAGTTTGCTCAAAAGTCATTTTTCGTCTTTGAGATATCCAAAATTGAAGTTTGGAATACACATGAATTATACATTATACACAGAATTTCTCAAGTTTTGTACACCTCAAAATAAAAATATTAATTAAAATAGCTATGCCACATAACCTCAAATAAGCCGATTAGGCTTTGAAGTACTGCATGCCAACCGGCTGTCGAAAACTTCAAAGTCCCATAACTCTTTAACTAGTCATTATATCACAAAAATATTTGGTATACGTATCAATAATACGTATAGGTAGAACATACTCAAATATTATTGAAATCGGAAACATCGAGTTTTTTTACCTGTCCGCTTCGCGTGGAATGCCTCATGACTTAATGGGTATATTGATTTGAAGTTTGATGATATTGAAATTCAAAAAATTATGTTTTTTAATATTTGCGATTGAGTTATGTCCGTCCGTCCGTCTTTCCACTGTAACTTGGGAAAGCTAAAGTAGGATATAATACCAATTTAAAAATGAAGAAATAGGAGTAGGTCGTGTTGGGATCGGCATTTAATCACAATTTATAAAAATTCTTCTAGCGCACGAACATAAACACCTATTTTTTTTACCTTTTTAACAGCTGCCGGAGTTAAATTTATTGCGGAAAAGGTAATATTAAAAAAATGGCAATATGGTGTTGGAATTTCTGGTGTACAATATAATGCATCGTACATGCATGTACATATACACGTTCCTTTCATACGTCATGTTAATACATATACTGTGTAAATTCAGCTCGCGTAGGTGTATATAATGAAAATAACAATTAACAGCCTGAAGTGTTTAAATGGTGGCTATGCTAGCAAATTATGATTATTACATATAAAAAATTTCAAATGTGTATGTATGAAAATGTGTATATTTGCGGTATTCTGTTTTAACATTTTAATGTATTCGTTTCATTTTTTCATCATTCATTTAATTCATCATTTTATTTAAAATGTATATATTTTCACATGACATTATTGCTTTCGAGTGCACATATATAACACCAATGTGTTGCTTTGATTTGATTTTTTTTATTTTATTGACTTATTGCCAAGGTGGGGCTTTGTTTTTTTGTTTTAATTTTTTATATTTCTCTCTGTTGATTTCGCTTTGCCGACTAACACTAATTTTTTATATTTATTGCCTCGCTATTTCGGTGGTGGCAGTAGTATTTATACCAACATTTTGTTTCTTTCCTCTGTAGGCGGAAAGAGTGGGTACGACTCCTTAACGTTTCGGAGCCAACACCAAAACAAATTTTCGCCTGCGATCGTAATTTCTCTGACGCTATGAGAAGCAATAAGCGTCTCAATAAGTCCGCTGTGCCGGACAAAAATGTAGTGCTAAGCAATTGTGTAAGTAAAAGTCTCTGTTCAGTTTTTAATTAGAACTTTATTTCCTTCGCTATGCGAAGGCAGCCGATCACCAGTAGTGAGTTACAATGACTAACTTGTCGGTGCCTGCACCTGAATAACTTAGCTTAGACGGCTCCACTTGGACTGCCGTTGTTGATTGCTGATTCGGCAATTCCCACGCTGCAGTGGTGCAGCGCTTCCAAACTTCCGCTGGTCTGTCGTCAGTGCTTGCAAGCTTCCGTTCCGCGTTATGTTATTCTGTTATTCGAGCTGCATTGCATTCGATGTCGTTGTTGTTGTTGTGGCTTATGATGTGCTAATGTTGTTGTTGTTCTCGCTGCTGTTGGTTTTTGCAGTAGAGTAGAGCTGTTATGACTATGGTGTGTTAACTGCTCCCCCGCTAGAAGAGGAGACGTCCCCGGCTCCTTTAAGAACGTTATCTAATATTGAAATGTTGACGTTGCGCTGTCGGCGCTTATTGATAACGTATGCCGCTATAGCAACAGCGAAGAATCCTATTGTGAGGAGGTAAGCCGTCAGCCATCGTGACGATTGGTCTTCAACGAATCCTTTTAGTGATGCAATATGCTTCAAATTCCTTTGGTTGATATTATGCAGGTACGGGAGAGACAAAAGTGTAACATGATTCGTCAAGTTAAGGAATTGCGCGGGGGCGGCCTCAGGGTAGGCACGTACAGCCTTTCTCCAATTAGTGTACGTGGTGCCGTTAATTGTGACATTTTCCAGAAATTTATCATAAATGTTCCTTGTATCAGCACAGCAGGAAAACTTCCTTCTCGGACTTCTACTAGTTCGTTGTTTATTACAATTAAGCCATCGTCGATTTCTTCTATTGGAGCGATTTGGTCTGCTGTAGTAGTTTGGCACGATGCGGGTGGGTGGCTTAATAAATTTAGTATACAGGAGCTATTCTCATTCGAAACTTCACAAAATAAAGTTGACACTGCGTTTTTACAATTAATGAGCTTATCATATTTGCTATTACATTTTGATACTATATTAGTCTCTAACATTATTGTTTTACAATTTTGTATAACTGGCTTAATCTTTATTTTCTTACATGTTTGCTCAACTACTGGATACTTAATTATGAAATAAATATTATTATTGTCTTGTAAAATTTTCAATTTTGAAACTGTTAATAAATCGCTTATTGTTATATTTGTTGAGTGCTCGTTGGTCAGTGTAGTTTACAATTTCTGACTGCGCTAACACAGCTGCCGTCAAGATCAAGAACCTGGTGACCGACAAATTATCTTAGATTACTTTTATGAATTTTTTTACCATCAATTAAGACTGTTGTTCCTAAGTCTTTTTCCACCGTTTTTTCTGTATAAAGTTTAGTAAGTTTGTTACCTATCCGTCTATTATTTTTTATAAAAACCTTTTCGCCTGGCTGAAAAGTTTTTGTCGCTTTATTTCTATTGTGGTGGTGTAGGTCAGAGTTTTGTGCTTTAATCAAGCAGTTTTTGATTTCGTCTAGGTATTCTGGTGTGCTGGAGTGAATAATGTCAATGGGCCGTTGTCCTGTCACTGAGTGAATTGTCCTATTGTATTTATGTGCGGCAAGCAAAATAAGATCGTTCGTGTCATTTAATCCCTGGCTTAATTTAATGCATCTACTGATTTCCGAAAGCGTTCCGTGAAACCGTTCTATCTGTCCGTTCGTTGTACTATGGTGAGGTGGCGTTGTAAATATGGAGACATTAAAGTGGTCTTTTAGTAAGGACTTTATTGTATTAGAATTTAGCGATTTCTCATTGTCACATACAAGACTCTTAGTATCTTTAAAGAAGTTCATGATACGGATTATTGGTTCTTTTATGTCGACTATTGACCTCGAGGAAATTGATTGGATCAAGGCAAATTTTGAAAATTTGTCTATACAGGTTAAGTAATGCTTACTATCTGTCGAAAAAATGTCTACATGAAGAATTTCACCGGGTTTGCTAGGAATCGGTGTGCGTCCTATTTCGGGGTTTGGCGGATGGCGTTGGTATTTCGCTTCTTGGCAAATTTTGCAGTTAAGGACTATTTCCTTAAGCATTTTCCGCATACGTGGGAAATAGTAGTCCTTTAGAACCTGTGCCATATTTTGTTTAAGGGAGCGATGCGCTCTACTGTGCTCTGCGTAAAGTATTTCCATTTGGTCGTCTTCGTTAAAGATGTCAGTGACTAAAGTCTTTGTGTGCACGAACTTAACGGCCGGGAAATTAGTTTTAATTTCGTTTTGGATTTTCCCAAGGACAGACAATTCACATAGCAATCCATTAGTGACATTGGGATTGATGCAGTCCTTTATTTGTTCAAAAATAGCGTCTATGTCCTGAAAAATAATATTGTGCCTAATTCGCGATTGAAATAGAATTTTTGTGGCTTTGGAATTTGTGTTTCGTTTCTCAAGGATTATCTGATTTGTAAAGGAGTTAATGGGGTTCGGAGCAGTAGGAATAACCTCCGTTGACGATTCCTCGCTGTGAACAGTCTCATCGTCTGTGTGGGACACATCTTGAGGATTTAGAGTGTTTATATGTTGCCTCGATAGTGCGTCTGCAACAACGTTTTCCCTGCCTGGCTTATAATGAAATCTAGGTGAGAATTCCTCCACAAAGGCTCTCCAACGTTTTAACTTTGCATTGGGGTTTTTATCTGATATAGAAAAGGTAAGGGGTTGATGGTCAGTAAAAATGTTAATGTTATTTGCCTCATATAAATAGTTTCTAAGTTTTTGTAGGGCCCAGACAATTGCGAGAAGCTCTCGCTCATTCGTTGCATAGTTCTCCTCTGTTTTGGATAAGGTTCGCGATATCATAGTGATGGGCCTGCCTCCTTGTGAAAGTACAGCGCCTAGGGCATGCGAAGACGCATCTGTGGTTAAGTCAAAGGGTTTTTCGTAATCCGGATAGAGAAGAAGAATCTCTTCTGAGGACAAAATATCCTTAATTTTCTGGAAGGCTCTATGAGCTTCGTCATCGAATGTAATTTTTATGTTCTTGGAAGTATTAGCCCGAATCGTTCCATTTTCGCCTCGCAAATATTTTGTGAGAGGTTTTGCAATCATTGCGTAGTCCTTAATAAAGCGCCGGTAATAACCAGACAGTGTTTTCGGGACTTCGTAGTCTATAATGTCTTTCACTTTATCTTTCGATGTCGTAATACCATCTTTTGAAACAACAAATCCAAGAAATTCAACCTCAGTTTTAAAGAATTGAGTTTTCTCTAAAGATACCCTCATGTTTGCCGAGTACAATTTTTCAAGTCTTCGGCTGACGTCTTGCAAGTGGGTTTCATAGTCACTGGAAAATACAATTATATCATCTATATAGACATGGCAAGTCCTCCCAATTTCTTCCCTCAGCACGTCATCAATGGCGCGCTGAAAAATGCTGGGGCCATTTTTCAGGCCAAATGGTAACCTGCAGAACTCATACTTTCCATTATTGATGGAAAACGCGGTTTTTTCTCTGTCTTTTCCTGCGAGTGTAATTTGATGAAAATCGGATTTTAAATCTATTGTTGTAAAAATTGACGATTTACCCAGGTTGGCAAGGATTACCGATGTGTCAGGAATTGGATACCTATCGCTAATGGTTTTCTCATTGAGTTTTTTAAAATCTATTACCATACGCATTTTCCTTTCTCCCGTCTCGTTTGTTCCTTTTTTATACACCACCCACACTGGGCTGTTATAGGGCGATCGCGAGGGTCTAATAATGCCGTCGCGCAGTAGGTTATTAACTTCTTGGTTTACGAACTCGGAAGCTGCCATTGGATATGGGTATGACTTGGCATAAACCGGTTCATCATTCACTGTTCGTATGGTTGCCACAATATTTGTATTGTATGGCAGGGACTCGTTGGGGTCGGAAAAAACAGCAGCGTGCTTCGTTTTCAGTCGCTCGATGTCTCCATCTGCAGTGATGCTGTTAACATCTCTGCAGTAGAGGTACATTAGTTTTTCCCAACCGTTCCTATGGTATAGAATACCCTTCTTAATGTCCAGCCTAGCATTTATTTCTCGGAGGAGGTCATACCCGATTATGCCGTCAAAAGTGTTAAGTGTGGGTAAAATAAAAAAAACAGAGTTCGTATTGAAAATATTTATAGCGCATTTCTTTGTTATTTTGTCCTTGCCATGAATTGATTTAACTAGGAATGGGGATGTGAGAGGTTTTATACCTTTCCAATTGGAGTCCTTAACGTAATTTTTAGATGCGCCTGTGTCTACCAAGAATTTTAATTGCTTTCCTCCAAATGTCCTGCTAACATATGGTAGCAGGGATCTACCCCTAAAAAATTAACCTCATCTAATGTTTCTTCTTGGGGTGGGCACTCAGTATAGTAGCTCTCGTTTTCTACGGAGTCATCGAGATTATCCGTTTGGTAATAAAAGTCGGAGACCTCGTTCGGATCGTTCATAGAGTTATGCTGTCCCAAATGGTTTATGCGCTGTATTTTGTTATTGTTAAAACGATCACTGTCACGTTGTCTTTTCTGTGCCTGTTGCGTATCGAAATTCCTGGAATTTCCTGGGTATTGGTTTCCGAAAGCTGTCCTTCCCGAAGGGAAATTTCGGATATTAGGGGGAGAGTACGGTGGTTGTACCGTTTGCTGAGCAGTTTGGTATATGGTTACCTTAAATCTTCGTCGTTCTAAAGAACTCCTCTCATTAAACAGAGCCCAGATCAGAACCACGATCGGTGTCCTTACGGGTCACTGCCTCATCGGCACCCACGCAAAAAGGATGGGGCTGTTTTCGAACGACTTCTGTCGCAGCTGCTTGGACGAGAAGGAAGAAGAAACTATTCCTCACTTACTATGTAACTGTCCTGCTTTATCCAGAAGAAGGCTGACCTACTTAGGCAACTTCTTCTTCGGTAGTCTAGATGATCTAGCTGACAAGACCATACGCCGTCTACTAAGCTTCGTTAATAGCTCAAACTGGTTTAACGAGTGAGCGACACGATGCTCGATCTCATGTGGTATCACAATGGGCCGCCTGGCCTAAGTGTGCTCCTCGGAGCAGCCACATACTACCTACCTACCTTGGTTATTGGCACTTATATTAGGCTGCGGATACCTGAACCTAGACAGGCTTGGATCTACGTCCATAGGAGTGGGCCTTGAAGTGGGCATCTGTTGCGGTTGTCTGAAGAAGTGCGGGCTATTGTTTGTTAGTGGCATTCTGCTAGAGTTGCGCAATTGTATGCCATTGCCTGAAACTTTATTTTCCGCGAATCTATGAGCGAATAACGAGCGCGCCTGGTTGGATTCTAGTTCTTGCGCGAGTGCCAAGGCCGATGCCATGTCAGACGGTCTTGACGAAAATAGGATATCGCAGAGCGGCCGATTAAGCCCTGATACGAATACCCTTAAGGCGTCTTGGCGATACTTTGCATTCAGCGATTCCAGTACATCTTTCTTATTTTCGTAGGTCATTAGGTTTTTGTTGATGATAGCTGTCAATTTCTTGCTCACCTCATCGTAGAATTCCGTAATGGTCAGTCTTCCCTGCCGGAGGGTGGACATTTCCTGTTCCAGTATGTAGACAGGTTTCTTGTCTGAGTAAGTGAAATCAAGCCTGGCTATTATGGCTTGGAAGTTAAGTATTGTATTGAAAGAGGATAAAACGGAATCAGCAGATCCCACAATCTTATTTCTAATAATGGCCACTGCCTGGTAATGCTTCGAACTGTTTTGTGCGTTTTCAAAAAGTTTATAGGCGGTGTGTGCCGCCTGTCGCCACGAAACGTATCGTGAATGGTCGCCATTGAATTCCGGCAACGATTTTACAACGTCCAGCGACTCTTCACATCTAACTGTAGGATCGATCGAAATTTCGCGATATTGCTCTACTTGAACCGGTCTTTCTATCAACGTTAGCCTGGCAGTAAGTTCGTCAATAGTCGTTTGGAATTCGCGTCTAGTCTGCTCTGTTGCGGCCCGTACAGCGGCATTCATTAAGGTGCGAAGATGGTTTTCGTCCATAGTCATTATAGTAATTTTCACTTAGATTAATTCCAAATAACTGACAATTTACAACAAATTTCTTTTTTATTTTCTTTTTAATCTAATATATTTTTCTTAAACTGTTTTCAAACTCAGAGCACTCAACTTACAGTGAATTTTTCATTCTTATAATTTATCTGCCTCCGCTCTTCCTGGTCTGGTCCGCTCTTTCCGGTTTTTATCTCGTCCGGTCCCTCGATGGCTACGCCTCGGCTTAGCGTGCAATGCCCAATGTCTTGATTTTTATTAAACTATTTGTTGTCTTTTTTTTACACTATGTTCAAATTATTTCGATTTTGCTTTTTCGTTTCAAGTGTTCACTATGAATTGTTCGTTATGCCTTTTTTTAAACTTGGTCACTATTAAAAGTTTTTTTGTCTTTTAGAGGTACGTATGCCTTTTTTTTATTTCGTGCGTTCGAGCACCGCGGCCACTTCGTTTATCCTTCTATGGGGATATTTTAATGTGGCCCCACGTTGGGCGCCAGTAAAAGTCTGTGTTCAGTTTTTAATTAGAACTTTATTTCCTTCGCTATGCGAAGGCAGCCGATCACCAGTAGTGAGTTACAATGACTAACTTGTCGGTGCCTGCACCTGAATAACTTAGCTTAGACGGCTCCACTTGGACTGCCGTTGTTGATTGCTGATTCGGCAATTCCCACGCTGCAGTGGTGCAGCGCTTCCAAACTTCCGCTGGTCTGTCGTCAGTGCTTGCAAGCTTCCGTTCCGCGTTATGTTATTCTGTTATTCGAGCTGCATTGCATTCGATGTCGTTGTTGTTGTTGTGGCTTATGATGTGCTAATGTTGTTGTTGTTCTCGCTGCTGTTGGTTTTTGCAGTAGAGTAGAGCTGTTATGACTATGGTGTGTTAACTTGTATTCACATCTACACCTGTTGCTGCTGATAAATGTAGTGTTGGCATGGATGCAATTGGTTGCACCCCTCAGCCTTTAACCGTTTCCAAATCACTTCTTCCACAGTTTTCACAATCAGTGAATCCCTTTGCTGAACTTGCTCGCTCCGCCCCTTCTTCTTTAGAAATTTCCTCCTGTTCGTCAGGAACAATGAGCAGACAAGTTTAGACCGAAAAAAGCTTATCTGCCAAAACTCCGCGTAAGCGCAAACTGCAGCAGGAGAATGCAGAGTTAAAGCAGGAGAATGCAGAGTTAAAGCTTAAAGTACGTTCCCTGGAAGAAACGCTGAAATTTGAACTTGAGCATGAACGCTCCAATTCTAATGCTGAGGCGTACGAGAGTTTGATCTCGAAACTCCCCTCGCATTTGCAAGTTTGCATTAAAAGCTGTCTTCAGAATTCAGATTGTCAACCAAAAGGGCGTCGGTATGACAACAAACTGAAGACAATAGCTTTGGGAGTAAGTTTTGTTTCGCCAGCTGCATATCGCTATCTGAAAACCCAATTTGGTTTTCCAGATGAGCGTACCCTCCGAAACTTCGTTTCGGATTGGCCTCGCCTTCCCGGTAACAATCTTGTTACCTTGCGAGCGTTGGAGTTGCGTTGCCGGGGCTTCACTGCAGAACAGAGATTCGTTTCGATCTCCTGCGACAAAATGTCGTTGAAAACCCATCTGCAGTATGACAGGCATTCTGACAAAATTGTTGGTCTAGAAGATTATGGGGATGAAAACCGCACTTCTAGACTAGCCACTAGTGCTATGGTACTAATGATCCAGGGCATTGGTGGAGAGTCCTGGAAACATCCCTTTGCATATTTCTTTGTCCACGGAGCATGCAAAGCGGATGTTAAAAAAAAATACGTTTTCGAAGCCATTGAGCAGCTCCAACAAATAGGCCTGCGTCCATGCCATTTTGTTTGCGATCAAGGCTCGAGTAATGTGAGCTTTAGGAAATTCGTGGGAGTCAGTGTTGACCACCCTTATTTTATAGTGAATGGCGAAAACATTTTCTTTTCCCATGACGCCCCCCACTTATTGAAAAGCGCGAGAAATTGTTTGTTCAATTCGAAGAATCAAGTAACATTCAATAAAACATTAGTTAGGTGGAGCGATATCGAATACTTTTACGATATCGACTCCAAATCGGAATTTCGATGTGCACCCAAACTTACCAAGCAGCACATCCACCCGAATAACTTTGATAAAATGAGGGTAAGTTTGGCTTCGCAGGTTCTAAGTAATACCGTAGCAGCAGGTATGAACTCGCTGTACTCTTCTGCCCTCTTACATTCGCAAAAAGCTCGTACCACCCCCAACACAGCCGAGTTCATAATATTTTTTAATGATTTATTTGATACTTTTAACAGTAGTAGACGAGGGTTCGACAAAACAATTCCATTCAGTGGGTCCTCCGAGCAAATAGAACTGCTCAGAAATGCTACAACTCTTTTAACTTCAATTAAAATTGAAAGCGAGGGTTGTGACATTACTGGCGTGTTTTCTTTCATTCAAGGTTGGATTTTAAACATATGCACGTTGCAAAAATTGTGGCAGTTTTTGTCACACAACGGTTTCAAAGACTTAACGACTAGAAGACTGAACCAAGACGGACTTGAACATTTTTTTCAGAAGTTAGATTGGGTGGGGGTAGCGGTCCGAGCATTACTCCTCACCTTTTTTCGTGCATATTCCAGAAGAAGTGGGGGTTACATTTTGTTAAAGTAGTGGTCGGAGGAAATTGTGAAGATGAAGGAAATGCAGATGTGGTTTTGGCAAATGTTTGTGCTGATAACCTAGTTCGAACAAGTACTTGGCAGGAATTTCAAAGCCTGCCAAGACCAGCGCAATCATTTGTGCAAAAAATCCAAATAGATGTAGATATAGATGAAAGACATTTTCTTAAAAGAAATGCGTTCGCATATATTTGTGGCTGGCTTTTCTTAAAATTATATAAGTTGCATAATTGCACAAAAGCACTGCCAGATCTGGCCGCTGACGACGACACCACAGTCGATTTCTTGTTTTCGCTGGAAAAACTCCAAACCAAATTACATTGGGTGAGAGCTCCAGAAGATTTTATTAAATATGTATCGGAACTGAACGATACATTTTTGGAACTGTGGGACGGGGCCTGTCACAGAGTTGGTGTTGGCCAACATCTGTTATATAGCCCCATACATTTGCTGTGACAATTGTGACAGCCATATTCTGCTGACCCTCTTCATACGGGTCCGAATATATTTTCTTATTCGATTTTATAATCGCGATGTAGTTTCTAAGGTTTATAAACACAAAATTTTGCGTGTCCAACATTTATAAGTTCCAGCTACTTCTTAAGTTTGTGGTCCGTTTTGTCTGGCTTTGTCCGATTGGGGTAGCAACGCATTAAAACATTTAATTGGATTTTTAGCAGTTCTGCAACTTTTTTTTATTTTTTTAGAAATGTTACCATTTGGAAATTTGGACAAACGTTTCTCACGCATTTTCTTCTTTAACATAGTTTCCTATAGGTCTCCACCAATTTTTTATTATCAATGTGCAATGTGTAGATGTGATATTTAAGTTATTCTTATTTTACTGTACTGCATTTATATTGTTTGTTGTATTTATTTATGTTGTTTGTTTGTAGTTATGTTGCTTTATATATAGACTAATTTATGTTTATGGGTGAATAGGCCTACTGGGGAACCGAACACCCCAAAAAATCGGTAACGCACCTTTTTGCATACCTCAGTGGTGGTGTGGAAATTGCAAAAAAATCTTGGAAATGTATAAATTTCTTATTCAATTGTGACTTTCTCTAACTTTACCGATTTTAAATATTTGTGTTTTAGTGTCCTTTGATGCTGGCCAAGTCGTTGGTGCGCACCTGCAATTTCAGTTACTCTGGCAATCAGGCAGCTTATTCGACGGACAAGGCTGCGCATACCCATGTTACCGTCAATGCTGAGGGGTCCACTGGATGAGACCATTATCTAGCATTATCTACCTAGTCACTGTTGTTAAACCGGGTTTTCTCTTCTTTTCCGCAGATTCAGGTGGCCATTAAGTGCCTCTGCCGTGAGCGAATGCAGTCAAATCCAATGGAGTTTTTAAGGGAGGCTGCCATTATGCATTCCATTGAGCACAAGAATATTGTTCGGCTGTACGGCGTATTGTTCGCTGCCGATTGGTGCTGTTCTGTTTAGCATTAGCACTGGAGAGCAATCTGCAGGTCCACATATCCAACCAACTTTTGTATTTATCCAAAAGCGTGTAAAAAGTAACGAAAAATATAAAACAAACCTGGCGATGTTTGGAAGTAAGATCAATAACAAAATATATGTCAGAACCAGAAGAAATCGACAAAGGCATTTTTATTCATAACGCGGGGGTTTTAAAATTGTTAACAAAAAACTTCTGTATAGAAAGTTATAGCGCTCGAAGGTTATTTGTTGTATTTTTCAAGTGCTACGTGTGCCAAAAAGAAGTCCAACCTCCTTACACGAATAATATACAGAACAGTCAATTGTAATGGAATTAAAATATGCTAAAATTATGCGCACAATTCTTCCGCAAGCACTTTGATTTCGGTCGCCCAATTGCCAACTCCTCGATTTCATCAGTTCGCATGCCAGCCAACTCCTGTTTAGCTTACAAGAATAAGTTGCTTTCTGCAGCAACACGGGTTGACCCAGCATGGCTGCCAATTGTGGAGCATTGGGTGCACATAATAACATAAAAAATAACATAAAAACATAACAATATAAACTTTGTATGCATTTTTTATTGAAATAATTTACAATTATGAAAATTAAACATAACAAAGTTAGAAAATGTACACATTTTTTATTGAAATAATTGACAATTATGAAAATAATAACATGCATTGTAATGAGCACTGGGATGGATTTAAGTCCTTTTGATATAAACAACTGTGTAAACTTTTAAGACAAACTTTATTTGCGTGTTCTAACAATGGCGTCACAAGTAAAAGTAAAGTTAAAACGTAAAGGTAAAGGACCAGCATGAACTTAGCTGCAAGCCCGAGTTGCCACACTGCTTGACAAGCCCAACCACAACAGGGTTGCATTCACCATGGCACCACCTCCACCAATACACTACAACTCGGCCTAACCTGACATTCAATCGACCTCGATTGCTTTTACAATGAATCTTCTTCTAGCTTATCATCTAAAAATTCATAATCTGTACATTCATCACTTAAATTATCACCATCTGTGTTGCCTTCTGAGTCCGTTTCAACTGGCCTACCTCGAGGTTCCAACCATTTCTTCATTCTAGACGAATCAATTACATTGTCATATGGCATCTGAGTAACCTGACAATTTTCAACATCCGTAACAACATAACGATCATGACCTAATTGCTTACGAACTACATAAGGGCCTCTGTACTTCTGAATTAGCTTCTTATTCTTCCCTACCGTAGTGTCTACATTTTTAACCACAACTAAATCTCCTGGTTCAAATTGTTTCGCTGGCCTATGGCTCCTCTCGTAATATTTCTGATTGTACAACTGAGACTTCTGTATTGCAAGCTCTGCCTGCTCCCTTATTTCGGACAAATTAACTTCTTCTCTTGAATACACATCATGCAAATACTCCGTCAATTCATCAACTACTTTGCCGCGCTGCTCAACGCCAAAAAGCAGCTTACTAGGGGTCGTCTTTGTGGCACAGTGTACAGTATTATTCATTGCAAACTCGACATCCGTCAGTTTCTGTTTCCAATCTACATGGTTTATAGGGTCAGTCGTTTTGGCCAATATTGCTTTCAACACCCGATTCACCCTCTCAACCTGACCATTCGACTGTGGCGAAGCTACCGCATTCAAAACATGTACAATGTTATTGTTCCCGCAAAAATCCCTAAACTCCGATGACGTAAAAGCTGTGCCCCGATCATCTATGATTCTTCTGGGACGACTGTATTCAACAAAATATCTCTTCAACGCACAAATCGACTCTTTCGCACTACTATTCGTAGCATACATTTTGACAAATTTTGTGAAAGCATCAATCACCACAAACACATGTTTATGCTTTGAGTTCACACTCTCCAATGGCCCGAAATGGTCAATGTGCACTGTATCGAACGGTTCTGGCTTCTTTGGAATACTATATATATTACGCTCATTGCTTCTAGGCGACGTCGAATAATAAATGCACTTCAAACAATTTCTGATGAACACATTCAGCTTTTCGCGCATACGGGGAAACCAATAATGCTTCCGAATCTGATTTGCACATTTCTCAATACCCAAATGACCATATTTCTCATGTATCAATCGCATAATGTTCTCTTCCATCTCCCCCGGCACATACAACTGTCGATTCTGACCACTGACACGAAAGACTAACCCATTCTCCAACTCATATCCTGGCACTTCCCCTTGCTCTAATTCTTCCCGCAGTTTATGAATCACAGGATCACGCGTCTGTATAATCTGAATGTTCAAATCAACCTCATTCTCCTCAATACTACACACAGCTGACAACCGGCTCAATGCATCAACATGCTGCATCTGTTCACCCTTTCGGTGTCGAACTGAAAAATCAAACCCGGCGAGACCCAATGTCCATCTGGCAATTCTTGGATTAATTGTTTTCTTCTCCAATGTCAAGACCAAAGAGTTGCAATCAGTCACAACTACAAACGGAATTCCATCCAACATAGTCCGGAATCTTTCCAATGCATTCACAATTGCTAATGTTTCCAACTCAAAGCTATGATAACGCGACTCCGGATCCGTCGTTGTTTTCGAATAAAATGCCACTGGGTGAAACCTGCCGTCATCTTGCTTCTGTAACAGTATAGCACCATACCCTCGCGAACTTGCATCCGTATGCAACTCTGTCTCCCGCCCTGAATCAAAGACACACAGTACAGGGGGCTCAGTCAATTTAGATTTCAAGGTCTCAAACGCATTCCTACACTCTTCTGTCCATTCAAACTTTACACCTTTTCGCGTCAAATAACTCAATGGGCGCGCAATCTGAGAAAAATTATACACAAATCGTCTAAAATATGAAAAAAGACCCACCGCCCTCTGCACCTCCTTTATGTTGGTAGGTACTGCGTAATTCTTTATCGCTACCAAATGATCTTCATTCGGACGAATCCCCCGTTCACTCACACAGTAGCCTAAATACTTCAATTCTCTATATGCAAATTTGCACTTCTTCAGATTCAAGCACAATCCAGCCCCTGACAATAATTTCAAAACTTCTGCCAAAACCACATAATGTTCCTCAATAGTCTTCGTGGCAATGTTAATATCATCTAAATACACCACAATCCTCTTCGCATCAATCAACGGCCGCAACACTAAATTAATAAACCGCTGGAACACTGGTGGAGCATTAGTCAAACCAAATGGCATAAACCGATACTCATACTGTCCCATCGGAGTCACAAACGCAGTTATCGGTATCGATTCCTCATGCATCGGCACCTGGTGAAACCCATTCCTCAAGTCCAACGTACTGAAGAAACTCTTCCCACCCAAATATTCAATACAATCCTCAACTAACGGCAACGGATAATGATCTCTGACAGTCAACTTATTCAACGCCCGATAGTCAACACACATTCTCAATTCACCGTTCTTCTTCCGCACTAACACAATCGGAGACGCGTATGGAGACGCACTTGGCTGAATAATGCCCTGAGCCAACAAATCATCAATTGTCTTCTGTACTTCTGTCTTTTCCCTATATGACAACCGGCGCGGACCACTGTACACCGGCGCATCACTCTTCAACTGAATTTTCATGCAATAGCCACTCAACTTCCCCCCCTTGTTCTTCATTTTCAAATAGTTCTCAAAAACAACTGATTTCAAAGCATCTGCATCTGTTATAGACAAGTTTTCGTCCACATCAATTAGATCACCAATTTCATCCATCTCAGTTGCACCTACCATCAATATTACTTCATCATACAAATTCAAGTCTTCTGTTCCAACTAAATTTACAACTCCGATACACGACTCAAGTCGAGTTTCACACAAATTTGAATCACCAATTACATTTACCTCTGCATTAACTGAATTAATTTCTGACTTGCCACACTTATCATCTGATTTCAATAACTTAACTCTGTTTGGAACCTCTGTTATCTTAACTACTGGACTCTTTAATAAATTAAACAACTTAAGTGCACTGATATTCAACGGAACTTCATTTTTATTGGCATTATTAATCTCCAGCAGAGTACGTCTACTATATCTCACTGTGTCCATTTGGCACAGGCTTATATTCATTGCCTTAAGTAAATCGCGTCCAAAAAGTAGGGGCACCACTGCCTCTTCATCTGGCAAAACAAACAAATTATGGTCAAATTTACGGTTATCAAACACAATTTTACAAGTCACAAGGCCGTACGTACTTAAATTCATATTTCCCATCCCCCGATACTCTGTCACAGTCAATTCACCCGTCACTTCAAATGGCACAAGAGAACGCTTCACGAAACTAGTCGGACTGCCATTATCAAATAAAGCAAAACACGGAATTAATTCAGTGCACTTATTCTGTTTCAAAAAGGCAACACTTACAAGATTTCGGTGTTTCAGCTGTCGGGCTAAACGTCGGACCTCCTCTACCTCCGTCAATGGCGTCCCTGCCTCCCACTCCTCGACCTCTGCTACTGGCTGCTGTTGTTTCGGTACGGCTGGCATCCGTGTTTGCGTCTGGTTTAGTGTTGTATTCTGCATCCGACTACGACGTGGGCACTGCTGGCGCATGTGGCCTACTTCATGGCATATGAAACACGAGTTCGGTGGGCGTCGCGGGGCCCCGCACGCACTTTGATAGTGCCCATATTGAAAACAGTTGTAACACCTGACGGCCGACAAATCCGTGACTTTTGCAGCTGTGTTAGCAACTGGCACTGTTGTATACGACCTCGGCCTAGGCACGGCACCCGACATGACACTGATCTTCGGCACAACCACTGGCGCAGCTGCCCGACGCTTCTTCTCGTAACGCTCCATCAACCCCTTCAATTCACGCAAGGAAGTGGCACTGTACAGCATCGAAACCATATTCGTATCGTCGTTAAGCCCCTCGATGATAATGTCGATTAGGTCCGTTTCTGACACATCGGCGCGGCTGGCAATGTACTGCATCTCAACAATATATTGTCGTGGTGTTTCGTCTGGTCTCAGGACACGGGCACGTAACTGTTGCAGCACATCTCGAACCGTGAATATACGACGGTATTCAGTCATCAAAGCCATCCTTAGCTCACCATAGCTGCGAACACGAGTTATGTCCGCGAACCGCTTCGCTTGCCCAGTTATCAGATGTCGTGCGGCAACCAGCTGGTCTCGCTCACTGTACTGGAAACTCTCGAACACATTCTCCAAGTCGGCCAACCATTTGCTAACGTCCTGCAACTCCGAACCATCAAATTTGCTCATCATCGCGTCCAGTACACCCAGGTCGATTCTACGACTCTCGAACTCGTTCAACTCACGCTGCAGCTGGACAAGCTCACGTTTCTTGCGCATGATCGCCAACTGCCGATCTAACTCAGCCTCTTCAGCCTCAGTACTGGTCACATTCACCACACTCCCTGCATCAACTGTATCATCTTCTGTATCTGGCACATTCATGGGTCGCTCCCTCTGGCTGGCCCCTGGCATCTGTCGTCTAGTCGTCTGCACACTCTGGCTGGCATCTGGCATCTGTTGATTCAGCGGAACATCAGGCTCGCTATCCGCTCTGGCCGCTCTTCCGCTACCTCCGACACGACCTGCTACCGCTTGTTCATACACTGTCCGCAACTGAACCATCGTGGCGTCTTCCTCGAATTCAGCTCCCGCAGCCCGTAGTGCAGCAATAACCGCATTGCGCGTTAATTTGTTCGCCATTGAACCACAATAACTTTAGAACTTAGATAGAAAAAAAATTCCTGCTCGAACCCCACACTTGACGTTGTAATGAGCACTGGGATGGATTTAAGTCCTTTTGATATAAACAACTGTGTAAACTTTTAAGACAAACTTTATTTGCGTGTTCTAACAATGGCGTCACAAGTAAAAGTAAAGTTAAAACGTAAAGGTAAAGGACCAGCATGAACTTAGCTGCAAGCCCGAGTTGCCACACTGCTTGACAAGCCCAACCACAACAGGGTTGCATTCACCATGGCACCACCTCCACCAATACACTACAGCATCAAGAAAATGTATGCATTTCCTATTGAAATGATTGACAATTATGAAAATAATAACATGCATCGTATTATACGCCTTTTTCTAAAATTATACGAAAGACAAGCTACCACTAAATTGCAACTCTGCGCTTTGTTCTAACTTCAACGCGACCACACTGTTGAACGTTAACAGCCAATAGGTCTGTTTAGGAACGAATAATTTGTAGACAAATGGAAACAGCAAAGAAATTGTGCGTTCGCAAGTCTGCTGACCCAAAACCGTCTTGCTAAGCTTTTCCTGCTGCAGCTGAAAAGGAAAACGATGCAGATTGAGCTCAACGAACCATTTGCCTTTTGCATTAATATGTTTTACTGGATAATTTTTACTGGAAAAGTTCCCAAACAGACCTATTCACTGATCCAGTAGACGACGCCATGACACCTCACACAGATTGTGTATGTGAAATGCAAAAAATGGTAAAAAAATCGCTTCCCCTCTCAGTTTCCAATCACGTTATCACTGGTGTCGTGTCAGACTTGATGCAAGCAGGTTCAGGTTCGTTTGCGGCTCGCATATTGCGAATATTTACGTTTTTATGTACACTGAGTATTTACGCAAATCAGAAAATGTTTAAGGTTGAATGGGAAATAAAAATTGTTTTCCTTTTTTTTACCTGCCCGTTATTTGTCCGTCCGGCTTTGATATATTTACGCTAGCAATATTTTTCAAGTTAAAATATTAGAGCTAACAAAATTGACGCCTTAATTTTGTGCAGTGTTTTTCGCGCATACATTGCCAAAATGCGTGGTTGTGTTAGTGCCCATCACTAATTTAAACCCTTAGGAATCATGTAGAAAGCGATAGGAATCATGTAGATAGATCCGAAAGCGTTTGAAAATGAGATTTGCTGTAAGGGCTCGCGCGCTCGAATCGCACACCTGGCGCGTGAAGTAGATGCTGTTGTTTTGAGCTGGCTGACACGATTACGGCCGATCTACTGCACCGATTTGCTTAACTTTTTTTTTATATTTTCAGAAAAAATTTGGCTATCGCATGAACTACGATCATTATTGTCCATTTCTATGTAACAAAGTTATGACACAATTATTAACAAAAAACAAGCAAAAAAAGAGAAAAAACTTTACAATTGCACTAAATGTTTATTTATTAATATTTTTTACCGTTGCAGTTCAAACGAGATCCATTCATTTGTACTTCAAAATGAAATTTGTTTGGTATCCCAGCGGGAAAAATAATGTATAGGAATGCATATTTGCTTGCAAGCTATGCATTACAACATGCATGAATTTTCTCACGGCGATGTCCTACGAAATGTAATGCTTCCCTTTTTGCATTACCTGGGAGTATATGAAGACATGCATCCCAAAAACATGTACGTTTTCATAAATCGCATAGCTTGTAGGAACTCGTGCATTACTCGGTAATGCATAAAATGATCTACCAAAAACCTGTACACCCCAAAATAAAATGTTTGTTGTTTTGCTTTATGTTCGTTTTTATTTTTAAAGTAATTCAAGTTCAATAGACTACATATAAACATATACATTAAATATATATGAATACATTAGATAAGTAAAAATTAAAAAAACTAAAATACACTCACTTAAATAACATCCCTTTGTTCGTCTTTGGGCAGCCATTCTGAAAAAGGAAATTAAATCAATATTAAAAAAATCCAGTAAACAAAGTTGTTTTGTAAATTCATACTTACCAAAGTTGCTTTGAATATTTTTGTAAAAATTTCTTGTTTCCGTTAATCCACGGGGCTTCGTAAAATATGTATGAAAACGCTGGGAGCTGCTAAAGATATATTAATAAGGATTAATGAAATTAATTGTCTTTGCAAATGAAACTTTATTAAAACTCACTTCGTTTGATGCAACGATCCGCGCGCTTGCTGTTTCACCGATTTTTCGGTGAACAACTGAAGTTATTTTTCCGAAAATCAATAGAAGCGACCTTTTCAAAGAAACAGTTTCTTGTTCTAAGAAAGATTGCGCCGCTCTCTCAGAATTTCTTCGGAAGGTGCAATCTCTTTGGTATAAAAAACAAAGCACAATTTAAAGAAACGAAAGCTATGCATTACACCCTCGCTTACGTGGTAATATATGTTTTCTATTTGGGTTTTTCATATACGAATTCGTGCATGAAAAACCTCATGCATTCCCAACTTTCCCGCTGGGATGTTTCAGATCATCCAAAATGGAGAAATCGTGTCAGCCAGAATTCAAAATGGCGTCTTCCGGTCGCCCATATCTCCCCCGGATATAAACAAAAATTTATACAACAAAATTTTTTCAGTACTCAAAACTATGTGCAATAACATATAAAAAAATTTTTAATGTGGAATAAAAATTTGTATGAAAAAAAATTTTTTTTAAATATGGTCGATTCTACCTGACTACCCCCTTAAGCAATTCACCAGAAAAATAAAAAACGCTAAAAATAAAAGGATAAGAGCTTTTTGAAAAAAGGGGTCAACAATTGATTGCGTTTTTCACCTTTTTTTCCAAGAAAAAGTACTTTAAATTAAAAATTTGTCTTCAATTTTTTGGTGGATTCTTGTAAAAAATAAGTTAATAACAAGAACTAAAAAAAATTTTTTTAAATCGGTCGAGCTAATGCCAGAAAAAAGCGCGTTAATTCAGATTAATTTTGCAGGTTTTTGCGGAAAAACTTTGACATAATAAAAGGGTTGCATGTAGTTTAAATATTGCCCGAGGTGTAATTTTTATTTATTTTATTTTATTTTGAGTATTTTTAAACACGTAAAAATAAAAAATATAACTTACGAAACAACTTTCAAAATGTACATATAAACTTCTTGATCAAGAAAAAGGGGCAAAAGTCGCATGATTTTGAAGAAAAGTGTCAAATTAAGCCTATTTTTAAAAAGTCAGTGTCAGGTGGCATCGATCTCAAGAAAGGGTAAATTTGACACTTTAGTCGCACAATGACAACACTGACCACCAACATGCAAGTGGCACATCGCTTTGTTGCCCAACAACAACAACCACAGTGTGTGGTCAAGGTTTATAGAATAGAAGCATGGCACAATAACAAGGTAATAGCATGCCCGCAACACCAAAAACCACATGTATTTTGTTGGTAGCATCGTTTATCGTTACTGTCAAAATCAGCTGATATTTTCCGACGAAAGAGGGAGAAACTGAAAACAGACAAAAGTGATTGTTGCCAGACGGTGCTGTATTTGAGTGAAAAAACGGGAAAAGTGCTCAGGTCAGTTGTTTTCAGTCAGCTATTTTCATTTCAACTGATGCGGCAACACAGAACCACTGCTGACACCGACGATTTTGACAGAAGCCATAAACGATCAGCCGGTGGCTTGCTACAACCTTGTAGTTGAACCATGAATAGAAGGTTACGCATTCCGGTTGTCAAAAAATGGCAGCACCTCGCGTGACGTAGGCATAGGTTGGCTCTGATTGGCTGAAAATATTTTTGAGCAAAAAAAATTGAAAAAGTGTAAACAAACCCGGAAAAAGAAGTTGCCAGATTTTATATTTATACCACTTAAATAATAAATCCAAATACTTTTCTGGATTTGTGAACAAACATGAACATGAAAAATGAGCTGTATTTTTTGCAATTTGCCACCGAGCAATTCATTTCGCGTTTACAAATATTTTGAAAGAGTATGGAAATAAAATATTTCCATTAATGGAAAAAACAAGGCATGCTTCGTTTTTTTTTTAGGGATTTAAAATATAAATTTGTCAATAAGTGGCACCTCGATTTTGGCCTCCGCCTACGTCATCAACATGGCGAACGTTGGGAATGCGCAACCTTTAGTCTATAAATCTTGGTGTGTGGTGCGTCATTGTTTCATACACCGCTCTCACAGCTTCTCAGTTCACGCTCTCGCGCTCTGTGCGTTCTCGTCCACTTTACTGCTTCCTCCCGCATCAACAAACGTGTCCTACCGCTGGAACCCGCAAAGAAAATTTTTTTTACACCAGATGCGCATTCTGTATATTGTTTGTTGTTCTGTGGTATTAAATAATTACTTTTTGAAACCCCCTCAAAATATTTTTCTGAATCCGCCCCTGGTGCTCGCCATGGATCGGCACTCGCAGGATTTGCCAGTGCTGCCAATTCAAGCATGGCCACTGCTAGCCAAGTATCTTCGCTGATTGATAACGCACATTCTATACCGTGTTTTTGTTTATTTAAATTTCTTGCGAAATTGTGTTTTTGTACTTTTGCTGTACTTAAACTATCAGTGATTTGAAGTAGGTAGACTGACTCGTTTCTTCGCTGTCATTTGAAAATCATAACGATGACAATAAACTAGAGCACATTGCCTTGCGGGCACTCAAGTAGGTGCATGTGGGTCAGTATGCCGCACCGCGTGACGTAGCGCAGCAGCATTGATAAATCACAGCTAATGGCCGTTTGCTCGGTACATGGATGACTAATCTTTTATTTGCGAGGGGCAAAAACAAGACAATTTAAAATATTGAATGAGTAACGAATTCGGTATATGCCGCCATGCAAGGGATTCAGGCAGTTGGGTGCAAATTTTCAGTGGTTTTAATAAATAAGTCATAGTTTTTCTAAGTAAATTGAAATACCTTTGCGTAAAAAAAAAACATTGTAATTATATATTATCATTTTTATTAGCTTTTATTTACAAAAAAAATTTAAAAGTATATAAAACAAAACAACATATTTAATAAATAACAATATATTGAGGGGCGGAAAAAATTTTCACATGATTTCAGTTTCACTATTCATTCACATATTCCATTTTCCAATTTATCTACGTACACATAATCATAAATACATAAGCACATCGTTTAGTTCGCTCGCAAACAGTTCGCACGATTGTAAGTGAACCTTTCAAAAATGTCTAAACTAAACTAAAGAAATATATTACAATAGACAAAAATAGAGGACTTTTTGCAGATATTGAAAATATGTATACCTACACGAATTACATTAACTTTACGTTTAATAGTATGCTTAGAGTTATGAGCTGATATTATGACAAGAAAATGCTTTTGCTGCATGCGCAGTTGATGCTACGATGCCAGCAAACGTTTTGCACTTAGATTTGTATTACTAGAGGGCAGCTCGTAGGCGACGCCACCCCACTGCAGCTTGTAGGTGCGCGTGCGCCATCTGATTGCTGGATTCCAGAGCGCGTGCAGAAATAGATACGGACCGCTCAACTCGCGCAGCAGCCAGCCAATAACAAATTCGAATTTGTTAAATGGCAGCGAACCATTCTAAAAAAAACAGTACATTGATTATGCTGCATTGTTGTAATTAAAGTGCACTCACCTGCACAATGGAGAGTAATGCCCAGTCGGACAGAAACCATGTTAGTATGTGCACCAAGTAAAATACTAATGGATCCCAATTGAAGAGCAGCGAAGCTGACCAGGATGCCAACGCGCCCAACACCATGCATTCGGACAGCGGCTCCAAGAGTATAGTCGTCGGCACCATGGCGACGCGCAATTTCGCCCAGCGTATGAGGCGCGCTTGAAAGCTTCCAATATCGCAAATGCCGCTGTTCTGCAGTGCCGGCTGATTGCTGATGCGCATCTTCCAGCCTTTATCTGTTATAGCTTTGGCAATGAAAAAATCTTCAGCCAAATAACACCCGAACGCTTTCAGTCCACCCAGCTCATCAATAACGGCCTTACGTAACAGACACGACATGCCGGTGTGACAATTTATGCCTAGCAAATCGGCAGAGAGATAAATGCGCGACTGCACGGTGCCGAAGAAGATCTGCGAAAGGAAGATAATAATACTCCAATTAATGAAGCACTCATAAAATTTGTATATCAATGAAATTATTGATAAGTTCAATAGGGGGGAAGATGGAGAGCTTGCTTAATTTGTGTTAAACAACATAAGTATAACAAAATATAATAGTTTACTTAATAATAAACTATTATTAGGTATCAATACTGAATACTGTAGTAGTATATGAACAAATAATAGTCTAAAATCTGGTATATACCTTCTCGAATGTGGCTGCAAAGCCCTCGCGATCGCACGTGAATGGCATCTGGTGCACGAGCGCATATTTTTCAGTCATATTGTGTACCATATCAAATAGTGTATCATTTCGCACTGCAATGTGTACCACAAATATGTTAGGAATGTAATTTACTTGAAATTTTACTGAGTTTGCTCACTTTTGATGCCACTGTCTGAAATCACAATTAAGTCATATTTGGCCTTTTCGTAGCCCGGATGCATATTGTTGATTTTCGGATTGACCCCCACTGCTGAGCCACCAATAAACAGGCGCGCATCCACTTGTGGATATTTGCCGATTAAATTTTGTACCACATTTATGGCCGGATCAGTGCTGTTCTCCACGCAGAATAATAATTCATACTGCAAACCAAAGCGAAGGCATACGAGTTACGAATAATTTCCTTATTTGCAGTACAATAAAACTTGCCACTGGATAATCCATAGTGAAAAACGACTCGAGATTGTGCTCCAGATTCGGATCGACACCCATCAATGGCTTTAGTATGGAAACTGCCGGAAGCGGTGTCTCGCTGGGAAACTTGCAGGACTTTTTGTGTAACTTGAATTTACTAGAATGACAAGGCAAAACGATCATGCTTACTGGACAATGCAACGCAATTCGGAGCGCCCTCCACACTCACCCATAACAAATGCCCAATAGATGCACGCACCAGGTTCCACACCAGAAGAGAAAGAGAAACGCCGCGAAACCATACAACGGCGTGAGTAGATGTGACATGTTGTAGCGCCCAATTTCGCGCCCAATTTGTGTTTGTGCTTCCTTGTCGTTAGTGTACCGGCGCGTTTGGTCTAATTCGTTGTGCTGCAGTGACGATGCATTGGAATATTTGCCAATGTTGCTGAATCGTAAATTTTTTTTTTTACTCTTTGTTGGTAAGTTTCTGTGAATGTGCGAAAATCTGGCTTCTTTTGTTTATAAATGGCGGCGCTTCCTTTTTGTTTGGTTGTATTAATTTGTTAACTTTCCAATAATATATTTATTTTTTAATATTCTTTTCAATTTTATATATTTTTTTTATTTTATCAATGCCAACTCTTTCAGCCGATAGTTTGAATGCTTGCGAATTGCTTGAACTGCGGCGCTGATTTTTCCAACGACTGTGGCTGAACTCTGCCAGTTGCGTTGTTTAATGGTATTGTTGCCTTTTTTCTGCTTATTTTCGCGGCGATCGCATTCAACTCGCGACAGTTGTGCGCGTTAGCTTATAATTATAACAGTAGTTGGTATTTATGCGACACGTTTTCATTTCACTGCAGCGTTACAAAATCCAAACTTATCATTGCATTATTGTTGGAGTGCTTCGGCCGCCGCGCTATGCTGGCTAATGCCCCGAACACATAGACGATTGCAGCGACACGACAGCTTCTGTCAAAATATAGAATCAGAACGTTCGTATGGGTACGATTATTTTGACGTCCGCACTGCTACCCGAACACTGCGACAAAACCGAGTAATTGGCATCACTGCTAAAAAAAAAAACATATTTTATGGCAGTTTTCCTACTCTTTCGGTCTGCTTTGACGAAAAATTACAAATATGTTACTGTTTCAGTTAAAATTTACTGGTTCTAAAAATTACTACTCATTGGCTCATTTGTTTAAAATTGATTGTACAACGGTAAAATGGATATAGACGAATGCGGTAGTGCCGAATCACTTTAAAAATTTGTGTTTAGGAGCTCGAAATCATGATTGTGATAACGTTGCTGCCGCTTTTATTGTAATCACGTAGTTGACTACCAAGCGACGGTCGAAACCGGCGCCATCTTGAAATTGTGTAGCCGTGTCACTGCCGTCTTGAATGTGTTCGGGCCATAACAGTGTACACCAGTAATTGCCGTACACACGCTCGCACACACGCCCACTGCGTAATATGCAAACGTCTACCACGCACACTAACTTTTCCAATCTCTAATCATTTGATGATAACGCAAAAATAACCAAACCCACAGAAAGCACTCCACAAAGCCCACCCCACCACTAGCAACCAGCTCATTCATATTAATGCTAAGATCTAGGCGCATGCAACAACAACAAACACACACACGTCCTATCGAAATATGCGCGTCTGAGTCATAGCACATGCGATGTCAAAGCATTCTGCTATTACGTGATTAAATAGTAAAAAAAATCGAAATTAACGAAATGCGAAAATAGCTGACCGAGAAGAAGAACAGCAGAGCGCGTGAATTCGTTGAGAGCGATCGCTATAAGGTCGTCAACGCCTAACGATTTTCAGAAACGTTTTAACGTTTTGCAAAATTGGGGAAAGCCCGCAATTTCAATTGTTATTGTTTTGGTTGTTGAAGGGCTACTCATACACAGTCGTCGCCCTTTGCACGCCCAGTAGGAAGTTTCGGCGATTCCTGCAGCCAGTCATGTGGGCATCGCTTTGCCCGTGAAAGTGACGGTCACTTAAAATAATAATTAATAATTGACTGGCACGACAGCCCGATTACGAGCCAATTTTACTCTCAGAGGTTTGCCATTTCCTGCTGAAAGGACAGCCGCCGAAAGAAAAATAGTTTTTTCTGTTTTCGGTGTTAGCAGCAACGGAGTCACAGACGGTCACTCAAAGCGATCCACAATTAGTTTGGACGTGTGTGAGAATATTTTTTGCGTGTTAATTTCCAAGAGTTAATAAAGGCTTGTCGTGGCAGTCCGAGAAGTACTCAGCCCCACCGCCCGATGGTGCCACTATCGTAAGAAAAATTTACTATCGTGTAGTACATCCTCGTAGACGGCTACTGTCAAAATTTCAGCCATATTGGATTTGTAGTTTTGTTTTGACCGCGTGTGGAAACGAACGTGTCCGCGGATTTTAGAAAAATGGAAAAAGAGCAATATCGGTCGGTGATTCGCCAAATTGGTCGCATCCTAATGCGAACAGCTGCCCCATCCACCGTATTCTCCAGATTTGATTTGATTTGAGTCGAATGAGGAGGTTTCGCCGCCACGGAAGCCTTCAGAAAACGTATTTTTCAGACAGGTTAAAGAAGTTGGAGCATCGCTGGGTCAAGTGTATCGAGTTGAAAGGAGGTTAGGTTAGGGTGGCAGCTAGAAGAGCTCACTTAGGCCAAAGATACGACCCGTTGTGATACCACGTGAAGGACGTGGCCGCCCTTGAAAGGAGACTACGTTGAGAAATAAATCGCAAATTTTCCAAAATTTTCGTTTTTCTTTTGTAGGCTAAGTACTTATCGGGCCACCAACGTATATACCCCCAATGCACTGCTCTGCCAGGATGTTGGGAATTTGTAAAGAATTTCTAGCGCTTAGCAGAAGGCAAGTTCGGGAGCAAAGATATAGATATTTATCACACCGATCTCTTTGCATTTTCGTTTATTGTGTCCATTCCATTGGTTAGCCAAACCGAACAAACTAATTTCTAAGCTGCATGACATTTGACAACCAATTAAGTTGGCTGAATGTTTGGGTTTAATTGAACGGGTGACAAAATGGATAGCCGACGCAAACAGAATAAATCAGCGGTATGTAATGCCGACAATAGCCACACAAAAATAATTGTGACCTTTGTTTGATTACAAGTCGCCGGCCAGAGCAGAATCATTAAGCAGTCATATTGGGGACATTAAGCGTGCTTGCTGCCGAGACGAGGACATTAGCACCGAAACATGGCACAATAATAAGGTAATAGCATGCCCGCAACACCAAAAACCACATGTATTTTGTTGGTAGGATTGTTTATCACTACTGTCAAAATCAGCTGATATTTTCCGACGAAAGAGGGAGAAACTGAAAACATACAAAAGTGATTGTTGCCAGACGGTGCTGTATTTGAGTGAAAAAACGGGAAAAGTGCTCAGGTCAGTTCTTTTCAGTCAGGTATTTTCATTTCAACCGATGCGGCAACACAGCACACCGACGATTTTGACAAAAGCGATAAACGATCAGCCGGTGGCTTGCTACAACCTTATAGTTGAGCCATGCACCGAAATTGCGGCGATCTTCGATTGACGCTCGATAAGGACCTATGCCAGTGTGCTGGTGGCTGTCTGGGATTGCGGGCTAATGACCGGGCGGAAGGTTCCGGTGGTTGAGGGCCTGCACATGATAACAATTGACAGCGCATTATTAATGGGACAGTTGTCCGTTGGAGAAGTGAACTTCTTGTAGCGGCATGCTTCTCAATAAGGTGTTAATTAGACGAAGCTGAACAGTAGTAAAATAAATGTATACGCGCCTAACTTGGCTGCTTTGGAAACTATGCAAACCCAACGCTTGCTTCTGGGCCATAATACTGATTGACGAAACCTAGCTTTTTTAGATCAGCGCCTACGACCCATAGCCTCCTCCAGGAGATCCTATCACACAACTACTACGTGTTTTTTGGCCAATTATCAGGTAATCAGCCACAAACGTATTTTAATGCTTACACACGTCACTGCCCTATTTACCCATGTGGCGAGCGCCGCCTGACAACAGCTTGGTTCCCAACCTTATTCGTTTCAACCAAGGCACATTAATAAGGTAGTGGTGGCAACACAGCTGCTTAAACTTTTTTCTTCTGATTTTCTTTTGATTTTTCGCGAATGGGCATGCTAATTGTCAAAAATTGTTTTTGTGTTGCTTGTGTTTTGATATGATTTTGACAATGAGCATGCCTAAAAGCACTAACAAAATACATGGGAATTTTGTTTTTGCAGTAGTGCCATCACCTTATTAATACACCTTGGTTTCAACCGCTGATTGGTAAGTGAGTTATATTTTTTCCTGTTGAATCAAATTTACTTGTTCAATGTTTTCCGTATTTATTTCGACTGGCTTATTTCTACAAAATATTTTTGACAAGTGTTTTCCCGGAATGTAGAAGTAGAATAGAATATGTACATATAACTAGTGTATTGGGCAAATTCTGGCTACTCCACGCACTTCCGCTTCCCCTTTCCCAAGCATACGGCGAAATTTTGCAATTTACAGTGTGATAACTGAACTACTTCAACGCAACTGAGCTTCACCAAACCCCACGCAACGATGCAACAAGTCTAGAGCGACCAAAATCCATAATTTTTTCGGACTTTTGTTGATCTTTACTTTTAAATAGAGAGAAAAAACACCAAATGCCTGTGACAAGCGGCCGCAGTCTGGCAACAAGTGCCCGAATGAGCGTTGTTGTTGTTTCCATTCTTACTGTTACTGGTTTGGCACTAAGCTGTCTAAACGGCGGGCCTCAGGTATACGCGCCACTGATCATGCTGCAGCCGTCGCGGCGCGCTGCCTGACGCGTCACAGACGCAGCTACCAGGCCCTCCTACACAGACACACACACGCCGGTTAAAATAGCGGTCGCGTTTGCTTATTTCTATATTTTTGTTTACGTTCTTAATTTTTGCTCGTTGGCGTGTACATAGTTTGCTTTAATTTTTTCACAGCTGTTTCACGGTATTATTGGTCGCTATTATTTATTTCGCTGCAATTTCGCCTCACTCGCCAATTTCACTCATACACACAGTGGCTGCGACTTGGTCACACAGGCTCTTCAGGGTTTCTATTGCAGGGCGTGATTTTATATTGCTCTGCACTTTTTTTCTGCCCGCAAACACATTAACGTCGCGTTCGTTTTGCAGTCTCAAATGCTTGAATTTTGCCTATATTTCCGTGATGGTGGCAGGCCAATGCAAACATAAAAATAAAAAACAAGTTAAGAAAAAATAATACTAGCGAACTAAAATTCACGCCTATAGCCATGAACGGAACGGAACCGGAACATGAGACTGAAGTTTGGCTTTTGGGAGCAGTGGTGCCAAGTCCGCGAATGGCACTGCTGTTTTGCACGGCACTGCCAGCTGAAGGTCGACAAGCGAACAATTGCCAGCCAACGAGAATGGAACGAATGGAAAACGAAATGAAGGCAAATGAAGTAGAATCGATAAAATATACGATAGCTCGCCCAGACCTTACGTAATAAAATTTAGAAGATATAATCCATGCAAATAATGTATAAATGTAGTTGTTTTATATTGAGTTCAAATCCGTCAATCTTCACTCAGCTCTCCAGCATTCGCTGCTTAAACATTGTTGTAGAACGAAAGCTGCGTAAACGAATGTTGTATGTTCTATTGCGCCGCACACAACGTACGATTTTCGTTTTCTCAAGCAATGATGAATAAAGCATACTCTATATTTGGCAAACCAAGCGAATTATTGAAAATTTTCACAAAGTCATTTTGGTGCAGTACATCGTGAGTTGTTAAAATCATTCGCTAGTTGGCGAACCAAAAATTTTTTCTCACAAACTTCAAAATGTGAAATACCTTCCGCCCATAGCAGCACGACGACTATTAAACATATACAACACCATTTTTCACACCAGCATCCTACCACAGCAATGGAAAACAGCAACAATAGTCTCAACCTAAAAATTCTTTTGATGGATATCGACCAATTTCAGTTTCTTGCGTAAGTAAACTGATAGAAAGAATCATCGCAACAAGATTATGACTAAAAACAATTGCTGTTCCAAAACCAAATTGCATACTGAAACAATAAAAGTACCTTAGATGCACTCCTTTTCATTGATTACTTAACAACAAAAGCATTAGCGCAGTATTTAATTTTGGGGGGGTCAAACCTCTCAAATTTTGAGCTCAATACCATTTGAGACCTTACTTTGTACCAGCAATTTTCGAATTGGGGGTTGGAACCCCCAACGTACCCCCTGTGTGCGCCTCTGTACAAAAGCCTTGTCAACGCGCAATCATATATCAGTAATCTCAATCGACTTCGACAAAGCTTTCGAAAGAGTTGGCATACATACAATTTTAAACCGATTGATTGAATGGAAAATAGGCAAGTAGATAATATCTTACACAAAATCGTATAAACGGACACTACTCCGAAACTTACACTTTACAAAATGGTACACCGAAAGGTTCTCCACTGTCTGTAGTATTATTTCAAATAGCTTTCAAAAAACTCAACAATATCGTAGCCTAACACTACTTAGTTATTTAAACACTGCATACACGCAGATGGGCTTTACAAAACGACTTCAATAAACTAAGTTCAGATATCAACGAATGCTACTTGACAAATACATAGTATGCTTTCACTTGTTTCTAACCATCTATTACCTGAACACCGCCAATACTATGCCCGCTTGCATCTGTATCCAGCACAAACATCTCTCCGGGGTTGGGAAAGGCCAGAATTGGAGCAGTGCACAGTTTTTCCTTCAGTCGTGCAAAAGCCTGCTCCTGCTCTTTGCTCTTTGCTCCACTTTACTCTTTGTCGTCAGTTTGTGCAAGCTGCCGGCTATGTTCGCAAATCCAGGAACGAATCTTCGGTAATACGTGCACAGGAAACTGCGGAGTTCGTGTAGATTGCGTGGTCGGGGCCACTCCTTCACCGCTGTGATTTTGCCTTCATCCGTATGTACTCCGCGGGCGGAAGACCTCCTTTTGGAACAACGAGCATTTCTTTGGGTTGAGTTTAAGCCCGGCTTTTGTATTCGCTCGAATACCTCCTTCAGCTTTTCCAGGTGGTCGTCGAAGCTTTTACCCATCACGATTATGTCTTCGAGGTATACCAGACACGTCCGCCAATGTAGCCCTTTTAGCACACGTTCTATTAGCCGCTCGAATGTAGCTGGTGCGTTGCAGAGTCTAAACGGCATGACGGTGAACTGCCACAAACCATCGTCAACACTGAAAGCCGTTTTTTCCTTGTCCTTGTCTGCAAGTTCTACCTGCCAATAGCCGCTGCGTAAGTCGAACGTGGAAAACCACTGTGAGCCTGAGAGTGTGGCCAGGGTGTCATCGATCCGAAGTAGTGGATAGCTGTCCTTCTTGGTCACGTCATTGAGCTTCCGATAGTCCACACAAAACCGGGTACTGCCATCCCTTTTCTTGACTAGCACGACCGGCGGGAACCAAGGGCCTGACGAGCGCTCTATGACCTGTTTTCCCCAAATTTTCGATCAAATTTGTCCTGGCGGTTGGCGGATCGGCTTCGCATTTCCGGTGTCCATGTTGTGCATCACTGTAAATCTGCTGTAAATATTGACCCACATTTCTGCAGGAGTGACCGCGCCTTCTGCTTCTGCTTTGCTGTCAATTCACTGCTCTACTGGTTCTCCCACTTCTGACACCAAATGTAACGAATATTAGTTCGGCCACCTCAACGCAGGCGTATTCGTTCCAGAGTGTGTTCGAAAATAAATTACACTAAAATTCTTTAAACTAAGCTAAAACCAAACTTTTCTTATCTGCGCTGTACCCGGCTGCCTTTAAAACTTGTTGGCAATTTGATAAGTCAGTGGTTTTTTGAATAAAATACATTTTTTTCGCCAAAAAACGTTTTATTTCTCAACATAGTCTCCTTTTAACTCGATACATGTATCTCCATCGTTTTTCCAATTTTTGTATCCCTTTCAAATAATAGGTTTTGTCAAGGTTCCAAAATAGGCATACGTATGTTTCAGTGATGACCCCTTCATTCGAGCCAAATCCCTTATTGCCGAGCCAGTTCTTCAGGTTTGGGAACATAAAATAGTCACAGGGGGCTGCCCGTCCCCGCGTCCTCGGGTGTGACGATGAGTTGCGGCTGACGGCTGGCTGGCGGTGATGCGCGGCTGACTAGTGATGCGGTGGGCTGACGGCTGGAGGGTTGTCGCCGGTCCGCGATGCCGGAGCGCTGGGGAGTGCGTTGAGGGCCTCTTTGCGGGTGAATCTCGGTGCGAACGTGCGGGGCAGTCTTGGGGGGGCAACTGCTGGGATGGTCGCTAACGCCGGATCTGCAAAAGAGGAGATGACAGTTTTGAGAAATGATGTTGACATCATTGGTGTAGGGGGTGATCGGATTGTCAAGCGATGGGGTTCGCTTGAGTTACCGTCGGAGGAGTGAAGGCGCTTGGAGAAGGTCGCACGGGAATGGCGATTGACTCGGACCCGGGATGGGTGCGCGCGCGGTTTATTGTATGGGGGGGGGGGGTTCAATGTGAAAATGCGAGGGGGCTGCAGTTTCCATCAGTTGCTGTGCATATTGACGCGTGGCGGCGAGCCAACGCTTGTGTTGTACCCTTTTTCGCGGTCTCATTGGGGGCGATAGCCATCCTGCGGGGGGCGAAACGTTTGCCAACGAATGGGGGTGTTTGCCATTTCGAGTCTGAGTGTGCAAGGATTGTGGGTTCTGATTGATTTGCCTTTTTTTCATTGGATGGAAACCCTGTTGGATTGAGGGCGGCAATTACATCACAGAGGGCTTCCTTTGGAGTAGGAAGGTTTTTTCGAAGGGCGGAACCAGTGTGCATATGGTGATTTGGCACCGCGGCGACATTTGTCAAATATGATGACAGGGGTACTGGACCGCTTAATATCCACCCGGATACTGTAAGTTGAGCAAGTAAGCTGCCACATACGTTTCGGTGGAAACCTTCGAGCATGATCTGCGCTGCCTCGAAAAGGTTGGGATCAGCGAGTTCTAGCGTGGCGAAATCGTTCAAATTTTGTGGGTTTATTTTGGAAGGGGGGAGAAATTCCGTTAACTTTGGAAGCACGATTGCTTGCACGGGGAGGTTTGTGCTCGTTTTAGCGACTGCCAATGTCAAGAAGCATATATGGTTGGCGGTGTTCACAATCTGTCCGCCCATGCCCGAGATCTGGAGGTTAGATTTCTCGATTGGCAATTTTAGGCGTCTCTGTACTTTGCCTTGAAGATGTGCTGGATTGCGCATCGGAAAGGGGAGAATGAGTGGTGGAGTTGTTGCTCGGTTGTTGGTTAACCGTTGAGACCAGAGAAGTGGTCGAAGGTGATCGATTAGGAGATTGAGAGGGTTGCGCATTGCCTGTGGGGAAATGAAGCAGGGAATGATGCTTCCTTTGGCAATATACGCACGTAAAATTGCTTGTACAATCCTCAAGAAGGTGAGATGTAGCAAGACAATTTACGCAGAGATTGTGCTTCTTTACATATTTAAGTCGACTCTGGGGGATGAGTCTTTTGAAGTTCTGGCAAGTCCGTATGGGATGGTTTGCGTTGCAGAGTTTGCAAGCGAAGTCCCTTTTCACTTGAGTGTGATAATTAAGGGATTTGTGTGGCCGATTTGGGAGGACATTGGAAGTCGAAGGTTGAGATAGTTTCGGCTTAGAAGAGCGAATGCTTTGCAGCCGTTCAAGTACCTCATATCTGCCGGTCAGGAATTCATCCATTTGCGACCAGGGTGGCAGATCCTTCCGGGATGTCAATGACTGCTCCCATAGAGCGAGTGTCTCTTGGGGCAATTTGGTACAACATATGTAAACCAATAGCGGATCCCAATTGTCAGTGTCTACGGCCTGAGTATTGAGAACAGACAGACAATTGTTTATAGTATTCTGCATCCGCTGAAGTGCCTCACTATTTTCAGTGTGGGCAGGAGCGATATTCAGGAGGGATCCAATTTGAGTATCAACGAGCATGCGTTTATTTTCATAACGGGATTTTAGGGCATCCCACGCGAGTCCGAAATTCTCATCGGTTAATGCATATTGCTTTACAATAGCACCGGCTTTACCTTGCGTCTTGTATCGGAGGTGATACAATTTTTGGGCTGGAGTGAGCTGGGGGTGGTTAATGTAAACTGCCGTAAACATGTCCCGGAAGGACGGCCACTGCTCATAGCCCCCGAAGAAGTTTTCGGTATCACAAGGTGGAACTTGTAGGCAAATGTAGGGGGTATTTGCTGGTTCTAGGGGTCGAACCGGTTCCATATGCGCAGCGGGCTGGGGGGACTGAGTTTGGAGCATCTCAATGATGTCCAACATCTGAGCCATGCACAACTCGTATTGGTCTGTGCAGGCATCGATTTTTTGCCTAGCCGACTCTTTAAAACCGTCGGGCTGGCTGTTGTCTTCAGCAATGAAGACTGCCTCATGTGCGCGCATAAGCCTCTCCCAGTGGGCTTGCAAATTTTTTTGCTTAATTTCGACCAGAGATTTGGTGAAATCCTCAGTGGGAGCCGATGAAAATTGTGTGCATAATTGCACGAGTCTATCGTACTCGAAAGTGAATTTTGCAACACTGGGATCGGTTGCTTTGGGACTAGAAAGTTTGAAGCGCGTGTTGGGCCCGAGTGACAGGAACTGTCAAACGTGCGTTGGCTGACTTTGGGTGTCTGGAGGAAGGAGTCTCCATTGTGAAACTTTGTCGTTTAGGGGATCGCTCAACGGGCATATTAATTGGAAAAGCTCGACAAAGGGTAAAAAGTTTAAATAAATATTGTATAAATGTAGGGTATTGGAGAAATAGACGTGTAGTCTAACCGCGTCCGCGCGAACGATAATTGAGTATGGGAAGAGTTGGAAATGGGAAAATTCGTTGAAATGAGCAACGATTTTTGTCGAGCAAAAAAGTATGTGTAAACGAATAGGGAAATATGTGTGTATGGGTGATAAATACAAATGTGTATATGGGAATTGGGAACGAGTGTAAAAATTATTATAATATAAATATAATATAAATGCGTAGTCAAAAGTGTGTGAAAATGTGTTTTTATTTGTGAAAAAGTGAACTTGTTTGTATGGGAAACAAGCAAAATTTGTAAATGCGAATGGGGAATGTATGTAGAAGAATGGGGAATGTGTGTACTAGAATATAAATATAATATAAATGTGTAGTCAAATGTGTATGAAAATACCCTACAAGGAATGCCTAACCGAAACTCCAGAAAAAAGTTGAAAATTTGTCTAAAAACTAACACATGCATAAAAATTTCCCAAATCTCACTAACACATACAAAACTGCATTTCACATTTTGGGATTTTTTCCAGTAAGTGGGAATGAAAGAATATATTTGCATTAGTACCTTCCATATTCTCTGTATGAAAGAGTGAGATAACGATATAAACGTGGCGTGCCACCTGATTTTATGCACAAAATGCCGTAGTTCGCGAGAAGACTTCAACTGCTACGTCAGGCAAGCGTCCGCTGTCGAATTTATTTTTGTGGAACGTTTTGAAGGTAACAAAATCTTTACTTGACTAAAAAATAGCATTGAATTTAATTACTATTTCATGATTGTTTTATATAGATGTTTTCCGAAGCATGGATATGGCTAATTTAACAGAAAAACCCTGGAGGCTAAAACCAAAGGCGCCGGAACAAATATTGTGTTTTTTGTTTCTGTGTCTTTTCTCGCTTTTCCTCTTTGTATTTCTTTTTTATAATAACCAAATACATTTTTTTAAACTAATCGTCCAAATAGTTTTAATGTATATTTACGTAATGGCTATCAGGTACATCTAACCGACAAACCGGTTAGACCTATCTGGTAGACATACCGAATCGTACGTTATGTCTACCAGATACGTCTGACCGGTTTGTCAGATAGACGTAACTGATTGTTACATGCGAGACTCCATGTGAGTAAGCGAGACAGCTGTACGTTTGCCAAGATTTCGGAGTGGGTGTTAGAATGTGATATCAAATCACACGTACACGAAATCAAGTCACACGTACACAAAAGGACTAGTCAGATTTTTCACACGGCTAGAACAAACCTGACTAGAATTATAACCGATATGTTGGTTACGTATACCGGTTATATAACTAGTCATATGACCGGTAGTCTCCTTGTAGGGTATGTCTTTATTTGTGAAAAGTGAATTTATTTGTATGTGAATGTTTGTGAATATACACGTATGTATGTGTATGTGTATAAATATCCCTACAAGGAGACTACCGGTCATATGACTAGTTATATAACCGGTATACGTAACCAACATATCGGTTATAATTCTAGTCAGATTTGTTCTAGCCGTGTGAAAAATCTGACTAGTCCTTTTGTGTACGTGTGACTTGATTTCGTGTACGTGTGATTTGATATCACCTTCTAACGCACGCGCTCCGAAATCTTGGCAAATGTACAGCTGTCTCGCTTACTCACGTGGAGTCTCGCATGTAACAATCAGTTACGTCTATCTGACAAACCGGTCAGACGTATCTGGTAGACATAACGTACGATTCGGTATGTCTACCGTATAAATCAGTTACGTGTAACCGACAAACCGGTCAGACCTATCTGGTAGACATAACGTACGATTCGGTATGTCTACCAGATAGGTCTAACCGGTTTGTCGGTTAGATGTACCTGATAGTCATTACGTAAATATACATTAAAACTATTTGGACGATTAGTTTAAAAAAATTTATTTGGTAATTATAAAAAAGAAAAAGCGAGAAAAGACACACAAACAAAAAACACAATATTTTTTCCGGCGCCTTTGGTTTTAGCCTCCAGGGTTCTTCTGTTGAATTTGCCATATCCATGCTTCGGAAAACATCTATATAAAACAATCATGAAATAATAATTAAATTCAATGCTATTTTTTAATCAAGTAAAGATTTTGTTACCTTCAAAACGTTCCACAAAAATAAATTCGACAGCGGACGCTTGCCTGACGTAGCAGTTGAAGTCTTCTCGCGAACTACGACATTTTGTGCATAAAATCAGGTGGCACGCCACGTTTATATCGTTATCTCACTCTTTCATACAGAGAATATGGAAGGTACTAATGCAAATATATTCTTTCATTCCCACTTACTGGAAAAAATCCCAAAATGTGAAATGCAGTTTTGTATGTGTTAGTGAGATTTGGGAAATTTTTATGCATGTGTTAGTTTTTAGACAAATTTTCAACTTTTTTCTGGAGTTTCGGTTAGGCATTCCTTGTAGGGATGTGTGTATATACAAAAAGCACAAAGCGAAACGCGAAAATGTGTGCAAGTGGGACAGTGCAATGCGGAACGCAAAAGGAGGAGAAGTGCGTGCTGTTGAATGCTGGATGCAGCGGGAGCTTTTGCTGCTTTGCCAGCGGTGATCGCACAAAAGAAAATGAGAAATTCGGGACAAGTTGAAAAGAGGGAGATCAACAGCTGGAGTGCTTGCTGCACAAAGCACTTGGGCCAAGCAGCGGGATTGCGTGCTGCCAAGTGCGTGCGAATATAGTATAGCACAAAGAGAAATGCGGGAGTATGTGCAAAGTGGGCGCGCAGAATGTACACAGCAGGTGGGCTGTTTACTGCTGATTTTTTGTGCAATGCACAAAGAAAAGGAAGGGAAATGTGCAAATTAGAAAATTATTGGAAGCAGGCTGCAGCGCAACGAATAGCGCAAAATTATGTGCAGTAGCAGGATTGCTTACTGCGAGAAGCGAACAGTGGCGGGGTGCCAGTATATAATTTTTTGAATGGATTTTTGGGAATGGGACCCCTACAAGACGTGGCTGACCGAAACTCCACTACATTCATAACATTTTTTCAATTTACCAATACATTGTGAACTTGTCAGCAAGCATTGTGAACTTGTCATCAGAGTGCTTTGAAATTGACCTGCTGAGATGATCGCTTATACACGCATGTGTAAGAAGAAGAAGTACCTGCTGACAAGAACTCGCATCGGAGTTAATATAATTATTAGGAGCCGGAGGCTGCCGTAGCTACGTACAATGACTACATGACGCGAAACTCGGAGGGGTCACGGTTGCTAATTCGGTAAAACCAGGCCCCAGAGTCGCAAATTCGGTAAAACCAGGCCCCAGAGTTGATTAGGGTTCGTACAAAAAATTCGCCATACAAACGCCAGGGCAAGGGCTGCTGGTGCGTTCGATGTTTATTTGCAAATAAAATAATTGCTTTTTTTGCTTTCATTCTGTAGTACGTTTATAGGAAATTGATTGCAAAAAAACGTTGTTGCTGAAAAACGTCATAAGTATGTTGCCTCGTGTTTTAATATGATTTTACATCAGTTTTTGCTGACTGCCCTCAAAGCCTTAACGTTTGCATTGCTTGAGTTGCAGCTCTGCGTTTGAAAAGAGTTCAACTTGCCATCACTGTTTCGTGCTGCACTAGAAACGGCAAACTCAATGAGACATGAACTGAAGGAAAAAGCAACCGAATATCTGCTGACTTCAGCGTATGAAATAATTTATTTCTGCTTTTTTTTTTGTACGCGTTACAATCAAAATTACTTAGACCAGTAAAAGAAGTTGGATTGCAATGCTATATTTACAGCGAATAAGAAATGTTAGCACTTTAAGATGCAAACAATTTACTGGTAACCGGTGCTGTGCGAATGTTTGGGTAAAAAAACCCGTACACTATCGGACGATTGGAAAAAGCAAAAAATGGTCTGACAATCATTTCTCCTCCGAGTTGCGCGTCACGTAGTCACTGGCTACGTAGCTCAGCTGGCTAATGCGTGCGGTCGCGAGTCAAATGCGACGCGCGAATCCAAGTTCAATACTCCGTTGCTTCAAACACCAAAAAAAGGAAAAGCAGGATGAAGGTAAGAATTCGAATTAAAATTTACTTTAAATCATATTATTTGAATATTTAAATAATCAATATTTGGCCATAGCAAGTACCGAAGCGCAAGACCAAGGAGCCGATGCCAAGGATGCCGCGCTAAGCAACGCCTTCAGTGCGACAATATGGGATCATCCAAGCCCAAGCAGGGCCGCAAATGAGTTTTTTAAATTAAATTTTTTTTATATTATTTCATTTAAATTAATTTAAAATAAATTCAGGCAGAAGTAAAAGCAAACGGTTTTTCCAAGAAATTTCAATAAAAACCTGCATTTTTTCAATATTGAGTATTGGTCATGAATGACCGATTTATACATCACATTGTGACCGATATTTGCATCAGCATTTCAGCCCGACAGCCCGATTACGAGACATAGGCAATGTTACTCTCAGAGGTTTGCCATTTCCTGCTGAGAGGACAGCCGCCGAAAGAAAAATTAAAAAAAAGTTATTTTTCTTTTTTTTCGGTGTTAACGCAACGGTGTATTGAACTCGCGGAGTCTTGACTAGCGGCCGCACGCATTAGCCAGCTGAGCTACGTAGCTACGACGGCCTCTGGCTCTTAATAATTATATTAACTCCGATGCGAGTTCTTGTCAGCAGGTGCTTCTTCTTATCACACGTACAAGAGAGTTTCAGTCAGTTTTTTCACACCGCCTGTACAAAAATGATAGAAACTTTGTTTGGAGAGCTGACCGAAACTTCGGTCAGGCATGTCGGTCATATGACCGGTCAAATGACCGTCACTGTTCTTGTAGGGACTGTATATATATATATTTTTTTTTAATATGTGTATGTATTTGTGTTAGTGTATGTGTTGTAAGATGTTTCAGAATGGCAACGCCATAGTTTTAAGTAGTTTAAGTTTAATAACTTGGCAGCACCGGGGTTCAGGAATACGACCCTGGGCTTCGGTGCTGACCAAAAGAAACGGCCATCTTCATTCAATTTGTGACAATCGCCGTGCGCAGACGCTTTGAATAAAGTGATATTTATTAAAACTCAAGTGTGGGGTCGAACCAATTAAAAAAAAAAAAATCTAAAATGCAAAAGTGGGAGATAGCGGAGACACTTGCCAAGGCCGGCGTTGATTTTCCCGCAACGGCCACGATGGGTCAGCTCCGTAAACTGATGACGGAAATGGTGGGTGCTCCGCTGGACACCGGCGGCGAGCCAACTGCCGCCACCACCAACACTGCCGTTGCAGCCAACACCGCTTCTGCCGCCAACACTGCCGTTGCAGCCAACACCGCTGCAGCCAACACCGCCGCTGCCGCCCGAAACTACAATCTCGGGTATGGTACAGTAGGCGGCAAAACACCACGCAACTACCACGCTCACGCTACATCGTGTTGCCAAGATGGCGACGCTTTTTCGGTCCACGCCATTAGCGCCGACGGCAATGCTGCTCCCGACGACACCGCCGTTGATGAAGAATTGGCGACGTTGAGGAAGAAACTGGAGATCCTCAAGCTGCGGCAACAGATCCGCGAGCTGGAGAATCCCGCCCCGACTCAAATACAGGAACGAATGCCGAGTTTCGCCGACGTCGAGCACGCCATCCCCAAGTTTAGTGGGGACAACGCCGCCCATGCCGTAGGGCACTTCCTGCGGGATTTCGAAGAGCTTATGTGCTCCACAAACGCCGACGAGAGCTTCAAGTTGCTCTGCCTGCGCCGTTCGCTGACGGGCACGGCGCGGGTTTTCCTTTCGATGACTACCGCGCTATGCTACGCCGACCTGAAGAGGGCTCTGATGGCCGAGTTTGACGTTGCCGTTTCGCGTCAAGACGTTTACCGCATGCTGCGGCAGAGGCGCTGGCTCAAGAAGGAGGAGTCGCTGCATCGCTACATCTTGGAGATGCAGGCCATCGCGATGCGGTCCGACGTCAATGAGCTGGAGGTCGTCGATTTTATTATCGAGGGGATCGGCCATGGGGTGCGCAGCGTTGGGCTGCTGACTGGGGCCAACAGCGTCGCCGAGCTGAAGATGCTGGTGAAGAGGCACCAGCGGAAACTCGTCGAGATACCACCACCACCGACAGAACGCCGCAACACACAACCGCCAGCCAGACAAACATCTGCTCCGCTAGGGTCCGCGGGGCCGGAGGAGCCGCAGTGCTACAATTGCTCGCAGCGGGGCCATATTAAGCCGCAGTGCCCGTATCCGCTGCGTCGGAACTGGTCATGCTTCCGTTGCTGGGAGATGGGCCACGATCACCGTTCGTGCCCAAACCCCAAGAAGGCCCTGAAGCCATCTGCCGTTGCCGAGGAGGATGATTGCTACTCCGTTAATAATTTTAATAATGTAAGTATTGCTTTTGGAGTCGATTCGGTTAGGAGGCAAAAATTTATTAAATTTGTCTCCTTGTTTGACACGGGTAGCCCAACTAGTTTTGTACGACAGTCCTGCGTGCCGGAGGACTTGCGAGCTTCGCTATGTACCGGACAAGTACAGCAATCGAAATATCGTGCCGTGGGTGGGCACACTATTCATGCCTTGGCAGAAAGCCACTGCAGAATAAAATTTTTAAAACAAACAAAACGAATTTAAATTGTTGTAGTAGCTGACGACGTGCTGTTTGTACCTATGATCTTAGGACGAAATTTCTTACGGGCTTTTAACATTCAATTAACAAAATCGAAACTGCGTTATTCTAAGACGCAACTGTTAGAAATCAAAGATGAAGTTAACCCTTGCTCCTCCGAATCGATCGACTCCTTACGAATCCTAAGTAAGCACAACCTTTTGAGAAATGCAAATACTTCCGTTGCCGATTACTGCCGAATCAATAGGGATTCTGCGACAGCTGGGTCGGTTGAGTCAATAAACAGTAGTGTTAACGACGACGTGCCATACATATATAATATTGATATTCCGTTTGATGACCAAGAATTTGACGTAAATTTCGAATTAAGCCGGGAACAACGTGAGAAACTTGTAGAGTTGATAACGAATTGCTATTTAGTGCCGAAAGATATTTCCGTTACCCCTTACGAATATGAGATGAAGATTCATTTAAGTTCTGACGTACCCTTTTATTGTAGCCCTAGACGATTATCTTACAAGGAACGGACAGAGGTTAAAGAAATTGTAAAAGAATTACAACAGGAGGGCATTGTTAGGCCAAGTAACTCTCCGTACGCATCTGCTATTGTTTTGGTGAAGAAGAAAAATGGCCAAACACGACTGTGTGTAGACTATCGGGGACTTAATAAGATAACTGTACGGGATAACTATCCGCTGCCGCTCATTGAAGACTGTATAGAATATTTAGAGGGTAAACGATACTTTTCCGTTCTGGACCTAAAAAGTGGGTTTCATCACGTTAGCATCTCGGCAGATTCCATACCATACACCGCTTTTGTGACCCCTGACGGTCAGTACGAATATGTAAAAATGCGCCAGCCGTATTCCAACGTTTCATCAATGGTATTTTCCGTGATCTCATCGACGCTAAGAAAATCGTAATCTATATGGACGATATACTAATTGCTGCCGAGAACTTTAAAGACCACAATCAGACGTTGCGTTTAGTTTTGGAACGTAGTACAAGTAGAAAATTGAAATTAAATCTTCCGAAATGTAAGTTTTGCTACAACGAAATAGAATATTTGGGTTACAAGGTAACGGCCACAGGTATAACATTGAGTGATTCTCATGTGGTAGCCATTAGAAAGTACCCGCTGCCGACCAATCAGAAAGAAGTGCAGTCCTGCTTAGGTCTTTTTTCATATTTTCGCCGCTTTGTACAATCATTTTCGACTATAGCTAAACCATTAAGGGATCTGTTGAAAAAGGGTGCCGACTTTATAATCAATGATCACTTCATTGCAGCCTTTAACGAGTTAAAAGCCAAACTGACGGAAGCACCGGTGTTAGCTATTTATAGCCCCGAGAGGGAAACGGAGCTTCATTGTGACGCTAGTTCTGCCGGTTTTGGTGCTGTGTTAGTGCAGCGACAAAATGATGGTAAATTTCATCCAATATCATATTTCTCTAAAACCACTTCCGCTGCCGAGTCTAAGTATCACAGCTTCGAGTTAGAAGCGCTGGCCATCATTTATGCTTTAAGACGATTTAGAGTTTACCTAGAGGGTATATCCTTCAAGATAGTAACCGACTGTAACTCCCTGACGCTGACTTTGGAAAGGAAACAGGTTAATCCGAATATCGCTAGATGGGCTTTTGAGCTGCAGAACTATGACTACAGGTTACAACATCGCGGGGGTGCATCCATGGGTCATGTGGACGCCCTAAGTAGGTGCCATGTTGCCATGGTTACAGACGTGAACGACGTAGACTTCCAGATACAAATAGCCCAAGAGCGCGACGAATTGATAAGGGGTGTACGCAATGAACTACAAACCAGGGAAATGAAGGATTTTGACTTAGTTGACGGTGTGGTTTATAAAGTCATTGAATCAGGACGGAAACTATTGTACGTACCGAGTGAAATGGAGGGAAATGTAATACGTTTAATCCATGAAAAGTTAGGCCACCAGGCGGTTGAAAAATGTTACCAGAAAATCCGACTGCACTACTGGTTTCCGAGCATGCGCCGCAAGATAGAGACCTTTGTAAGAAATTGTCTGAAATGTATTATGTATGCCGTACCAACTCGGTTAAACGAAAAGTGCCTATACAATATCCCCAAGAACCCAATTCCGTTTGATACAATTCACATCGACCATTTTGGTCCGCTGCCGTCTCTAAACTCGAAGAGAAAACACATTTTGGTCGTGGTTGACGCTTTTACGAAGTTTGTAAAATTATATCCTACAAATTCGACTAGTACAAGAGAGGTTACTGCCGCGTTGGATAAATATTTCAATTACTATAGTCGACCCAAACGTCACACGAATTTGGAGAATACGTGCTGAGACATGATATTAAACATGTAAAGGTGGCTGTGGCATCTCCACAGGCCAACGGGCAGGTAGAAAGAGTGAATCGATTAATCAAAACCATGCTAGGGAAAATAAGCGATCCAATCACACATGCTGATTGGTGCAGCAGATTACTACAGGTCGAACATGCCATCAATAACTCAGTTCATAGTGCCACGAAAACTACTCCGAGTATCCTGTTGTTTGGTGTGGAACAGCGAGGCGACGTGATTGACGAGCTGACGGAATATCTTGACGAAAATAATGACGTTACTGGGAATCTAGTGGATATACGCTCAAAAGCATCGCAGGCGATAGAGGATGCACAGGAATATAATCTAAAGTATTTTCTCGAGCATAGTACTGACGCTAAGAAATATGACGTAGGTGATTTTGTAGTTATTCGGAACGTTGACACTGTCGTCGGTACGAATAAAAAGTTCATACCCAAGTACCGAGGCCCGTATGTAATTCATGACAGCTTAGGAAACGACCGTTACGTCGTACGTGATATTGATAACTGCCAATTGACTCAGCTGCCGTATGATGGAGTGGTGGAGGCGAATCGAATACGTAAGTGGATCTCAAAGCCGAGTGAAAAGGTTGCCGTTGAAAGGGATTCGGGCAATACGGTAGGCTAATTATCGGGACGATAAGTTGTCAGGTTGCCCGAGTTGTAAGATGTTTCAGAATGGCAACGCCATAGTTTTAAGTAGTTTAAGTTTAATAACTTGGCAGCACCGGGGTTCAGGAATACGACCCTGGGCTTCGGTGCTGACCAAAAGAAACGGCCATCTTCATTGAATTTGTGACAATCGCCGTGCGCAGACGCTTTGAATAAAGTGATATTTATTAAAGTGTAGTGAGTGTTAATTTTTAATAAAAATTTTGAGCTTATCTTAAGGGGGCCCAGTGCCCGAGTATGGGGATCTCCTCTATGTGTTCTCTGTCCGCCGTTTGTGCGCTGATATGTTGTGCTGGTTTGTGGTTTGTGTTCTCTGTGGGTGTGTTTGTTGTTGTTTTTATGTTTTGCTGCCCTTGTGTTTAATCACAGAATAAACAGTAATACAGAACGCCCATCTCATACAAATTCAAAACTGTTAAGCGGTCGTAATATTACGACCACTGTTAATTTAACATTACGTCCTCTGCTATTAACATTACGAACAGCACTAGACAGCTTTCGTTTCTGTTATTACATAGAACAAACAGCACAGAGTTTAGAAGAAAGTAATGATCGCATGCGGCTCCGCGAAGCATTGAAGGGAAAATAGCGTCAGGCTGTGGTTGCTGTTGTTGTCGGCCAACAAAACGAAGTGCCACTTGCTTCTTATACGGGCTAAAGAGCAATAAGCTATGGTTGTTGTTATTGTTGCTGGCTAGGAAATGAAACATTGAATTCGAATTATTTTTGCTTTGTGGTTCATTCTGCGTGCAGCGCAGTGCGTACATACGCTATCGGAAGTAATTTTCGACGGAGTGTAGCGTGCAAAAATATATGAGAACGAATTTCAAAAGGGGGTAACTTATCGACTTAAAAACTCACTACGCTATTAAGTTATCACACTATTTTCAATATTGAAGATAGTTAAACGATTTAGTACAATCGTTATGTACGAAATATCTTTTAAATTATGGATTTACACACATACAGTTTGTCAAGTAAATGTTTGCAAATTTAAAGAAGGTAGAAAATTATTTTGAAAAGCTTATAATATAACAGAAATTTAAATATTTTGAAATTATTTGAAAAATATAGATTAATTGAATATTTCACTCTCATATAATATCAAAGTAATGTCTATTTTATTCGCGTATTGAAGGGCGAGTTGATTTGAAAGGATCTCCTGGACGACCCAGAAAACTGTCTAACAGAAAAGAAAGAAAAATCATTCGAAAAGTTCGTGAAAACCCCGTATCTCAATAAGGGAAATGGCTTTGGATATAAAAATAGAATGCGGAACTGATGTATCTAATGAAACTGTTCGGAACTGTACGGCGCAAAATTTTCAATGCAATCTTGGTTTTGAAAGAAGACGAATTTTTTGACAGTTTTAAGTATAGCTTCATTTCCTTTTTTGATTTTTTACACTGTTTTCGCGTATCAACTAGATTTTACTATTAATCTATATCTTAAAAAAATGTCAAAATATTGCAATTTCTGTTATATTTATAAGCTTTTCAAAATAATTTGGCTACCTTTTTAAGTTTACAAACATTTACTTGACAAACTGTACCTATATCGAAAAAAAGCAAAACAAAAAATGTATTCGGCCATCATTCGGGATCGTCGTTGTCGAAAAAAAGCAAAACAAAAAATGTATTCGGCCATCATTCGGGATCGTCGTTGTTTACTTACTTTTTTCCTATAACTTTTTGCTTTATAATAGATATGTACATACATTAGACGTGATTAAATTCACAAATTTGTAACTACGATTCTTCGGAACCTCTAATTTTTTTAGGTTTGACAAACAAATGTTTGGGCCAAAAAAATGGGGATAAAAGGCGTAGGGATAAAATAATAAATCGCGGCGAGAAGTCATTTACGCCAAAATTAGCGAAACTTAGCCTTCAAGTGCTCATAAGGAGATAAAAATCTATTCACGGAGAAGGTCGATCGCATATAACATGAAAAAAACGTGTTCTATTAATCGACACACGTCGGCCATAGCCAGCCAAAGTCAGCCAGAAATAAAAATTCAAAATTTACAATTTTCATTCGCTGATCAACGATAGCACATCGCCCTTCATTCGCTTCATTGAAAATAACAGTAACTTCTATGGCCGGCGTCGAGCGCACGAACTCGCTCTGCACTGCTCGGCACCTAGCGAAGTTGACAATAACAGAGATCATCATCGCACGAGAAATTAACAGAGACAAAAGTTCTGTTCAACAAACTCTGTTATCTCCCCCTGCTGCTTCCGGCCCGCACCCGAAATTCAGATTGCTTCGCTGGTCGACATGCGCATTCTGTATACTGTTTATTCTGTGATGCTGGTCATAGAAGTTACTGTTATTTTCAATGAAGCGAATGAAGGCCGATGTGCTATCGTTGTGTTGTGTTGATCAGCAAATGAAAATTGTAAATTTTGAATTTTTGTTTCTGGCTGACATTGGCTGGCAATTCCCGACGTGTGTCGGTTAATAAGAACAAGTTTTTTTCATGTTATTATGCGATCGACCTTCTGCGTGAAGAGATTTGTATCTCCTTATGAGCACTTGAATGCTAAGGTTTCGCTAATTTTGGCGTAAATGACTTTTCGCCGCGATGTATTATTTTATCCTTACGACTTTTATCCCACTCTAGGCCCCCAGTTTTTTGGCCCAAACATTTGTTTGTCAAACCTAAACAAATGAGAGGTTCCGAAGATTCTTACTTACAAATTTGTGCATTTAATCATATCTAATGCATGTATATACAGTGCAAGCACGGTATTCGCGACAACCCATTATGGCGACAGCCCGGTTATCGCGACGACTTAATTTTTAACATTGCAGGTTCTACAATCGCGACAGTTTACGAAAAACGGGGTTTCCGCGACTTTTATCTGTTTTTTTTGAATTTTATTGTAGTGAATGGAGTGAAGAGGAGCCCTTAAATATTTTACAAAATATAATTCAGGAAGAAAACGAAGATCTTTCAACTATTGATACACTTGTAGCTCAAATTGGTACGGAACATCTTTTCACGAATGCTGACGTAAACATCTGGATTCAAGAAGAATTTCATGTGGAAAGTAATGAGGAGCAAATAGAATTATCAGATACGGAATCGGAGGATTTATACTATAGTTGTCATGAAGGAAACAAAATTAAAGTGGACGATGCTATAACATCGATAAACATATGCATACAATGGGCTTTGGAAAATGATAAGCCGACGACAGCACTATATGAACTACGTGATTCAGCTATAATTTTAAAAAATAATTTGCCAAAAAAGCAACTCAATATCTCCAATTTCTTTAAAAATGTTTAAAATGTAAATATATCAATAAAAACAATTCCAGTTTTAAAAATTACATACAATTTTTCAATAAAATTTTGGGTTCTGTTATCGCGAAAATTCAGTTTTCGCGACAGGTCTGGGTTTTAATTAGCCGCGAAAATCGAGCTTGCACTGTATCTATTATAAAGCAAAAAGCTATAAGAAAAAAATAAGTAAGCAACGACGATCCCGAATTATGGCAAAATAATTTTTTTGTTTTGCTTTTTTTTCGCTATATGTACGTACAACTACCATTTAAAGGATATTTCGTATATAACGATTGTACCAAATCGTTAACTATCACCAATATTAAAGATAGTTTGATATCTTTATACCGTAGTGACTTTTTAAGTCGATAAGTTACCCCCTTTTGAAATTTGTTCTCATATATTTTTGCACGCTACACTCCGTCGTAAAATTGCTACAGACAGCGTATGTACGCACTGCGCTGCACGCTGAATGAACCACAAAGCAAAAATAATTCAAATTCAATGTTTCATTTCCTAGCCGGCAACAATAACAACAACCATAGCTTCCCTGCAGTAAAAATGACTAGTCCAAAACTAGTGCACAACTAGTCCATTCTGCACCGGTACCAGTCCACGCTCAATCCCATTTCAATGCTACGAACTGTCCGTTTTAATATGTGCATGTCCTAAGCTGTGGCAATTGTCACACTCTGCCACACATTCCAACTAGTTTTAAACTAGTGCTAGTTTTGGACTAGAACGCTGAATTCCAAAACCCAACCATTTCAAAATAAACAAATTTACATTTATATAAATAACCTTTTGTATTTAATATTAAATTTTTTCTTAATTTTGTACGTATATAGGCATGTAGTATATAAAAGGAACATATAATGTAGGAATATAAATGGACATATATAAGAAAAATTAAAAATTAATCAGGATTAGGGGAGTTGGAAAAAAGGAACATATAACATTACAATAACATATAAAAAGAAAAGAAACAAAATTCATCTAAAGTAGGGGAGTTGGGAATAAGGAACATATAACGTATATTAGAAACGAAAAATAACATATAAAAAGAAAAGAAAAAAATTATTCCGAACTAGGGAAGTTGGGACTGTCAAATTTTGCCGCTTTGTTTCTGAACGACCTCTTCTGTAACTGAATCGCCTTGCGCAACTGCTTTTCTGGATCTTCAGTAGATGGCAAGCCTGAAATAGCATCTGTAACGAGATAATTGTATAGATACATATATAGAAAAATTAGATGCGTTATTGTTACTTTTCTGCTAACCTAAGAGAGCACTGAATCATGACCAGCTAGAACTCCACCCAGTTTCTCTAACTGCTTTCTTATTCCTATGTGGCAGTAAACCCCTGGCGAAATATTGCAAATAATTGCCTTGTCCTTTTTGTTTCCCGAGAATATAGTTTCGGTACTCCGGGGTACATCTAAATTTTCTTCGCGTAAAATGAGGAGAAGCTCCTCAAAACTTTGGCGAGAAGGCCTATTTCTAAAATACCAACCCACAAGCTTATCTTTTAAACTTTTTTCTTCTAAATATCTTCCTCTAACTTCTGCCTGGTCATCTTCCTCTAATTGGACAGACGCAGCGTCTGCCTGCACATCATCACCTAATTGGGCAGATGCAGCGTCTGCCCGCACATATCCCTCCTGCACTTCACTTTTAGCACTTAGCCTACCCACATATCTGTCTTGTTCCTCCTTAATTAGCCTCCTGATGTGCCTTTTGCTCATTTTATAATAATTTTTGTACTTACTTTTCTTTTTCACTTTCAACTTTCACAATTAAAAATCACATTGACGTAACTTAGATATGAGCGATTGATTTATCGAAAAACAGCTGATTGCTCACTTATCGATTATTTGTACGAGTTCGCTCGGTGTAAATATGAAGTTTTTGAATAATTTGATAGATATATATGTTGCATTTTCTAACAAACAGCATACAATCCTCAAATAAAAGGTTTTTTTTCAATTAAACTAAGAAATTAGTTTAAAAAGGAATAAATACACACACCAGAAAGTTCGTTTATCGACAACAGCATTGGTGCACATATCTGACTATTGCATAGTTTTTTTTTCTTTTCTTTTCAACTCACCCCCGCTGCATCCATATACAACTAGTTTGAATCTAGTTCAATTTGGACTAGTTGCACAACTATAAATTTAAGCAACTAGTTGGGATTTTTACTGCAGGGTTATTGCTCTTCTCCCATATATGTAAGAAGCAAGTGGCACTTCGTTTTGTTGGAAGACAACAACAGCAACCACAACCTGACGCTATTTTCAATGCTTCGCGGAGCCGCTGTGATTATTACTTTCTTCTTATCTGTGTGCTGTTTGTTCTGTGAAATAACAGAAACAAAAGCTGTCTAGTGCGGTTCCTAATGTTAATAGCAGAGGACGTAATGTTAAATTAACAGTGGTCGTAATATTACGACCCCTTAACATTTTTTAATTTGTATGAGATGCGCGTTCTGTATTACTGTTTATTCTGTGATAATAATCAAAAAGCATTTTGGTACTTTAATTTTCTTGATTTAAATCTAGTTTTGTGCTTGAATAATTTTGTGCTATAACAAAAAATCGAATAAAATCAGTTTCACCATGCAATTTTTCGGGCTGTAGGAAACAAAGTTGTATGTTCTATTGCAGAGGTGCCCATGCCCTATGCTCTCGTTCCTCATTTGTTTTTGCAAATCCTCTTCAGCATAGGGTGAGGAATCTAATTCCTCACGGCATAGGCTGAGCATTCTACACCTTTTCAAGTTCGATTTCAGAAAGTGTAAAAGCAATTTCAGGAAACTGAAATTGAATTTACGCTTTCTGTAATTAAATTTATATTTATATTTATATGAAATTGAATTTACGCTTTCTGTAATTGCTTTTACGGTTTCTGGAATTGCTTTTACGCTTTCTGAAATTGTTTTTACACTTCCTGAAATCGAACTTGAAAAGGTGTAGTATACACACAGCACTCCGCACGCATTGCCCAGTAAACATTAAAGCATGCCATGAATTTGAAAACAATAGCAATTTCAAATTGCTAAATTACTTCCCTTTTTATTGGAAAAGCTATTGCTTTCAAATTGATATCAAGCCAAAAGCAAGTGTTGCTTTCAAAGGTAAGGGTTGAGAAACATGCTTGATATCAAGTTGCTGGTAATTTCATAACAATCCCAAATGTTTACTGGGTGGCGACAGTTATCTTCAACGTAGGTTTTGTTGTTGTCTAGCGAATAAATTTGATTCAAAACGTGTGCGGCTGTCGATTGAGAAGCACTAGAAAAAATTCGGTGTTTGTTTCGTTTCAACGAAGACTTTTGGAAATCTTTAACACCAAATAAATATCCTTTACTTTACAAAGAAATTGTCCACAACTGATATTGATATCAATTTGGATAATTTATTAGAAGGATCATGGAAGAAGGAAGATTAGAATTGTTTTTTTTATATAACATTACAGAAAATGAAATTTTTTTTTTTTGCGGTGTACATACTGAATTCCATTTTTTTGTTTGCATTTTTTTGGGCAACTTTACATGTTTGGTGTTTGCTCTTCCATAAGAAGATTTTGGGCACCCCTGCTCTACATCAATTGCGAGCTGTGCTGTGCTGATTGGAACGAAACGGCGTGCCGCGGTGTACCGTTTGCAAATTCGAATATGCAAGGGTGTGTGTCCGTGTGAAAATAAACGTGCGTGTTGCTTGTGTATGCGCTGAGGCGATTGAAAACAATACGAGCAACTGCACAAGATGAAAAGCAAATTGAATTTCCATGGCTTTCGGTTCTGCTATGAATAATAAACCATGTGAATTCGCAAAGGCGTACAGTAGAGTGTGCGTTCTTATTGATACAAAAGCAAAACCATGAATTTCTGCTGTGCAATGTTGCCATTCATGTAGGCTACGTTGTCTTCTGGCCTAATAAAATTCATACCGATAAATTTTTCAAATTTATGTATTAACAGCCCAATTCTTAATAAATTCACCATATTGAATATTTGTCAAGTTTTTACTATTTGTCAAGAATTGGCATTCTATTTCTAAAAGTAAAAGCTATTTCCTTGATAAATTGTCAAAAGTGTAAATACTATTGAGAATAGCTTACAAATTGAAATTTTTTGTTAATTAAATTAACAAAACAAAAACAAAACATGAATTTTATTATTGGTATTTATTATTATTATTAATTATTGTTATTATTCTTATTTAGTTGGTATTTATAACTTTTTCTTCATTATTTATTCTTTTTATTTTCTTAAAGTTTATATCATTTAGTATTTTTATGTGTTCTTTAGTATTATTATTTTATTCTTATTTTTCGTTTTACTTGCAATGTGCTCTTTTAGCCAAATGCAATTTTTTCCAAGCAAAATTATTAAAAAGTAATCTAATATAAATTGCTTATGTTCCCTACAAGTAGACGGTTCTGAAAACCACATTTTGTATTCATCTACTTCTGTTACATTTGCAACACACAAATTGTACAAAAGCTTTTTTATATTGGAGGAATGAGGGGTTTCCTTAAAAAACGTATGAAATGTGTTGTAAAAGATTTTTGAAATTAATAAAAAATGAGTCGCTTGGAGCTTTTGCTTTTAAACTACTATTAAAATAGTTGAAATTTCTGAAAAATATAAACATTTCGTTTCCTTGTAAATTACAAGGCTTCAACAAATTATACAAATTACATTCATGATAAAAACTTGATGGTCGTTAACAAAATTTTTCAATTTAAACAAATTTTTTGGGGATTCAACCACGTCAGAATTCGTTTAAATTTTTCAATTCAAACAAATTTCATTTGGATTCATTTCAAAACACGCAACCAGACAGCGCAACGATTAGATTGATAACGAGCTCTTCTCAGCAAATTTGTTGAAGCGAAAGCGATCGTCAACGAAAATAAGTAATTAATTAATAATTGACTGGCACGACAGCCCGCTTACGCGAGACTAAGGCCTAGCTTCCCGCAACTACCCGTGTTGTGCGTGTGAATTTAAACGCGGGTTGAAGGGACCTACAGTTTTATGCCGGTTCCGAACGGCAGGTTGGGAGCTTTTTCATAAGCAATTTTTACTCTCAGAGGTTTGCCATTTCCAGCTGAGAGGACAGCCACCGAAAGAGAAAACGAGTTTTCCCGTTATTTTTTTTAGGTGTTATTACAGGCAGTATTTTAACCTGAGGTTGCTGCCTGCGACTCGCGGTCCAACGCACTAACCAACTGAGCCACGGTGGCTGCCGAACGAAAATAAGTATACACACAAAAAATGAGCGCGAACAAGGGAAATTGTGTTTTTGCTTTTGTTGGCTTTTTGGTGGTTGATTATTTCATTGCATGTGAAGTCAGCGCCAGTGTTCGGACTTTGCTACGATCGTAGTGAATTTGCTACGTTTGTCGCAAAATTTGAAAATCTGCTTCGCCACTCCGCTTGAATCCCAATCTGCTGTGATTTTTCCCGAAGCAAAATGGACAAACAATGTTTGGCAGCACCAATTTTTGAAAGCATAAAGAAAGGGTTGAATGTGGTAACTCTTTTACATCCACAGAAAACAGATGCAAAAATCATTCAGCCATATAGTTTATGCACTGATTAGCTTGTGCTGTTCGGACATTGTGCTATTCCTTTTACAAGCAAGCGAAACTTTCGCTGCGAAAGGCTGCATCTTGCAAAATGGGTAAATATTTGCTCCCGAAGTAAGTCAATTAAATAATAAAATTTGTTCAATCATTAGCCTAGGCGTATACGGAGACGCAGGCCGCACACGCAGCACAACTCAACGCAGTTTAGTTTTTTGTAAATAACGCAGTACCGTATAACGGCGTGCACAGCGACATAGCCGCGTGCGGCGGAGAGACGTGCCTGCGCACAACCGCGTCGCGTTGTAGTTGAAATACAGTTTCCTACGCGCAGCCGACACGTTAGCTTGCGAAAATTGAAGAACTACTTGAAAAAGTGCGTGAACAGCCGATATTACACCCATATTATATTATATAGGTTCTATTCCAAAGTCTAATTCAGACAAATAACTCGTATTGCTGGGTTTATGGAATGAATACGGAACACGTGTGCTGGTTTTACGAGATTCGTATACGCAGTTCACATATTTTCTGCTTCACAAAGTTTAATTTTTGCCGCGCTGCCTTGTGCTGTGTTGCGCGGCCTGCGTCTTCGTATACGCCTAGGCTAAATCCCATTAATTTGTTCAACATTTTCAGTCGAATGGAAAAATCCTCGTCTTAAGAAGAAGAAATAACATCAAAAACTTATATTCAAAAGTATAAAGCGGATTGGGAGGCAAATAAGCCGTGGCCAAAGAAGGAAAACGGCGTCGCCCATTGCAAATTGTGCAAAAAAAGCCTGAGCAACAATGCAACAAATTTAAGCTGGCACAGAAATTCAAATTTCCGCAAAAAGAAAGAAAGAATACTTAATGTAAAAAAATCCTTTTTACAAGCTTATTATTTTTTTAAATGAATTTTAAAAGTTTTGTTATTTTATGAACTTTGTTATGTTATTTTTTCTACGTTTTACAATAAAATTACTTTGAAAAAAAGTTATATTTTTGGGGAAATTCACTACGCAAATTTGGGGTTTGCTACGCTTTTTTGCAGCTGTCACTACGATTTCGGTTTTGCTAGGTCCGAACCCTGGTCAGCGCACACAATTATGCGAATATTTTCGAATAGCCGAAGTGCGTATCAATGACTACATGACGGGAAACTCGGAGGGGTCACGGTTGCTAATTCGGTAAAACCAGGCCCCAGAGTTGATTAGGGTTCGTACAAAAAATTCGCCATACAAACGCCAGGGCAAGGGCTGCTGGTGCGTTCGATGTTTATTTGCAAATAAAATAATTGGTTTTTTTTTTCTTTCATTCTGTAGTACGTTTATAGGAAATTGATTGAAAAAAATCGTTGTTGCTGAAAAACGTCATAAGTATGTTGCCTCGTGTTTTAATATGATTTTACATCAGTTTTTGCTGACTGCCCTCAAAGCCTTAACGTTTGCATTGCTTGAGTTGCAGCTCTGCGTTTGAAAAGAGTTCAACTTGCCATCACTGTTTCGTGCTGCACTAGAAACGACAAACTCAATGAGACATGAACTGAAGGAAAAAGCAACCGAATATCTGCTGACTTCAGCGTATGAAATAATTTATTTCTGCTTTTTGTTTTGTACGCGTTACAATCAAAATTACTTAGACCAGTAAAAGAAGTTGGTTTGCAATGCTATATTTACAGCGAATAACAAAAGTTAGCACTTTAAGATGCAAACAATTGACTGGTAACCGGTGCTGTGTGAATGTTTGGGTAAAAAACCCGTACACTATCGGACGATTGGAAAAAGCAAAAAATGGTCTGAAAATCATTTCTCCTCCGAGTTGCGCGTCACGTAGTCACTGCTAGTAACAAGGCGAATCACAGCAGCAGTCGTAAAATCACAGCTCGCAGTTGATGTGCGACTGACCACATCAACATAAAGCAAATTATGAAAGCTGACTTCGAATTAAGAAGTGTGCCGAAGTCATCGAGAATATCTTCGAATAGCCGAAGTCTCTCGGTCCCATATATCGGGTGTTTTTTTTAGAGGTATAGAACTTCGAATTGAAATAAAACACAAGAAAATAGTTTTAATGTCCATCAATTTGGCTTTATTGGAAGGATAATTTTATGCCATTAATGTTTAAATATGATTTCGGGCATGTGGCCGCCGCGGCTGGCTCGAATAAAGCCAATTCTGCAGGTCCAATTTTCAACCACTTTTTCGAGCATTTGGGGCCGTATGTCGGCAATAACGCCACGAATGTTGGCTTCCAAGTCCCCTAACGTTTCTGGTTTGTTGGCGTAGACGAGCGACTTCACATATCCCCAAAGAAAATAATCCAATGGTGTCAAATCACACGATCTTGGTGGCCAATTGACAGGTCCATTCCGCGAAATTATGCGCTCATCGAATGTTTCCTTCAATAAATCAATTGTGACGTGCGCTGTGTGGCATGTAGCGCCGTCTTGTTGGAACCACAACTCATCCACATTCATGCCATCCAATTCGGGAACAAAATAGTCGGTTATCATGGCTCTACACCGGTGCACGGTGGCGAATCGATTCATTCGGGTCCTCTTCAACATTTTGCTCTACAGCGGCAATTGTTTCGTCGGTGCGCACTGTTCGACGTCTCTGCGGATGCGTATTATCACATAGAGTAAACGTAGTGCGAAAACGACCCATGGTTAACCGAATTAATTGCTCTGATGGACGATTATGTCGACCATAAAATGGACGGAGCTTGCGGTAAACTTCGCGAACTGAACCATTATTTTCGAAATAAATTTGCACGATTTGCAAGCGTTGTTCTTTTGTCAACCTGTTCATGGTGAAATGGCAAACCAAACTGAACATAAATGACATTAGAGTTGCCAGATTTGACCACAAAATGCCAGTTTTATCTCTATTCGAAAAACAAACCTCTAAAAAAAACACCCTATACATTCTCCTCATCTTTGCTGCTCCCGCCCGCGTCTGAAATGAAATCCCAAAATAATTTCAGATGCGCCTTCTGTATAATGTTTATTCTGTGATATTACATACTTAAACAAATACAATGATTTGTGTATTCCCCTACTACATTTTGAACAATATTGAAAGAGAGACGATCACAATACGAATCAATAGAAAAGCAAACGAGCAAAAATGTTGAAATGTTTGGTTATAACCGTTAGTGATGTAACATTAGTGGACCAGAATTAGTGATAGTGGAGGAATTTTCAACTATCACTAATCTTTATTTAGTGACAGTGGTAAAAAGTACCACTAAAAAAAGTTAGTGGAAGAAAATTGCACTACCACTAAATAAAGATCAGTGATTAGTGGAAAAAATTGAGCTATCATAGTGGTAGTGGATTTTAGTGCAAAACCCCCATGTCTGTTACACGTACCCTGTGGCCGGCGCTCAACGCGAGAAAAACTAAGAGCCTTCTGCTCCTCGACAAGTATGCTATACGCATGGTCACGGGGGTAATCACAGGTCACTGCGCCATTGGTGTCATGCTATGCAAATGGCGTTTGGCGACCGACGATTTATGCAGGAGCTGCGGAGACGAGGATGCAGTAGAATCAGTCGAGCATCTGCTATGCCACTGCCCATCACTACAAAGACGACGGCTCCAGACTCTTGGGGCAAGGTTCTTTGATGGGCTCGCGGAAGTAGTAGACGCACAGATTACCGATCTACACAATTTCCTCGCCAAGACCAAATGGTTCCCAAAAGATCCCGCTTCGATCTGCAGGGATCCCAACAGATAGAGAAAGGCACCGGTTTCTCCGAAAATGAAGGGATTCACAATGGACCCAACAGGGTCTCCGAGTGGAAGTGTTTGCCGCACACACCCCTTCCGTAACCTAACCTAACCTAACCTAACTATAAAAATATATTATTGCCCAAAAGTGTCAAAAGAACCGTTGGGTATGCTTTTTATTGAATTAAATTAAGATTTTATAAGCTGCATCCAAAAAAAAACAGTGCTGCGTTCGAACTAGAGAATTTAGCACCAAAAGCATACCTGATCTGATGTGATCGTCAACCCTGTATTAGAGATTCGCTAAATGAAGAAATGCGAAATAAAAAGGACGGCAATTGACCCTGTCATATTCAATGCATTTAGCTTTGTGTTCTTTGGTATATTTTTCAATAATATTTACAGAATGAAACCAAAAAAGTTGATATGTTGTGTATTTAATGCAGAAAATTCATGCGAACATACTTTAAAAAGCAAATAATTTAAAGGAAACTGGCGGCATTTTAGTTTGCACAATCATCCCTAATTCGGGAAAAGATCGAAAACAGTGAAGAGCTGATAACTGCCAGCACACACAGACTGTGTACGTGAATTGCCCACTTTCCCATCGCCTTATCGCTGGTCGCGACGCTCGTTGCGCCATCCATCCACTTGTACGTATTTGCAACGCAAAATTTGTGTGAAAAAAACATCCCTGTGCTGTGCTGTGCGGCGCTGTACTTCACGGAGCGGCGCTATGCTAAACTTTCAGTGTTCACACTTAACCCTTTCGCTATTTTGTTTTTGTTGCTGTTGGCAATATGCTACTTTGTGGACCTCTATGGTTGCAAGAATACATTTTTTGTTGGTCTTTAGAATAATTTGCGTAAGTTTTATGTTTAAGTAATTATTACAGCCACATCGTGTTTCTCTCATAGAAAAACACTCTAAAATACAGGGTGCAAGTATAAAAATTAAAACATTTCTTATGGAATGTTGCTAATATAACCACATAGAAGCCTAAGACGTAAAATTTGAAACTTTAACTTTACTCAGTAAAAACCTGTAGCGAAAGGGTTAACGCGGTGCGGAGCGGAGCTTTTGAAAGTATCAACAAAGACTAATAGTCTTTGGTATCAACCCTTTGTCAACTGTGCAGTGAAGATTTGTCATTTCTCAGTGAAAACAGTTTTTTTAACCTTCACACCGACACCATTTTTTATGTACGGAAGCCGACACTATTCACATATGTTAAAATTTTTCTTCTCATCAATTTTTTCATTTTTTGAGCTAAGTTGTTAAGCAAAACAGGAAATGGACTGTTTTTAAGAGATTTCAGGTCCAAACGTGAAAGGGGAAAAAGGATCAATGAGGTTTCAGCCCCTACAAAGTGGGCGAATCAGTTGATTTAAAAAAAAAAATTTCATAAAAAGTGCATTTCCAAATAAAATTATTCTCAGTTATTGAAAAAGAAAGTTCATTTATATGTATTATTGTGAAAAAAGATAACTCATAATAATGAAGGAAAAGTAAAAAAATTAATATTAATTTATATAAAATAAAAATAAATAAGAAAAATCGTGAATTAATTAACTAGAAGTCATCAAGTCCCACAACGCACGCCGAATAACAATTTCCGATATTAAATTTTCTGTAGTACGTTTATAGGAAATTGATTGAAAAAAATCGTTGTTGCTGAAAAACGTCATAAGTATGTTGCCTCGTGTTTTAATATGATTTTACATCAGTTTTTGCTGACTGCCCTCAAAGCAGCGATTAAGCGATGTGAAAGTGGGAGAGCCGGTAGAAATACATGCACAGAATTTCACTAATATTATTGCAAAATTGCAACCTTGGGGCCTACTAGTAGGCCCCAAGCTTGATCAGGAACGTACTTTTTCCTCCATATAAATTTCTAAAACGGGGTTGCTGTTCTAGTTCATTTCAATTTCCAGTGTTGCTGGTGTAAGTCATTTTTTGTGACCAAAGAAATATTTCTTTTTATTTGTATTTTTTTTGGTGCAATTTCGTAATACGTTTGTATAGAACTAACTATAAAAATATATTATTGCCCAAAAGTGTCAAAAGAACCGTTTGGTATTCTTTTTATTGAATTAAATTAAGGTTTTATAAGCTGCATAAAAAAAAAACAGTCCTGCGTTCGAACTAGAGCATTTATCACCAAAAGCATACCTGTTCTGATCTGATCGTTAGAGATTCGCTAAATGAAGAACTGCGAAATAAAAAGGGCGGCAATTGACCCTGTCGTATTCAACGCATTAAGCTTTGTGTTCTTTGGTATATTTTTCAATAATATCTACGTAATGAAACCAAAAATTTGATATGTTGTGTATTTGATGCAGAAAAAGCAAATAATTGAAAGAAAACTGGCGGAATTTTAGTTTGCACAATAATCCCTAATATCGGGATAAGAGCGGAAACAGTGAAGAGCTGATCACTGACAGCACACACAGACTGTGTACGTGAATTGCAAAAAACGCACAAAAATCGGCTTACTCTCCCAGTTTCACATCGCTTAATCGCTGCTCAAAGCCTTAACGTTTGCATTGCTTGAGTTGCAGCTCTGCGTTTGAAAAGAGTTCAACTTGCCATCACTGTTTCGTGCTGCACTAGAAACGACAAACTCAATGAGACATGAACTGAAGGAAAAAGCAACCGAATATCTGCTGACTTCAGCGTATGAAATAATTTATTTCTGCTTTTTGTTTTGTACGCGTTACAATCAAAATTACTTAGACCAGTAAAAGAAGTTGGTTTGCAATGCTATATTTACAGCGAATAAGAAAAGTTAGCACTTTAAGATGCAAACAATTGACTGGTAACCGGTGCTGTGCGAATGTTTGGGTAAAAAACCCGTACACTATCGGACGATTGGAAAAAGCAAAAAATGGTCTGAAAATCATTTCTCCTCCGAGTTGCGCGTCACGTAGTCACTGCTAGTAACAAGGCGAATCACAGCAGCAGTCGCAAAATCACAGCTCGCAGTTGATGTGCGACTGACCACATCAACATAAAGCAAATTATGAAAGCTGACTTCGAATTAAGAAGTGTGCCGAAGTCATCGAGAATATCTTCGAATAGCCGAAGTCTCTCGGTCCCATATACATTCTCCTCATCTTTGCTGCTCCCGCCCGCGTCTGAAATGAAATCCCAAAATAATTTCAGATGCGCCTTCTGTATAATGTTTATTCTGTGATATTACATACTTAAACAAATACAATGATTTGTGTATTCCCCTACTACATTTTGAACAATATTGAAAGAGAGACGATCACAATACGAATCAATAGAAAAGCAAACGAGCAAAAATGTTGAAATGTTTGGTTATAACCGTTAGTGATGTAACATTAGTGGACCAGAATTAGTGATAGTGGAGGAATTTTCAACTATCACTAATCTTTATTTAGTGACAGTGGTAAAAAGTACCACTAAAAAAAGTTAGTGGAAGAAAATTGCACTACCACTAAATAAAGATCAGTGATTAGTGGAAAAAATTGAGCTATCATAGTGGTAGTGGATTTTAGTGCAAAACCCCCATGTCTGTTGCACGTACCCTGTGGCCGGCGCTCAACGCGAGAAAAACTAAGAGCCTTCTGCTCCTCGACAAGTATGCTATACGCATGGTCACGGGGGTAATCACAGGTCACTGCGCCATTGGTGTCATGCTATGCAAATGGCGTTTGGCGACCGACGATTTATGCAGGAGCTGCGGAGACGAGGATGCAGTAGAATCAGTCGAGCATCTGCTATGCCACTGCCCATCACTACAAAGACGACGGCTCCAGACTCTCGGGGCAAGGTTCTTTGATGGGCTCGCGGAAGTAGTAGACGCACAGATTACCGATCTACACAATTTCCTCGCCAAGACCAAATGGTTCCCAAAAGATCCCGCTTCGATCTACAGGGATCCCAACAGATAGAGAAAGGCACCGGTTTCTCCGAAAATGAAGGGATTCACAATGGACCCAACAGGGTCTCCGAGTGGAAGTGTTTGCCGCACACACCCCTTCCGTAACCTAACCTAACCTAACCTAACTATAAAAATATATTATTGCCCAAAAGTGTCAAAAGAACCGTTGGGTATGCTTTTTATTGAATTAAATTAAGATTTTATAAGCTGCATCCAAAAAAAAACAGTCCTGCGTTCGAACTAGAGAATTTAGCACCAAAAGCATACCTGATCTGATGTGATCGTCAACCCTGTATTAGAGATTCGCTAAATGAAGAAATGCGAAATAAAAAGGACGGCAATTGACCCTGTCATATTCAATGCATTTAGCTTTGTGTTCTTTGGTATATTTTTCAATAATATTTACAGAATGAAACCAAAAAAGTTGATATGTTGTGTATTTAATGCAGAAAATTCATGCGAACATACTTTAAAAAGCAAATAATTTAAAGGAAACTGGCGGCATTTTAGTTTGCACAATCATCCCTAATTCGGGAAAAGATCGAAAACAGTGAAGAGCTGATAACTGCCAGCACACACAGACTGTGTACGTGAATTGCCCACTTTCCCATCGCCTTATCGCTGGTCGCGACGCTCGTTGCGCCATCCATCCACTTGTACGTATTTGCAACGCAAAATTTGTGTGAAAAAAACATCCCTGTGCTGTGCTGTGCGGCGCTGTACTTCACGGAGCGGCGCTATGCTAAACTTTCAGTGTTCACACTTAACCCTTTCGCTATTTTGTTTTTGTTGCTGTTGGCAATATGCTACTTTGTGGACCTCTATGGTTGCAAGAATACATTTTTTGTTGGTCTTTAGAATAATTTGCGTAAGTTTTATGTTTAAGTAATTATTACAGCCACACCGTGTTTCTCTCATAGAAAAACACTCTAAAATACAGGGTGCAAGTATAAAAATTAAAACATTTCTTATGGAATGTTGCTAATATAACCACATAGAAGCCTAAGACGTAAAATTTGAAACTTTAACTTTACTCAGTAAAAACCTGTAGCGAAAGGGTTAACGCGGTGCGGAGCGGAGCTTTTGAAAGTATCAACAAAGACTAATAGTCTTTGGTATCAACCCTTTGTCAACTGTGCAGTGAAGATTTGTCATTTCTCAGTGAAAACAGTTTTTTTAACCTTCACACCGACACCATTTTTTATGTACGGAAGCCGACACTATTCACATATGTTAAAATTTTTCTTCTCATCAATTTTTTCATTTTTTGAGCTAAGTTGTTAAGCAAAACAGGAAATGGACTGTTTTTAAGAGATTTCAGGTCCAAACGTGAAAGGGGAAAAAGGATCAATGAGGTTTCAGCCCCTACAAAGTGGGCGAATCAGTTGATTTAAAAAAAAAAATTTCATAAAAAGTGCATTTCCAAATAAAACTATTCTCAGTTATTGAAAAAGAAAGTTCATTTATATGTATTATTGTGAAAAAAGATAACTCATAATAATGAAGGAAAAGTAAAAAAATTAATATTAATTTATATAAAATAAAAATAAATAAGAAAAATCGTGAATTAATTAACTAGAAGTCATCAAGTCCCACAACGCACGCCGAATAACAATTTCCGATATTAAATTTTCACAGTCCATGCTTGCTGCAGCAGCGTCACGCGGCGACAAAATCAAATATTTTGAAAGTTTCAAACCAAACGCTGCGTCGCGCTGCGTGGCGCTGCTGAAAAAGTAGCATGTGTGAATACTTGCATTTGATAACGGCAGTTTGAAAGCAGCGCTCGGTGAAGCACCCCAGTAGGAAAATGGTAAGGTGCTTACCAGAATAATGAATGTTTCCCTCCACCTTTTGGAGGTGGAAATGGCATGCAACCAAAAGTAAGGTATCAGTAAGGTACGTTTCGAGTACCTCCGGTAGTAGCTTACGCTAAGAAAGCAAACAAGAAGGCACAAGAAATGCGAAAAAGTCGATTTAAAACCCGAATGATTGTTCGTATCGTCCCTTCCAAGTGCACTTTACTGTGTAATGTACGTGGAATGTACATTTAACAGTTAGGCTGTAAAGTTCGTATCGTTTTATAGAAAAACACATTTTTTTGGCAAAATTCGATTTTATTATTCAACATAGTTGCCATCGAGGGCGATACACCGATTATAGCGATCTTCCAACTTATCAATACCATTTTTGTAGTACGATTTGTGTTTAGCCTCAAAATAGGCCTCTGTTTCGGCGATTATTTCCTCATCGGCTTTAAATTTCTTTCCAGCGAGCATTCTCTTGAGATCTGAGAACAGGAAATAGTCGCTGGGGGCCAAATACGGTGGATGCGGAAGCAATTCGAAGCCCAATTCATGCAATTTTACCATCGTTTTCCTCGATTTGTGACACGGCGCATTGTCTTGATGAAACAACACTTTCTTCTTCTTCAAATGGGGCCGTTTCTCGCGATTTCGTCCTTCAAACGCTCCAATAACGCTATATAGTAGTCGCTGTTGATGGTTTTTCCCTTTCCAACATAGTCGATGAAAATTATTCCATGTGCATCCCAAAATGCGGACGCCATAACCTTACCGGCCGACTGTTGAGTTTTTCCACGCTTTGGATTCGGTTCATCGCGTGCAGACCACTCAGATGACTGCCGACTGGACTCCGGAGTGTGGTGGTGTATCCATGTTTCATCGATTGTGACATATCGACGCAAAAATTCACTTCTATTGCGGTTGAACAGCTCCAAACATTGCTCTGAAGCATCGATACGTTCTTGTTTTTGGTCGATTGTGAGCTCGCGCGGCACCCACTTTGCACATAGCTTTCGCATACCCAAATATTCATGAACGATATGTACAACACGTTCCTTTGATATCTTTAGAGTGTCAGCTATACAAATCAACCTCAATTTACGATCTTCCAAAATCATTTTGTGGATTTTTTTGATGTTTTCGTCCGTAACAGCCTCTTTTGGACGTCCACTGCGTTCATCGTCTTCGGTGCTCATATGGCCTGTACGGAATTTAGCAAACCACTTACGAATGGTTGCTTCGCCCGGCGCAGAGTCCGGATAACACTCATCAAACCACTTTTTGGTATCAGTAGCACTTTTTTTCATGAAAAAATAGTGTTTCATTAAAACACGAATTTCCTTTTTATCCATTTTTTCAAAATAACAAAAGTTGCTTCACTCAAAATGCTGTATCTGACAAACTAATAATCAGACAGCTGTCAAATATATACACGTTTCTTTTGAAGGTTGGTACTACGTAAAAATTATACGGATTTTATTCCAGTGGTGCCATCTCATAGAAACGATACGAACTTTTCAGCCCAACTGTTAAGTAGAACGAATCTAGAAGAAATAAGTGATTTTACAAGCTTCATGAGTTGGCCTCGGTAGTCCAGAGAATAGCGCGCTGACTTTTCATGCCAGAGGCCCAGGTTCAATTCACAGCGTGGACTGTTTTAAACACTCGTCTATTTCCATCGCTTTCCACATGAAGCAGTTGAGAATTATAAAAAACGCACAAGTCAACTTTTTGCAGGCAATCCTTCCATCGTAAGTGAAGAAATCAGTAGTGCTTACATTATCTGTAGCTAGGAAGGCATAAACTGAATAGGTCATTTTATTTTTATAATTTTAAGCCCATTCCAATAGCACATTACGGACCCCTTACGTTTTCCTTTACCGCCACCTTACTAAGTAAAGTACATTTGAATGGGAAGCCGAACAATTCCGAAGGATTTTGCCATGATACCATTTGTACTTTACAAAATCATGCATGATCCGTCGGCCATGCTCTGAACAAACGTAATGGACGTTTGGTATGGAAGTTGGAATGCTTACCGGATGAAAAGTAAGTATGATGTAATGAATTATGGAAGGTGCCACTTGCCTATTGGGACAGCGCCGAACAGCACAGCACCGCTTCATGTGTGTACGCCAGTGGTCGGCAAAATTGACAATGAGATATTTTTAGTGAGCGCAGTGAAATTTCTCTCCACTGTATAAAATTATACCTGAACAACGACTGATTGAGAGAGCGTACTGTGTACGTGTGCTGAGCGTACTGCTCATAGGAGTAAGCTTTGCCGACCACTGGTATACGCACACTTAGTCGTGCGTAGTGATGGGAAAAAAAATTAATTAATCGACTAATGAATCATATGATTAATTGAAACAGAGCGATTATTAATTGCAATTAATCAAAGGAAAAGGAAAATAATCGAATAATCGAATGATTTTTAATATTTTAACTTAACCGTGTAATTTTATAGTATGTTAATATGTGAATTTTGACCAAATGCCTTATAAAAACAATAACAATTAATTAATAAATGAAAGTAAGTACATATCAAAGGAAAATAAATATATTTATATTTGACTAGCTGGGCCCCGCGGCTTCGCACGCAACCTCTCTTGTTTCACCCAATACAAATTCTGAACCCATTGTTGACCCCTTCAGATATTGATTTAAAAAAAAACATATGTCTATTATCTTTGATGTCAAGTATTTCCAAACATTTTGAAGTCAAAAGCCCTTTAAATCATGAGTTTTCACAATTACCCTAAACAAATCCTTAACCCTTAGTTTATCACGGTAAATTTCGATTTTCTAAAAAATGAAAAGCACATTTTATTATTTCCCGATAGAAGTGCTTTTTGTCTAAGTTTGAAGTCAAAAGGACCAATAAATCGTGGAGAAATATAAACTGTTAACCCATTGTTGACCCCGTTAGATTTTGATTTTCAAAAAAGTGAAAAACACGTGTCAAATTATTTCTCACTAAGACTACTTTCAAAAAGTTTGAAGTCAGTGGCCCCATTAATTCATGTTTTTTTACCGTTTCGCTATACAAACTTTTAACCGGTCGTTGACCCCGTCCGATTTTAATATTCGGAAAAAATGAAAAAGACGTATCGAGTTATTTTACATTTGAAGTACTATCACCAAAGGCTCAACGTCACCAGGCTGACGTCAAAAGGCTCAAAAAAATTTGTTTCTCCATATATACTTTTAAACCGTCGTTGATCTAATTTTTTTATTTCAAGTATTTTTACAATTTTTGAAGTCAATAGGCCTTTCGGTTCGAGTCTACCCTTAAACAAATCTTAACCCATTGTTGGTCCAGATAAATTTTGATTTTCGAAAAATTACGTGTCGAATTATTTTTGATTTAGAGTATTTTCAGGAAGTTCGAAATCAATCAATGTATCTTAAATCACTTTCTTCTTACAACACTTTAATACATGTTTTGCCCCTTTACACCCCGAATTTAAAAAAATCCCGTCTTAGCGGATGTTCATTTTTCAAGACGTACCTACAGTTCAAAGTTTCATGTTTGTAGCTTCAGCGCTTTGGGCTGAGCGATGATAAATCAATCAATCAATCAGTCAGTCAGGACAAACAATCTATGTATATCAAAATGGAGGCGGTAGCACGCCCCCTTTTCCAATGCTCATTACTTTCATCCAGTCGAATTGTGCTACTAAGTGGAAAGTTCGTACCAAGTTTCACTGATGTGTGTGTGTGTGTACTGCATAACTGTTGAATCATAAAAAATGTGCCACGCCCCTAGACCAACACCGATCAAATTTTAACAGTAGAATGACACATCTATGAAACAACGGTACACCAAATTTCAATGCTGTGCGGCTTACAACTCCGAAGCTATTCCATATAAAAGATTTGAGTTGTATGGGCGGAGCCACGCCCTCTTGTTAAATACCCGCCCCATTCCCTCTGTGGAAAGATATGACTAAATGGTAAATTCGTACTAAGTTTCATTGATGTAAGACTAACAGTTCCAAAATTATGCGAATAGTTTGGGTCAAACAAATGTGCCACGCCCCTTGCCCAACGCCCATCAAAATTAAAAAGTAGAATGACAATTCTGTGGGAGGATGTCATACCAAATTTCAATGCTGTGCGATTTACAATTCCGAAGCTATTCCATATAAAAGACTTGAGTTGTATGGGTGGTACCACGCCCCCTTGTTAAATACCCGCCTCATTCTCTCTGTCGAAAGATATGACTAAATGGTGGGTTCGTACTAAGTTTCATTGATGTAAGACTAACAGTTCCAAAATTATGCGAATAGTTTGGGTCAAACAAATGTGCCACGCCCCTTGTCCAACGCTCATAAAATTTTAACAGTAGAATAACACATCTATGAGGCGACGCTTCACTAACTTTCAATGCTGTGCGACTTACAATTCCGAAGCTATTCCATTTAAAAGGAATGAATTGTATGGGCGGTGCCACGCCCCCATGTTAAATACCCGCCCCATTCCCTCTACCGAAAGATATGATTACCTGGTAGGTTCATACCAAGTTTCATTGATGTGCGACTTACAGTTCTGCTGAAATGTTGTGTCATAAAAAATGTGCCACGCCCCTTGTTCAACGCCCATAAAATATTAACAGTAGAATGACACATCTATGAAACGACGGTGCACCAAATTTCAATGCTGTGCGACTTACAATTCCGAAGCTATTCCACTTAAAAGATTTGAGTTGTATGGGCGGTGCCACACCCCCTTGTCCAATACCCACCCCATTCCCTCGGTCGTAGGACATGATTAAATAGAAAGTTTGTACCAAATTGAATTGATGTGTGACTTATGGTTCCAAAGTTATTGTCTAAAAATGTATTCTTGTGGTGCCACGCCCCGTTTTCCCGACTTTTCTTTTTTTATAAACCTTCACGTAAATATTTTGAACAAACCCGCCGAAGGAAGTATTCAAGTTGGTCCAGTCGTTTTCGAGTTTTAAGCGGACGAACGAACCACGTTTCATTTTTATATATATAGATTTGTTCATTGCAGAGTTAAGAAATAATAGTTCTGACAGCCGCGAGGTCGTGAACCTGTTCCTCTCTTCAATGGCAGTTGCACCTGCTTTTGAAAAGAGGCGCTCTGCTGGTACTGAAGTTCCTAAACGATAACAGTACCGCCGAGTTATTATGTAAAGCTTAGGGTACACCGTTCGGATTTCTTCCCAGGCGCTGCATGCGTTTCAATTTGAATTAGCCGCTGAGTTATGAAGCAGAGAGTTTCAACCGCTTACTGACTTTTCAGCGCATTGCATGCGGACGATTTCTGGCCACTTGTGCATATGTGCGTTCTGGGTTTTTTGTTACACTTAAGAAAACAATTGAAATGCAGTGAAATACAATGCGTCCGTCTTCATCGCTTACACAGCGCTCCACTTGTGCGACACATTTGCTGGCGTGTCCTTTGGGTCCTACTTTCCATACTGGCAACTAGCCACTCGAACGTATACGCATACGCATTAACAGCTAGTTACGTACGAGTATACGCATTAGAGAGCTGCATCGGATTACTTTTTACTGCACATGAGAAGTTTGTTGTCGGTTACGTATGCTTCACTTACTCGATCGCCGTCGAGTATGTATACTGCTCTTACTCGCTCTCTCGCTCACGCGTAGAGAAGAGAAGAGAAGCACAGAATTTCGGATAACAACGAGAAGGAAGCCGCGAAAAAGCGGAAGCCGAAAAATCGGAACATGAAAAAATAGGAACATGTAAAAATAGGAACCAAGGCACATTAATAAAGGTAGTGGTGGCAACACAGCTGCTTAAACTTTTTTCTTCTGATTCTCTTTTGATTTTTTGCGAATGGGGATGTACATTGTCAAAAATTGGTAAAATTGTTTTTGTGTTGCTTGTGTTCTGATTTGATTTTGACAAGCTAGTTACCCAAATCCAACAACAAAATACATGGGAATTTTGTTGCTGGTCTTACGCGTTCACCTTTATTAATACACCTTGATAGGAACATAATAGCAAAACTTCCGCGAGTATGAGGTACCTTCCTACGGAAGCTCGAGAATTTGTTCAGCTTCAAGGTCAACGGCAGACCAGATATTGCTGCTGCTAATGGCGTTGTGGTTGGACTTAGAATGTTTTTGCTATGTTTATGCAGTTACTGCATTGCAGTAAATTGATTTAAAATCTTAAAATATAGTTATATTATTTATTATAGTTATATTATTAATTTTTCAATACTTATTATAATTAAATATTTTTAAATCTATATAACTCAAAATTAAAATATTTATTTATTAGTTATTTTATTTATTTATCCATTTATCATCCTGTAATCAAAATTCGAGCGATTACGCGTGGAAGCTGAAATCAAAGAATGTTGTTAATGTGGGAAGGGAAAGGTTTTTTATAAATTAATATTTACAATAACATATATTTGTTCATATTATTCGTTATAAATAACTAAACAAATATAAAATACAAAAAATTATGCTTCGTGCAATGCGCGCAATGCTTTGCAACATTCCTTTGAAGCACATTCAACTCAAACTTCACAAAGTATTTGCGGTACCTCATGCAGTTTCAAATCTTCCGACATACTCGACACCTTCCGCGAGCCTTTGCGCTTCCTCATGCAGTTCAAACCTTTCGACATACTCGACAGCTTCCGCGAGTAATTGCGTAGCAACGAGAAGGAAGTCTGCTAGCGTCGATTCGCAACGAGAAGCTGCTCGCTCAGCGTCGAATAACAACGTGCAGTTACTCGACAATTTAGAGCACTGATCGGCAAAGCTTACTCATACGAGCAGTACGCTCAGCACACGCATTCTTACGTTCTTTCAATCAGTCGTTGTTCAGACCAGCGATTAAGCGATGTGAAAGTGGGAGAGCCGGTAGAAATACATGCACAGAATTTCACTAAATTATTGCAAAATTGCAACCTTGGGGCCTACTAGTAGGCCCCAAGCTTGATCAGGAACGTACTTTTTCCTCCATATAAATTTCTAAAACGGGGTTGCTGTTCTAGTTCATTTCAATTTCCAGTGTTGCTGGTGTGAGTCATTTTTTGTGACCAAAGAAATATTTATTTTTATTTGTATTTTTTTTTGTGCAATTTCGTAATACGTTTGTATAGAACTAACTATAAAAATATATTATTGCCCAAAAGTGTCAAAAGAACCGTTTGGTATTCTTTTTATTGAATTAAATTAAGGTTTTAAAAGCTGCATAAAAAAAACAGTCCTGCGTTCGAACTAGAGCATTTATCACCAAAAGCATACCTGTTCTGATCTGATCGTTAGAGATTCGCTAAATGAAGAACTGCGAAATAAAAAGGGCGGCAATTGACCCTGTCGTATTCAACGCATTAAGCTTTGTGTTGTTTGGTATATTTTTCAATAATATCTACGTAATGAAACCAAAAAGTTGATATGTTGTGTATTTGATGCAGAAAAAAGCAAATAATTGAAAGAAAACTGGCGGAGTTTTAGTTTGCACAATAATCCCTAATATCGGGATAAGAGCGGAAACAGTGAAGAGCTGATCACTGACAGCACACACAGACTGTGTACGTGAATTGCAAAAAACGCACAAAAATCGGCTTACTCTCCCAGTTTCACATCGCTTAATCGCTGGTTCAGACAGCAACGGAGCAACACGTGTAGTGGCTGCGTTGATTTTTGTCTTGTGTACGCTGCAAGAAATTTTATGTATAAAGAAATAGATGTTTTTGTTGTTGTAGTTTTGTGTGTATGCTTTTTTGTGTTGGCGATTGGTTTCTTATTCGCTTTTCGGTTTAATTTTATACAGTGTAGAAAAATTACTCTGCGCTCACTAACACCATCTCATTGTCAATTTTGCCGACCCCTGATTTAGAGGTACCGAAAAATGAGTACCTTTTTTCGGCTTCTCTTCGGATACGTGTTCCGTTTTTAAAACTGCACGTGAAGGCATCGAGTATAAATGGATTTATGCAGCTCTCTAATACGCATTAACAGCTCATGTGAAGCAGCAGTATTCTGCTCCGAAAGGAAATAAAGTCGTGCTGAGCAGACTCGCTCGAATTTCACCAAAATCGATCAGCATTAGTATCGAAGCATCGAATACATCAGTAGAGTAAGTTCGGGTAATGTGTATGGTACCTGTTTGTTTTACAGCGATTCCCGACACAATTTGCCTTAAAACACACTTTTTTTGGTCTCAAACTGTTCACTGATGCATTATTTAGTATGTTGACGAGTTTTTTAATTAAAAATCAAAATACCCAAATATTGGCGTCTGATAAAAGTGGCGGGTAATGTGATATACCCGAAAAAACGTTATTAAACAGACCTATAGTATTAGTTTCAAACTTGGTGAAAATACTCCAAATCAAAAATAACTAGAGACGTGTTTATAATTTTTTTTGGAAAATCACAATCTGACTGGGTAAACCAAGGGGTAAAAATTTTTATCGAGAAACATGATTTAATGGATTTTTTTAATCTAAAACTTAACCATAACAGATTTTTGAGAATATTCCAATTGAAATATTATAAAATAAAGTATATGTATGGTACATTTCTGTGTACAAATAGTATTACTCTCATAAGTTTGGGTACTGTGATGTACTATATTGAATGAACTTTGATATATCAAATTACGAAATTGACTTTTTGCGAAAAAAATATTATAAAAAAAACAATAATAATTTTGTTGAGAAGAGCGTACCTCGCAAACTCATAATCGATATCACTGATTTACTTCTGATTAGTCTCGAACTTTGTAATAATATTTTTTTGTACCTTTTATGCTTTCAAACTTCGTGACCAAAAACTTGAGCAAGCCTACTCAAAGCACTTCAGCACACTCACTGTAAAATATTTACGCAAACACATCCAAAATCATGCAGCACGAGTTTTTTAGCTGTTATGATGTTTTAAAAATGTAAATTTTGAAAAAAGTCAACGCACTTGTGAAATAAGCCACTATATCACATTACCCGACCATATCACATTACCCGAACTTACTCTATTAGCCCACTTACAATTTTAGTATATGTATGTATATCAAAATATCTCAAAGGGACATGTCAGAATTTTGGAAGATTCGCGAAAGACATAGAAAAATATATCTATATATATAAGGTTATATCTTGGTGTGAATGAAAGCCAGAATTGTTTCTCTGAAATCAAAGTTTTTTTATTATTTTGTACAAAAATACTATACCATAATTAAAACTAAGTACTAAACATACCTGAAATCAAAGAAACAACATTCAAAGTTTCTGATTCACTTTGTGATTTTTTACTTATTTTTACAATTCAATTTCTTTTACACGTGACACGTGTTCACTTTATGGAGTCTCAGTTTGAACTGGCCACTCCCACAATTTCGTATCAGTCACCTCGTCAGTTGAGCAAGCGAGAGGTAAAGTCAACAACAAAGTAATGCATGTGGCGACTCCCGTTATTCATGTGTTACCTTACATCTAAAATTCTATTTGTACAATTTACAATGTCGGTGCTGGAATAAGTTTTGTTATATGAAATAGATTGGATTCTACTTTTTTATGTCCTGTGTCAATTTCGTACATCGATTTCGATACTATATTTAGAATTTTGTAAGGACCGATTCGTAATTCGTCCAGCTTTTTCCTATTCAGTCGGTTCCCATTTTCGACATACACTAAGTCTCCAACCTTAAAGTCATAATCTTTTCTATTCTTATCATGTAATTTCTTATTATAATCATGATATTTGATATTATTCCGTAAAGCAATTATTCTATCATTCTTAAGGTTTTTATTATCTTTAGTTTTTCTTAATTCATTTGGCAATATTGAGGTATCTTCTCCGGATAATAAATATTTCGGACTGAATCCCGTAACAGTGTGTTCTGTCTCATTATATTTTTCTACACAGTTATGCGCTACAGTTGTCCATGCAATTTTCTTATCTTTTTCATTTATTGCGCATCTAATTTTATTTACTAAAGTTTGATTAAGTCTTTCGTTTAGACCATTTGAAAACGGTGCATTTACTGCTGTGAAAATCATTGTAATTTTCTTGTTTTCTAAATAATTTTTAAAGTCTTTTGAATTTATGCCTGGATATTGGTCTGTTAAAATTATTTTAATATTATGTTCTTCTAATACATTTCCAGTTAATTTAATGAAATCATTTGCGTTTTGTGTTTTTGATGTTAGTATGTAAGCAAATCTTGTGAAGTGATCTACAAGAAGATGTAAATATTTCTTTGTGGAACGTGAACCACCAAATCCACCTATTGTATCTATAGAAACTATTTCAAACGGTTTTTTTGAAGGACCAAGATGAGACATCAAATCCATTTTATCTTGCCCTCTAGATTTATTTTTTATACAAATGTCACAATTTTTGCACGTATCTTTTATGAATTTCCGAATATTTTTTGCTGTATAGTGTGATAATATTTTACTTTGCATTTGTTTAATACCAATATGGCAAACGTTTTTATGAACATCTTCGATAAGTTTTTTACAGAATTCTTCTGACAAGATAATTTTTTCTTTTTTCCTCACTTTTTTATAATACAAATAATTCTTAATAAGTAAATTATCTTTGCTACTTTTTAAACCTTTGTTATTTTTTTGGTCAAGAAAAAGATCTTCAATTCTAATCAGATTTACAATTTTCAATTGATCTTCTTCGTTTTCGCTCGGTTCTAATACAGGATTCCTACTTAAGCAGTCTGCTTCTAAATTATCCTTACCTGGACGGTATATTATTTCAAAATCATACTGTGATAAATAATAGGTGAGATCACCTAATTCTTCGTCTGTTCGAGCTTTTATATTCGTTTTTTCTAATGGCTTATGGTCTGAGAATACTTTGAAATGTCTGCCTATCAGCCAATGTTGCCAGTATTTTGTTGCTTCTTTTATTGCTAGAGTTTCTAAATAAATCGCTTTCTTTCTTTTTTGTGATTCATTTAGTTTCTTTGAAAAATATGCTACCGGTTTTTCAGTTTTTGAATTTTCATTTAATTGTGGCTGTTTTAATACCTTGTAAACTTGCATCTGTATATATATGTATCGGTAAATTTGGGTCGAAAATAGCCAATGTTGGTTGGGTACATAGAAACTGTTTCATATATTCAAAGGCTTTTTGACATTCTTCGGTCCAAATGAAATTTTGCCCTTTTCTTAACAGATTATGTAAAGGTTCTAAAATTAGTGAAATTTTCGGAACATATTCATTGTAAAAATTAATTTTCCCTAGAAATTGTCTAATGTTCTTCTGATTCTTTGGTACTGGAAAGTTTTTTATTGAAATTAAATTATCTTTTATTGGAGAGACTGAGTTATGCTTTATAATGTGACCTAAATATTGTACAGAGTCTAATGCAAATGTGCATTTAGAAAGTTTTAATCTGAATCCTTCTTTCATTATTGCTTCTAGTAGCTGTGAAAGGTGGTCTACGTGTTCCTCGAAAGATTTTGAAAATATTAATATGTCATCAATGTAGTTTACTGTAAACTCTGACAATTTATGCTTTCTTATTATATTGCTTAATATTCTTTGAAAATAGCCGGCGATGTTTTCAAACCAAAAGGAAGGCATGTCCATTGAAATTGGCCTTCTTGTGTTACAAATCCCGTTTTACTTCTATCTTCAATTCGTAGAGGTATAGACCAAAACGCTGAGTTAATATCAAGTTTTGAAAAATATTTGCAATTTCTTGTCTTTATTACCAAATCTTCTATTAGTGGAAATGGTTGTGATTGAGGAACTATTATTTTATTCAATTCTCTAAAATCTATGCATAGTCTTGATCTTTTATTTTCATCTCTTTTATATGCTAATGTAACTGGAGCAGCAAAAGGACTGTATAATTCTTCTATTAGATTTCTTTTAAGTAATTCTGAGATTTGTTCCTCTATTTCTTTTTTATCTTCAATTGAGCACCGATAAGGTCTCTTGCTACAATATTTCTCTACTATGAGATCTATTCTGGCTTCGTAATCTTTTACTACGCCTATATCATATTTATCTTTCGCAAATATGTTTTTATATTTATCTATGAGATTCTTTATTATATTTTCTTCGTTATGACACAAGTGATTTGTTACGACTTTAAAATTGTGTAAATCTACATGTTCATTAAAGTTTATTCGACACATTTGTTTATCTTTGAGATCAGAGTTTCTCTGTTCTATCTCTAGGTTTTCATTTTGTATTAGTTTGAATTTTTGTATGCAATCTAATCCTATTAGAAAGTCATATTCAAAGTTTTCATTATTAATTATGAATACGTCTATGTATTCTTCTATATTCAATATTCTTGTTTTGATTTTTATTAATTCATTTGATTGATACACACCACTACTTGTTCATAAGTTAATTTTTTCCTTTAAATTAGTTCTCTTTTGTTTTAAATGAATTAGTTTTGAATTTATAAGCGAAACATTTGATCCTGAATCATAAAGAGCTGATACTTCGAAAATATTGTTTAATATTATCTTAAGTTTAATTAGTGGTGGAACTACTAGTTTTTTGGATCAATATCACTTGGTTCTACTTCTAATATTGAATTATAAGTGTGTTTTGTTTTATCATCTTTTTCTTTAAACCAATAATCAGTTTCAGAATGGAAGCGTGTACCTTTACCTTTAATCTTACAAGTTTCACATGGTATTTTTTTTTATCTGTTCTTTATTACCGTAATTCTTATTCTTTTTGGATTCGAAACTTTTTTTGTTAACTAAATGTTCTAATTTGCCTACTTCATTATATAGATCCTCAGTTTTCTTTAATTTTTCTCTATCTATTCTATCAGCTACATAATTTGCTAGGCCAACAGCAATTAAATCAATCAAAGTTCCATTATCAATAGATGCTCTTACTTCCAATAAAAGTTTTTCTTTTTTGATCGCATAATCTAGTAAAGATTCGCAAAATCTTCGGCCCTGTACGTGTTGGTGACGACTATCGTATACGAACCAATAACGAGCTGTATGAGCTGTATAAGGACATGGACGTAGCGCAGCGAATTAACATCCAGCGGCTACGCTGGCTCGGTCATGTCTGCCGTATGGACGACGAAGCTCCGCCGAAAAAGGTGTTCGATGCGATGGTTGGAGGTCGACGGCGAAGAGGAAGGCCGTGTCTCCGGTGGAAGGACCAAGTTGAAGAGGCCCTGTCATCACTTGGTGTGACCAACTGGAGAAGGCGCGCGCAAAGCAGAGGCGCCTGGAGAGAAGTTTTGCGGCAGGCCGTAACCCGATAGCGGGTTGTTATGGCCAGTTAAGTAAGTAAGTAATCTAGTAAAGAGCCTGTTTGATATTTAAATTGTAATGCATATCTTATTGAGGACCAACCTTTATTTCTGAATGTATCGCAAAAATTCGTTTTCCAATCGTCCCACTGTGCTTGAATGGTTAGTTTTAATAGTGTACAACTATACCAATCTATGGCACCTTTTTCCATAAATGATCTTAATATTTCAATTTTTTTCTCATCTTTACTTATATTAAACCGTTCACATTCTTTTTCAAAGTTAGTTAACCATTGATCTGCATTAGAATTTTTCCCATTAAATTTTTCAATCGTAAATTCTTGAGCAATTTTTCCAATATTCTTTTCTTCAGATTTCTCTTGACTTTTTTCAAGTAATTTTTCGAGTAATTGTATCAGCGGTTGTTCTGAAGTAGTTGCAGTGCTTACATTTTCTTGTGTGGTACTTTCTTCTTCCAAATACACATCATCAAATTGCAAATTTCCAGCGTCATCAAGATATGTTTTTTGTAATTCTTTATCTAATATAATCCAAACTTTTCTGGATTGAAGCCTTTTAGTTAAAGTCTTCTTTATCTTCATAAATGCTGCTGTTTTCATAATTACCGGATGACATTCTATAGATAAATATGCATCTGGAATCTTATATGTTCTCTTGTCCGGCGTTCCGATTGTAGTTACACATATCACATTTGTCTTTGGCTCCTCTACAGTTGAAAGTACCTTGAAGGTGAACTGCAACTTGTCCATATTGTGAATTCAACGAGAATGTTGTTTTATAAGGTTATATCTTGGTGTGAATGAAAGCCAGAATTGTTTCTCTGAAATCAAAGTTTTTTATTATTTTGTACAAAAATACTATACCATAATTAAAACTAAGTACTAAACATACCTGAAATCAAAGAAACAACATTCAAAGTTTCTGATTCACTTTGTGATTTTTTACTTATTTTTACAATTCAATTTCTTTTACACGTGACACGTGTTCACTTTATGGAGTCTCAGTTTGAACTGGCCACTCCCGCAATTTCGTATCAGTCACCTCGTCAGTTGAGCAAGCGAGAGGTAAAGTCAACAACAAAGTAATGCATGTGGCGACTCCCGTTATTCATGTGTTACCTTACATATATATACCCCTGTTCACAATCAACGGAAAAATCGATTAAGCCAGGTCTATTCCTGCGTAAAGCCATTTATCAATCTATCCGTGCACCGGCTGCTTCGCACGCTCGTTAGCAGCTTTTAAACTATATTAATTGAAATTTGCTCGACAATTGTCATTCACAGTTATGCCACGAACGAACACGAACAACGTTCTTATCGTATATAAAATAAAATAACAATGTGCATAAAAGAAACCCCTAATGCAACATACTAAAAATTCATGGAAAAACGTGCCCGTTAATTATGGAGACGATTATTTTGACGACTACATGGCAGTTGTGGTTGTCGCGAAATTTATAACTTTTTCTATTTTTAGGCGATAAAACCAAATCAAAATTCTCCTTCTAAAACGTGTCGTCAACTACAAACGCTACGGATACTTGAACGACTTATTTTCCGCACATTATGCTATTAATTATATACCTACTTACTTACATACTTGAAATATATACTTCAAATGCAAAAAACATAGAGTAAATATCCCATCCACGTGCCAATTAGGCCATTTCTATCATTGAAAATAATAAACAAATTTCCATCTATGGTGAATTGTTATTACCTTTCTATTATGTCCAGAATGTATGTAACTATTTGTATAATTACCATAATGATAGGCCATTATTTGGCAAGTAGGCGTGGCAGTATGATAGTGTTCAATTCGTTCAGTTATTCTTCTTTGTAAGGCAATTTTTTCGACAACTCTTCATATTGTTACGAAAATACCAGTTCTAGTGGGCTAGTACGAATCACTGGATTGTGCAATTTGAAATAAACAAACACACTTAGTTCCTCAAACGCAGTCAATAAGAACCAACAGTCACTTTATTTCACAGATTTACACTTCACTGTCTTTACACTTAAATATTCGCTTAATTATTCCGCGTGGCAACTCCGCTAGTCAGAATCAGACTGACTCGCTGCGCCGCACCCGGCTGCCTTTTATACCTGTCCGGCCATCGCGCAGATCGTTCCCGCACATTCCGGAGTGGACTAACGGTTTCCATGATGATCGCGACCATCATTGCCAAGTTAGACTAGAAGTTTCCATCATTGCCAGGTTGGACTAGAAGTTCCCATCATTGCCAGGTTGGACTAAAAATTGCCATCATTGCCAGGTTGGACTAAAAGTTGCCATCGTTGCCAGATTGAATTATAGCACGGCGCGTAGCGACAGGGTTGCTTTGCACAGCGACAGACTCTTATCGTTACACTGCCCACCACTTAGACTTGTTCGACCCGAACAAGTGCAGAGGTTCCGCTGTGATAAGGCGCCAGGCGCTCCAAATGGACTACCTTCAGCTTAGCGCCTTTATTGCTGCAACGTTGAATCCTGTAGACCACGTCGTTAATCCTAGTCACGACTTTGTAAGGTCCTTCCCATGACGTTTGCAGTTTCGGAGACAAACCTTTCCTCCGCTGCGGGTTGTGGAGCATTACCAGATCGCCTTCCTGGAACCCTGCTGAGTTGGCCCGCAGATCATATCGGGCTTTCGCCTTATCGCTGACGAGTTTGGTGCGGCTCCTTATGAATTTCCTCCAGTTCCGCCCGCTTATTGACCACGTAGTCAGTCCTAGCGCCTCCCGTCGTGCTGACCACCCCGAACTTCAAGTCAGCGGGTAACCGCAACTCTGTGCCGAACACTGCTCGGGCCGGAGTGAGTGAGGTCGTGTCGTGCGGGGCTGACCTATACGCCATCAGGAACAGGGGGATATGCGTGTCCCAATCCTTTTGATTCCTGCCTACCACCTTCCGCAGATATTCTTCCAGTGTCCGGTTAAAACGTTCCACCATGCCGTCGGACTGTGGATGCAAAGGAGTGGTACGCGTTTTCTTTATCCCCAGCAGCTCACACACTTCCTTGAATACCGCAGACTCGAAATTCCGGCCTTGATCCGAGTGCAACTCCAACGGAACTCCGAACCTGGCTACCGAGCTGTTTACCAGCTTTTCCGAGATCGTAGTGGCCTCCTGGTTAGGAATAGGGTACACTTCGGGCCATTTGCTGAAGTAATCCATTACCACCAGCACATATTTGTTGCCTTGAGTGCTGACTGGGAATGGGCCAGCGACGTCCATAGCAATCCGCTCGAAGGGCGCTCCCACGTTGTACTTCTGCATGCGGCCCCGAGACTTTCTTGTCGGACCTTTCGCGGCTGCACATCGGTCACAGCTCTTAATCCATTCGGCTACAGATTCCTGGCATCCTACCCAGTAGAATCGTCTTTTTATCTTGGCGACGGTTTTGGTGATGCCCAGGTGCCCTCCACTGGAGTCGTTATGGTATGCCTCGATGACCTCGTTGATTCTGCATTTCGGCACTACCATTAGGGAGTTGCTGGTCCGACCATCCGCGCTCTCCCATTCGCGATACAGGCATCCTTCCCTCAGCCGCAAACTTCCCCACTGCGCCCAGTAAGCCTTAGCGATCGGGCTTTCACCGGCCATCTCCTGCCAGTCTGGACGTGCGCCTTGCTCCTTGCCTTCGACGATTTTTGCAAGATCCGCATCCTCGCGCTGGTCCTTTTGTAGCCTCTCCGCAGAACACTCTTCCTCTGGCATAACGCTTACCAACCGGACGTCCACTATCTGTTCTTTGCTTTCGGCTCTCGAGCACTGCCTGCATTCGACTTTGCACGGACGGCGTGACAAGGCATCGGCATTTCCATGGCTACTGCCCTTGCGATGCTCTATCGTGTAGTCGTAGCTCTGCAGTCGCTCGATCCACCGGGCCAATTGCCCTTCAGGATCTTTAAAGTTCAGGAGCCATCTCAATGCCGCATGATCTGCGCGCAGGCGAAACCTTTGTCCATACAGATATTTGTGGAAGTGTTTTACGCAGTCCAATACCGCCAGCAGTTCTCTCCGCGTCACACAGTAGTTGCGTTCCGGTTTCGACAGAATCCTACTGTAGTATGCTATCACTTGTTCTTGGCCGTCTATTATCTGTGATAGCACACCGCCAATACTATGCCCGCTTGCATCTGTATCCAGCACAAACATCTCTCCAGGCACGGGGAAGGCCAGAATTGGAGCAGTGCACAGTTTTTCCTTCAGACGCGCAAAAGCCTGCTCCTGCTCTTCGTTCCACTCGAAAGCTTGGCTCTTTTTCGTCAGTTTGTGCAAGCTGCTGGCTATGTTCGCGAATCCCGGAACAAATCGGCGGTAGTATGTGCACAGGCCCAGGAAGCTGCGGAGTTCGTGTAGATTGCGTGGCCGGGGCCACTCCTTCACCGCTGTGATTTTGCCTTCATCCGTATGTACTCCGCGGGCAGAAACCGTATGACCCAGATACTTGACCTCTTTTTGGAACAGCGAGCACTTCTTCGGGTTGAGTTTAAGCCCAGCTTTTTGTATCCGCTCGAATACCTCCTTCAGCTTTCCCAGGTGGTCGTCGAAGCTTTTACCCATCACGATTATGTCGTCGAGGTACACCAGGCACGTCCGCCAATGCAGCCCCTTTAGCACGCGTTCCATTAGCCGCTCGAATGTTGCTGGTCCGTTGCAGAGTCCAAACGGCATGACGGTGAACTGCCACAAACCATCGCCCACACTGAAAGCCGTTTTCTCCTTGTCCTTGTCTGCAAGCTCTACCTGCCAATAGCCGCTGCGTAAGTCGAGCGTGGAGAACCACTGCGTGCCTGACAGCGTGTCCAGGGTGTCATCGATCCGCGGTAGTGGATAACTGTCCTTCTTGGTCACATCATTGAGCTTCCGATAGTCCACACAAAACCGGGTACTGCCATCCTTTTTCTTTACTAGCACGACCGGCGAACACCAGGGGCCCGAAGAAGGCTCTATGAACTTTTCTTTCCGCATGTTTTCGATCAAGTTTGTGACCTCTTCCCTCTTGGCCAGAGGAACTCGTCTTGGCGGTTGGCGAATCGGTTTTGCACTTCCGGTGTCGATGTTGTGCTTCACTATGGCTGTTCTTCCGCCTGCTTCTGCCGCAAATATTGTCCCATAGTGCTGCAGGAGTGACCTCGCCTTCTCTTTCTGCTTGGCCGTCAACTCGCTGCTCCACTGGTTCTCCTGCGGTATGGCGTCCATATTAAAACCGCTCTTCTTTTTATCTCCCTGCGGGCTACTCTCACAATTGACCACTGCTACAGCTTCCTTACAGTCGCCAATTACCTCATCTTTCCCGACATATCTGGGTGCATTCAGGGGATTCAGTATTCTGACCGGTATTCTGCCATTCCTAGGTTCCACTAATGTACGTCCGATGATGATGTTGTCGTGTCCTTGTTTCGGTGCTTCTACAACCCACAGCCGACTCGTCCCATCGTCCTCGTCCACCTTTGCCCACACAATCGCCTCAGAATTCGCTGGTATCCTCTGGTGTTGACACGATACAACCTTCCTTACCGCCACGCTTCGCTCATAGCCGGTGTGCAGCGGGAATTCAACGTTGGCATATCTCAGCACATGTCCTTTCAGGTCCAGCGTAAAACCGTGCCTAATCATGAAATCCACGCCGATAATCACGTCGTCCATTATATCCGCGACGATGAACTCATGTTCCAGGCTGCTGGTGCCTATAGTAATCGTTTTTGTAACTTTCCCTCTTACTGGCGCGCGCTCGCCAGTCGCAGTCCGCAGCTGTATGCCATGCAGCGGTTCCCAATTCTTCAGCAGCTTCCTTTTTATGATCGAATATGACGCTCCAGTATCCAATGTCAACACGAACAGCTTTCCATCTATCCTTCCTTCAATTGTCAAGCTGCTGGGCTGTCGTTTCAGCTGTGAGACAAGGACGGTGGGGCGGCAGATTGTGGGGATCAGCTCACGCCCCTTTGGGCTGACCCGTTTTAGTTTAACGACTCGCCGTCCTCAGCCCTGCGCTTGTTGGCTGGGCCTCGATTATCAGTATTCCTCGCTTCAGGCGATTGCGATCGAGAACGGGAACGCCTCCCTCGTTGGCGGCAGTCTCGTGATATGTGGCCCTGCTTGCCACATACCCAGCATACAACTTTAGAGGAGACCACCCGTGGCCTGCCCGGTGGCTCAGAGCTTATTGCCTGGATCGCAATGTCGTTGTCCGGCTGGATCTGGCGTATCCTTGCAGGTGCCTACCGAGTGCTCCCAATCCATGTCGCCTCGTATGTCATCGCGCTGGTCACCGTTTCCCTAAATGTCGGCTTGCCCATCATCAACGCACTGCGACGCGTCTCCGGATCATGAAGACCTTCGATAAATGCCTCAATCTTCATCCTCTCGAGATCATCAGCGCCGAAGGACGGGTAGGACAGCTGCACGAGCCGCTCAATGTCCGCTGCATATGTCTGCAGCGCCTCGTTGGATCTTTGCCTGCGGTTCTTCAGCTCAGTAGTACAGCGTTCTGTTGTGCTCGTCGCTGTATTTGGCTGCCAGCGCCCTTATGACGGTCTCGTACTCACTTCGTAAACATTCTGGAACGGATTTTATTACCTCAGCCGCAGCACCTTTAAGAGCCAGCGCCAATCTTCGACCTTTCCTTACATCGGTCCACTGATTTTCCAGAGCAGCCAGGTCGAATTGTAGCTTGAATGTATCGAACGGCGTAGTCCCATCATAAGTAGGCACTTCCGCTCGGGTGGCAACACTTTCCGGAACCGGCGGCAACCATTCTTGCGGCTGTACCTCCCTAAGCCGCTCGTCCATTTTTCTGCACATCGAGTCTGCCAGACTATCAACTCGTTGGTTCAGGGAATCATCAAGATCGTCAACACGTTTGTTCAGGGAATCATCCAGGTCGTCGACTCGTTTATCCAAGTGTTCCACTCGAGTCCCCAGGTGCTCCACCTTCACATTAAGCTGGTTGGCGATTTCTTCCACTTTCTGTTCCCAGCGCGCAGAATTTTCCTGAAGCTTGTTTTCCATTCGCTCTGCCATCTGCGCCGACATTTCACGATTTTCACGAATGACATTCTCAATTTTCGTTTCCATTTTCTGGTCGGAAGCCTCGAACATGCCTTTCATTGCGACCATTAGCTGGCTCATGTCCATGGCTTGTGGTGGCGCAGCCGCTGCAGCCGTACTTTGCATCGACGCAGCACCGGCAGGCGATTCCTCCACCTTGGCCGACGAATCTAGCTCCTGCGTCCCGAACTCATGCGCAGTCCAATCGACGCCTCGTGCCTCACACGCCTCTCGCAAGCGCAGCTGCAACTCCACCTTTCCGCCAGCAGTCGGCAAATTCCAGGCAGCCAGCTCCTTTTTCAGCTGGTCCACCTTCAGTTGCTCGAGTTTAACCATGTCTGCGTTTTATAATTTTATTTAATTTTCTTTTTTTGTCCTTTATTTATTCAGTAGCACAATCCCACTTCTGACACCAAATGTTACGAAAATACCAGTTCTAGTGGGCTAGTACGAATCACTGGATTGTGCAATTTGAAATAAACAAACACACTTAGTTCCTCAAACGCAGTCAATAAGAACCAACAGTCACTTTATTTCACAGATTTACACTTCACTGTCTTTACACTTAAATATTCGCTTAATTATTCCGCGTGGCAACTCCGCTAGTCAGAATCAGACTGACTCGCTGCGCCGCACCCGGCTGCCTTTTATACCTGTCCGGCCATCGCGCAGATCGTTCCCGCACATTCCGGAGTGGACTAACGGTTTCCATGATGATCGCGACCATCATTGCCAAGTTAGACTAGAAGTTTCCATCATTGCCAGGTTGGACTAGAAGTTCCCATCATTGCCAGGTTGGACTAAAAGTTGCCATCGTTGCCAGATTGAATTATAGCACGGCGCGTAGCGACAGGGTTGCTTTGCACAGCGACAGACTCTTATCGTTACAATATGTTTGGAAGTAGCTTTGGCAGGAAGCCCATTTTTCGTGTAAACCAAATTTTATCATTTTATCACTAATATTAATTTACACTGTGCGCCGCCTCGCTTGATCACAAGCCGTCTCAAAGAAGGCCATGGTGAAAAATGCCGTCAAACGGGGCATTTAGGGATCGACCAGTGAAGAGAAAAGAATGAAGGTCTTTAAACAGCTTTTTCTTTTCGCAGGAGCAGCAGATTGCCGTAGTGTACCGAAGTGATCCTGATGGGAAAATTTATACGTAAAACTGACTGCCTGTAGTGAATTCAACGAGCGATGCTCGACGAGGCGGACGATGAAATTGATTTCGACTACGCTGGCTGGCAGAAGGTATTCAAAATCATCGGTTGTGCATAAAGCAGTCTGTCAACATGCTGGTGGGCATCGGTGTTCTTGAACCCCTTCGGCATGAAGCTTAACTCGAGTTTATACGTCGCGACGGACTGCCACTCCGACCTGTTATCACACTGTGGGTCTCCTTCCACTGATAGGAGACTTAGGGCCGTTTTCTCATCTTCCCGTTAAAGTGACCTTTAGCTAAAGTGAACTTTAGCTAAAGGTCACTTTAAAGTGCCCGGTAAATATTTTCGTTTTCTCATCTTCCTGATAAATATAAATTTGACAAGTCTAATTTTTTGACAACACTGGTCTACGATGGGCAGCACTTGTCTACGATGGACAGCACTTGGCGGCGCAATCAGCTGTTTTTGAAAAATTATCAGCCCTGTTCCAGAATCCGAATCGGATCGGAAATGGATTTTATTCCGACCGTCGGTGTTCTACATTCCGATTATCGGAAATATTTTCCGATGCAACCCTGTTCTCAAATCCGATTAAGTTCGAATCCGATCCGCATCGGAAATTTGGTGTTCTGCATTCCGATTGTCGGAAATTATTGTTGGAAATATTCCGTTAAACAAAAAGCTGGTGGAATTGAAATCGGAAAGCAGCAAAACGAAAGCAAACAACGAAAATGTATGCAATTAAATTAAAAATCGCGTTTAATAAAACTAATAAATTAATTTTTAATCAGGGGAAAGCATAAGACTGCTGACCAGAGCAAAATGCTCTTGGATTTTATGGAGGAGAATGCGGACATCGTGAAAGGTTTCTGCAAAGGCGAGAAAGTCGAATTTGAAAATAAGTGGAAGCATTTAACGCAGTCGCTGTACGGGCGAGGACCACCAACACAAAATGTAACGGAGTGGAAAAAGGTGAGAAGCAAATTAAATCAATTCATTTTGTAAAATTTTCTTCAATCATAGACCTGGGTTGATTGAAAAAGTGAGGTAAGAAGGAAGCTGGCACATAATAGAAGAGAAGCTTTAGCGGCCAGCGGTGGACCTTTTAAGAAGCACACTCTTTCCGAAATGGAAGAGGCGGTTGCCTTTTCTACCAAAAGTTGATAGACTCCTTCGGCAAGAAATCGCAAAGCCGTCGCCAATTTAAATTCTGGCGGGATGAAGCATTGCCGGAAAAAAGGTTTCACTTCGATCAAGTTCATGTTGAATGCTACTTTGTTAAGGCGGTACTGAGCAGTAAACCTTAAATAGGAAACTTTGAATATAACTGAAATAACTTGTACTAGTTACGAAGAATCTGGCAATTCCATCGGATTGCTGTGGTCTCGCAAAATTCGACGCTTTATTTTTTCAACGGCGGACTGCTCGTTCTCAAGCAATACTACCAATAAAATAACCGAACTCATTTAATAAAATAAAAAATCTCACGAAATTTTACATTTGCTTTTTTCATTTGAACATTTCAAGCAAACAGCTGACTGAAGGTTTGTTTAATTTGCTAACAATCGGATTCGAAATAAACTTCGAATATGACAATTCCGCTCGGATTGCAGAACACCTCTTCAAATCGGAATCGGATTTCATTTCGATTCGAATTCGATTCGGATTCTGGAACAGGGCTGTATAATTATTTTGGATAAAGTGACCTTTAGCTAAAGTGACCTTTAACTAAAGGTCACTTTAAAGTGCCCGGTAACTATTTTCGTTTTCTCAACTGCCTGATAAATATAAATTTAACAAGTCTGATTTTTTGGCAACACTGGTATACGATGGGTAACACTTGGCGGCGCAATCAGCAGTTTTGAAAAATTAAAAAATTGCCTGGCAAAATCTTCTGATGCTTTTACTGCCAAATGGGGTGTGTCCCGACGTTGGAGATCGTTGAGGGACAAGTTCGACAGCTTGAAACGCAAATCCAAGCTGGAATTTGCAGCAGAGAAGAGCGAGACGTATCGCACAGGTGGCGGCCCAGCAGCGATTGGAAATGTCAGCATTGCAAAGCAGTGAAATTGTCCAATCGGCTGTTATATGTTCTATTTGCGCATTTTGCGACTCCGTACCTTCAGAAGCGTCTTCCAGTGCATGAATATAAAAAACACGCCTATTTTCCATACCGGAAGATCTCAAATTTCATTTCAAATTGTAATTTCATTACCAGCTGTTTTTTGTTTGTAAACAAACATATGCATGTACTTGGCACCACTTCCACTTATATTTCACTTTAAAGTTTAATAGGCACTCAATCTGACCGGTAAGTTTTATCGGGCCGATAGCTTAACAAGCGGTTGAGAAAACGAAAATGCGTTTATTGGCCCGATAAAGTGAACTTTAAAGTTAAAGGTAAGTTGAGAAAACGGCCCTTAAAATACTATGAATACGCATGGTAGCTCCTAGGGACCGTGTTCGAAAAAAATCGTCGTCTCGAATGGGTTAACTAATTGATATTGATTTCGATAAAAATCTATATTTTCGTGCGAATCATATCTCGGTTAGCACTAATTTGAGTTGAATTTCATTTTTTTTCTAAAAACTCAAATTTTTTTAATCTCATTATTATTAATTTTATGATCTCATTAAATACAATATAAGTGATTAAAGCAGTAAAAAGCAATGGCAAATATTTTTTTAAAAGCAAATAGTCTTTGAAAAACACATATATGTAAATGAAGCTATTATTTTTTTTAATGTTTTCGTATTTATGTTTTTTATGCTTACTTGTTTTGTTATCTTTATGTTTAAATGTTAAAGTTTTTTTGAAGCTTTTTCTGTATACATATGCACTATATATGTATGTATGTATATTTAAATACATGTGCAGTCGTACTCTGAAAACTAAAAATGTACGATTGTTTATAGTATTTTTTAGTGTCCTCCACAGCCAATTTAAAAAGGTAGCAAGCCTATTTATTGAGCCCATTGACTTCAAACATATATGTACCCTGCAGTAAAAATGACTAGTCCAAAACTAGTGCACAACTAGTCCATTCTGCACCGGTACCAGTCCACGCTCAATCCCATTTCAATGCAACGAACTGTCCGTTTTAACATGTGCATGTCCTACGCTGTGGCAATTGTCACACTCTGCCACACATTCCAACTAGTTTTAAACTAGTGCAAAATGCGCTAGTTTTGGACTAGACCATTCCAGACTAGCTTGCAACTAGTGCAAATTGCGCTAGTTATGGACTAGAACGCTGAATTCCAAAACCCAACCATTTCAAAATAAACAAATTTACATTTATATAAATAACCTTTTGTATTTAATATTAAATTTTTTCTTAATTTTGTACGTATATAGGCATGTAGTATATAAAAGGAACATATAATGTAGGAATATAAATGGACATATATAAGAAAAATTAAAAATTAATCAGGATTAGGGGAGTTGGAAAAAAGGAACATATAACATTACAATAACATATAAAAAGAAAAGAAACAAAATTCATCTAAAGTAGGGGAGTTGGGAATAAGGAACATATAACGTATATTAGAAACGAAAAATAACATATAAAAAGAAAAGAAAAAAATTATTCCGAACTAGGGAAGTTGGGACTGTCAAATTTTGCCGCTTTGTTTCTGAACGACCTCTTCTGTAACTGAATCGCCTTGCGCAACTGCTTTTCTGGATCTTCAGTAGATGGCAAGCCTGAAATAGCATCTGTAACGAGATAATTGTATAGATATATAGAAAAATTAGATGCGTTATTGTTACTTTTCTGCTAACCTAAGAGAGCACTGAATCATGACCAGCTAGAACTCCACCCAGTTTCTCTAACTGCTTTCTTATTCCTATGTGGCAGTAAACCCCTGGCGAAATATTGCCAATAATTGCCTTGTCCTTTTTGTTTCCCGAGAATATAGTTTCGGTACTCCGGGGTACATCTAAATTTTCTTCGCGTAAAATGAGGAGAAGCTCCTCAAAACTTTGGCGAGAAGGCCTATTTCTAAAATACCAACCCACAAGGTTATCTTTAAAACTTTTTTCTTCTAAATATCTTCCTCTAACTTCTGCCTGGTCATCTTCCTCTAATTGGACAGACAGTCTGCCTGCACATCATCACCTAATTGGGCAGATGCAGCGTCTGCCCGCACATATCCCTCCTGCACTTCACTTTTAGCACTTAGCCTACCCACATATCCGTCTTGTTCCTCCTTAATTAGCCTTCTGATGTGCCTTTTGCTCATTTTATAATAATTTTTGTACTTACTTTTCTTTTTCACTTTCAACTTTCACAATTAAAAATCACATTGACGTAACTTAGATATGAGCGATTGATTTATCGAAAAACAGCTGATTGCTCACTTATCGATTATTTGTACGAGTTCGCTCGGTGTAAATATGAAGTTTTTGAATAATTTGATAGATATATATGTTGTATTTTCTAACAAACAGCATACAATCCTCAAATAAAAGGTTTTTTTTCAATTAAACTAAGAAATTAGTTTAAAAAGGAATAAATACACACACCAGAAAGTTCGTTTATCGACAACAGCATTGGGCACATATCTGACTATTGCATAGTTTTCTTTTCTTTTCAACTCACCCCCGCTGCATCCATATACAACTAGTTTGAATCTAGTTCAATTTGGACTAGTTGCACAACTAGAAATTTAAGCAACTAGTTGGGATTTTTACTGCAGGGTAATACTTCTATATTGGCACTAAGCTCAAGGTACATTCGCCAACATCACAGTACAGCAATAGTGAAATATGAGCGAGAAAGCGTATAAACGAATGTACTTTGACAGCTGTAAAAAGTCAGGTGCGTTCAGGCGGGAAAAAATTGACTGGAAAAAATAAAAATTTCTCGAAATTAACTGAAATTTCTTCAACCGCCCCTGGAGCAGTTTGACAGTTGTTCATGTGTAGAAGTGCACATGTATACACGCATAGAAATACATTCGCAAAATTTCGTGTGTTCTGTCTCATCGCTTGTCTCCCTTTGATTTCCGAATGAAAACACATTGTGAAGATACGTTAGTGCCAATATAGAAGTACTACATATATGACTTCAAACTTGCGTGCAACACCGCGGAGCCCTGCTAGTTAATTATAATTATATATTTTGGTTATAAGTATAAAGTCGTTACACTGTGCGCCTTGTAGTCATGAGGCCCTGTAGTTTAAATGTGTTCGGGCCATTACTAGCGGCTTAAAAAAATTTAACTACCGAAAATGTTTCGCTGCGGCGGCAACTCTGCTTGCGCTGCGACTAAGTGGTTGCATGGCAGCAAAGAATATGAAGTAATATAGAACGCGCATCTCATACAAGCAAACGCGTTGTATGGCGGGTACTGCTGATAGTACCCTCTGTTATTGACAGCAGAACCCTCTGTTACTAACAGCAGAGTTCTCTGTAACTTCAGCGTAACATGTGAGCAGAAGCAAAGAAAATAAACATACGAAGGCTTGCTTTACAAGCGAGAACGTAGTTTTATGGGTTGCGCTCTTTGGTTGCGCTCCCTGCAGCGAGTCTGCGTTAGCACACTGCTGCGGCGTGGGATCATTGGGAGATGAAGACGATGTGCTGTTGTCAGTCAAAGACTATAGACTATTAGTCTATTAGTTAAGACTATTAGTCTTTGTTGTCAGTGATAACGTGATTGGAAACTGAGAGGGGAAGCGATTTTTTGACCATTTTTTGCATTTCACATACACAATCTGTGTGAGGTGTCATGGCGTCGTCTACTGGATCAGTGAATAGGTCTGTTTGGGAACTTTTCCAGTAAAAATTATCCAGTAAAACATATTAATGCAAAAGGCAAATGGTTCGTTGAGCTCAATCTGCATCGTTTTCCTTTTCAGATGCAGCAGGAAAAGCTTAGCAAGACGGTTTTGGGTCAGCAGACTTGCGAACGCACAATTTCTTTGCTGTTTCCATTTGTCTACAAATTATTCGTTCCCAAACAGACCTATTGGCTGTTAACGTTCAACAGTGTGGTCGCGTTGAAGTTAGAACAAAGCGCAGAGTTGCAATTTAGTGGTAGCTTGTCTTTCGTATAATTTTAGAAAAAGGCGTATAATACGATGCATGTTATTATTTTCATAATTGTCAATCATTTCAATAGGAAATGCATACATTTTCTTGATGCATGTTATTATTTTCATAAATGTCAATTATTTCAATAAAAAATGTGTACATTTTCTAACTTTGTTATGTTTAATTTTCATAATTGTCAATTATTTCAATAAAAAATGCATACATCTTATAAACTTTGTTATGTTTGTATGTTATTTTTTATGTTATTATGTGCACCCAATGCTGCACAATTGGCAGCCATGCTGGGTCAACCCATGTTGCTGCAGAAAGCAACTTATTCTTGTAAGCTAAACAGGAGTTGACCGAAATCAAAGTGCTTGCGGAAGAATTGAGCGCATAATTTTAGCATATTTTAATTCCATTACATTTGACTGTTCTGTATATTATTCGTGTAAGGAATTTGAAATTCTTGTTGGCACACGTAGCACTTGAAAAATACAACAAATAACCTTCGAGCGCTATAACTTTCTACTGTTGTTGCGCTGGCGAAAAGCTGAAATTGTAAAATTTCTATTTTCTGGCTGGCTTTTGTTCTTCATCTATAAGCCTGCACGGCGTCGCATATTGCTCCTGGACTCATTGCCGACTGTAGTGTACGCAAAATCATAGAAAAGAAAATAAAATATGGTTGGCATGGCGACTTATATCATCGTTACGAGCAATAAAAAGAAATAAAATAAGTAATCAATAAAGACAATTAAAAATGGAAATTAAAAGAAAGGAAGACGTTTTCGCATAGAAATCAACGTTTAGCCCGCAATAATTTTGTAAGTACCGTTGTTTGGAACTTTTTTTACGGCCCGCAAATAATGCTTGCTTAAAAGAACTAAAATTAGAAAATGTAATATTGTAAATTTATGGTCACATCATTCGCCATGGAACCATTCAGGTGTAGAATATTTAAACTATTTTTAAACGTAGGCAGGCCTGAATAACATTTTTTTAAGGTTCTGTTTCGAAAACTGTCCGGGCCTGGCGGCTCTGCACGCAAGTTTCAAATCAATGGACCCAATAAATCAAGTTTCTTTTACCCTGTGTTGCAGCCGTCAGATTCTTATGGCAGAATATTTGTCTAATTATTTATTTCTTTATTTAGTGCTTTAGTAGTGCTTTCGCCATATTGAAAGTCAATAGACCTATTCAATTATGTTTTCCATACAATCTTTTAACCCTTAGTTTGCCCGTTGGATTTCGATTTTCAAAAAAAAAAAATTAAAACACGTATCTAATTATTTTTGATTTCAAGTATTTTCACGAATTTTTTTCGTAGTTTTCCCATATTCTTTTAATCAACCATATGAAAATATAAACAAATAATTTTACTTGGAACTCGCCACGTAAAAATATTTGTAAACATTTTAAATTGGGATCAACCACCAAATTTTTAAATCAATCAAAGCGCACCATTGGCCAGCAAAAAGCCATACACCACAAAAATTCTATTGATGGTGACATCAAAGCCAATGAAACTATTTGTATGTTATTGTTATTTGAATTTGGTGACATTACAGCAATTTGTGCAGCAAAACCAATCGGCAACACAAAAAAGCATACACACAATAAACGACAACAACAAAAACATTAGCGAATCCCGAATCATCTTCGTTGAAACGACGATGACGATGCTTTGGTTCGTTGTTTGCTCTCCGCTTGCGCTTCGACAAACAAGATCAATAAACATACGTGCAAAAAACGATTGAGCGATCTATACGCCACAACAACCACCATTTCAATGTGCACGAGTGAAGCCGTTGCGAATAACAACATTGCTTTTTGCTGTTGTCCTACGTAGGGATGGCAAAAAACATTTACTAATCGATTAATGTATCAAATGATTAATTGCATGGCCAATAAAATAATTGCAATTAATTACAAGAATTTAATCGATTAATCGCCATTTTCGATTATTTTTTGTTTTTCTTTTTTATGATCAAATAAAGGGCTCGTTTGCATTTTTTTAAATTTATTTTGATACATATTTAAAATAATTCACTGACAATTTAAGCGTAAATTAGTTTGCAAAAAAAGTAATTTCGAAAGCTTTTCGGCTTCGACATATTTAAAATAATTCACTTAAATTTTTGGCTTAAATTAGTTTGTAAAAAAAGTAATTTCGAAAGCTTTTGGGTTGTTAGTCTGCTTCGGCTTTCTGTAGCAATTGAACCGGCTTTAGAAAACAGACGTTCCGCGGGGACTGACGTACCAATCAAGTGCGAATATTTTTGGGAAAGCTGGTACAGTTTTGGATAAACCGCTTTCATTTCTTCCCATGCCTCAAGAACGTTCCGTTTTAAGTCTAAAACTTGGCAATTCAAGTAAAAGCTCAGCTCGTCTTGAGGAAATGTATCATCATCATTCCTCCTTCGTCTTTTGTTGTGGACTAATGATTTATGAAGGGCCCACAAATCGAAATCATTTTCCAATGATTCCTTTGATGTTTCGCTTCCACTTTCGTCTGCGTCAGCCATTTCATGCCTCAAAAACCGCAATGTTGAAGCGACAGCTGTGGGATCTGCAAAGTGTATTTTTTTAAACCGTGGGTCGAGTATAGTTGACGCTGCTACAAGAAAACAATGTTCAATTGTTCCAAAGCGCCGCTCAAACTGCTTCAATAAAGCTTCTTTTAATTTTCACGCCGTCGAACATATGCAAATATATATATATGCGGCTGCTCGCGGCCGCAATGTACTATTGGGACGATTTTGCTGAGAGTCGGATAGTGTTATCCACTCATCTGAACAGTCATAGCCTCTAATGGCCTTAATAAAGTAACTATTTCAAGCAACTCTTCTTTTTCTTTTGATGTAATCATCGGCGGAGAATCCGGAAAATTGAATAAAATTTGACTTACGTAAGAAATTAACTTGATAAACGCTCAATCATATTGTCAGGTTGACTTTTCTATTGATACACTCTTTATTAGGAAATCGAAATAAGAAAGAAATACACGGAATAAGAAATAAATACACGGCGCGCAATCGCCGCACGTCCGCTCGCTTCGGCTGTCGGGACGCAACTCCCTCTCTTCGCTTACAAAGTTGACAGCTCGGCCTTTCCTGGCCTTCCGCCAACCGCCCTCGGTTGGTCATCGGATGTAGCGCCGTCATCTTCGTCTTCTAGATGTTGGCGACCGTCGGTCGCTTATATGCCGCGCACGACTTGGCATCATGGCCCACCTTCGAACATATGTTGCACCGCTGCGTCTTTTGTGGACGAGGACACTTTGCCGCCATATGCCCAATTTCGTTGCAATTGTAGCACTTGATGCCTCTGCGGTCGTTGCCGGGTTGCTGCTGCTGTTGTTCCTGAGTCGGCTTTGCTTCCGCTGCATCACTTGGCATAAGCACCACATTTTCCAATGAGCTGAGTAAATCGTTGCAGTTTTGATGATTCATAGCCCACAGAGTTCTCGATAGCACGTTGTCATTTATACCACCAATTATGTACGAAATGATTGACGGTTCGTCTAGCCTGCCTCTACGACCCGCGTTGAGCATTGCGTAATAGTACTCCCGCAGCGATTCGTTGTGTCTGCGCCTTCGTTTGGCCATATCTCGATGCACGTCGGCAGTCTTGACTCCACCCGGAAAATCTCGCAGCAGTGCACTGACAAATTGTTGCCATGTTGTAAACACTGGCTGCACATCCGCCCATTCTTTCGCCATGCCTCTTAGCTTATGCTGCACTGCAAATAAAGCCGCCTCCTCCGACCACGCGTACAGTCCTCGCATCTGCTCCACCTTGTCGACGAACTGTTTCGACGACATTACGCCCTTCAGCGGGTCAAATTCTGGAAGCACTCCTACCATTTCGGTCACACTGCTTGGCTGCCGCATTGTTACACTATTCACGGTGGCTCTGTTGTTGCTCAGCGTTGCTCGTTGTGGCGAGGACTGGCCTGAAGACAGCGTCACCTGATCCGCTGCTGCCGCCCCTGCGCGACTGACTTCTTCTCCATGAGCCTCGTTGACCGCATCCGCCCGTTGCCCAGATGTCGTAGGACCATACTGCCTCGCATTCGCCGCTAGCTCATTGACTACCGTGGCCAAATTCGTGACCACTTGCCGCAAATCGTCCAGCCCTCGTTGAAGCTGCGCGCTGCTGTCGTTCACTTCCAGCTCCTCGTCGTCTATCTCGTCCGTCCCCAACATTTCCATCAACGCTGCCACTTTGTGCGCCTTATTTCCTTGCACCGCCAGCTCGTTCCTGCGCAGCAACGCGTTCAGCTGTCCCACGTTCAACGCAGACAACTTTGTCATCTTTCCTTAAACTTCGTTGGTACACTTCGTTGAGCACGTCTTGCCGCTTCCGTGGTTTGCTTTACACTCCCCAAATTGTCGTCGATTGCCGTGCAACCAACCGTTTTTCCAAATATACATATTTCCCGTGACTTCCTTTTCCAACTCTCTACATACGTCCCGTTAGCCATTAGACTGCTTTGACCGTTCCTGTGTGCCACGCGTTGAATGCGTGGCGTGATTTTACCGTTCACCCGCGTTGTTGTTTTTGTTTGATCCGTGTGCACGCTAAGCCGTCGCGCTGGCGTTTCCCCTTAGCGACGCTGGTTGCTGTGCCGCTGCCGTTGTGCGTTAGCGCTGCCCGTTGCTGTGCCGCTGCCGTTGTGCGTTAGCGCTGCTCGTTGCTGTGCCGCTGCCGTTGTGCGTTGGCGCTGCTAGTTGCTGTGCCGCTGCCGTTGTGCTTGCGCTGCTCGTTGCCGTGCCGCTGCCGTTGTGCTCGCGACCGTTACCGTTGTGCGTTAGCGCTGCCGTTGTGCTCGCGACCGTTGCCGTTGTGCGTTAGCGCTGCCGTTGCTGTGCCGCTGCCGTTGTGCTTGCGGCCGTTGCCGTTGTGCGTTAGCGCTGCCGTTGCTGTACCGCTGCCGTTGTGCTTGCAGCCGTTGCCTTTGTTTTTGCGTTCGAGTGCGTTGTTGCCGAAGCGAGGGATTAGCGCGAATTCGATCCCACTTCTGATCTGTCAGGTTGACTTTTCTATTGATACACTCTTTATTAGGAAATCGAAATAAGAAAGAAATACACGGAATAAGAAATAAATACACGGCGCGCAATCGCCGCACGTCCGCTCGCTTCGGCTGTCGGGACGCAACTCCCTCTCTTCGCTTACAAAGTTGACAATATAATATGTAGAGTTCCATCTTGTACTCACATCTAAAACAAATTTGAGCATTTTACCCTCAGACACTCCAACACTAGGTTGCAACTTCCGCATATCGTCATTAGCTTTGACATGGCGCTTAAACCAAGATACAATGTTTCTGCATTTTGAGATAATTCCATTTACTTCAAGTGTACTGAGAGCGTTTTCACAAACAAGGTTTAAAGTGTGTGCAAAACACGGTATGTGGCGTTTCTTTCCAAATATGTCATGTATCGCTTTGACGCCCCATTATCAGTGACAACAGCCATGATTTTATTTTGATCAATTGAAAATTGGTTTAGTGCTTTTTGAAGAATCTCAGATATGTGTGCAGCAGTGTGGGCTTCTGTCAATTTGAACACGCCAATGGTTCCACTAAATTGTTTACTTTGATGTATGCCGTGAACTGTCACTCCAATCACGCTATTCATACAGTTATCAGTCCAGATATCTGTGGTTAAGCATAAATGCGAAATGTTTGGTACAATCGCCTTGAATTTCACAATTTCTGTGTCGTACATTTCGTCTATAAGGGATTTATTGTATTCCTTGTTGGTACTTTGAAAAATGGAGAGTGTTGCTTCATGAAGCGAAGAAAACCAGTACCTTCATGAAGTTTACAATTACCATAATTTTTAATGATTTTGTATTTATTGATTTTTAGAAATCGCTTACCTTCCACAAACTTAAATGGCAAATTATCCCTGATTATCATTTCCACGAGGCTTTGTGTTACTTTTTTCTGTAGTGTTCCGCTTGATGAAAAACTTTGTACGGTACTAAAAGCCTGCGCTATAAGAGGTTGGCTGCTGCTTTCCATAAAGCTACTGCTAGTACCCGGCATTTCATTATAAGTGTCTTCAACTGGATTCGATAAATCATTAGCACTGCTTTTAGATTGCTGGGCCTGAGATGTATGTAATATTAATCCATACGCAAGTTACAAAAATCAGATGAACTTACAATTTCGTCAACATCTTTCGCATGTTTTAGTTTAACATGCTGAATCAAGTTGGTAGTATTGTTGCAATATTTCAGCTTTTTATCGCATAATCTGCATTTAATGTAGCTTCTATTCTCAATTTTAGTAAAATGTTTCCAGATCTCACTGCGCACGGGAGCCATTTTGTTAAACGCGTGTATTCAAACGAATCTGTGATATAAAAAGTATACGCGCATAGTGCAATTATTATTATTATTACTATGTGTATGTATTTTTTTCACCTATGAGGATGCAACGGCTTGCGATGAAAACGGTGGACGGCACTTGATGGGGTCAATTACACTGAAGGCACGCCGGGAGCAGTGGTGGTGAAAGCGCAGAACGCACAGCGAGTGACGACAAAGTGACTAGGAATAACGAACATTACTGTCGCACTCTTAAAATGGAATGATTTTTTTCACCTGTGAGGCACGGATGCAACGGCTTGCGATGAGAACGGGCGACGTCACTGGATAAGACGCCGGGAACAGTGTACTTCCTTGGATAGGCAGGATGTCGCACCGAAAGCACGGCGAATGCTAATGAAAAAGTATCTAGGAATAATATTTCAATTATTAAGCAGTTTGTAAGTAACAAATTTTCCTCACCTACAATGCACACTTAATTGAATAAAAGGCAACCGGTGGCGCAAAGGGATCTGATGCCGTATTCAAAATATAGTGGAGAAGCGACGAAAAGCTGTCGAGATTGAAAAAATGCAGTAAATTTAGCGAAAAACCAATAAAAACTTACCCAAAGTGCACAAACGCTTGGTATACGCGCCAAATTTTCGCAACTAGTGATGTGGTTTAATTTTGTAACCAGTGGTGTGCATTAAAGAAACAACGAGAGGGTTACATGTAGACTTGCCACCCGGCATCTATTGTGGACGGTGGCAAGCCTAGTTACATGGGCAAGTTTGCAGGCATTTTAAGATTTGCAAGGGTTTTGAGTGTGGCAGCAATGCTAAAACGATTCGAAGGCAATTTCGCGATTAATCGGCAACTAATCGATTAATGATTCGATTAATCGGAACGTGGAATTCGATTTACGCTATTCATTCGATTAATCTTGCCATCCCTAGTCCTACGCAAATCTAACAGAAAATGTTATGAACTTAACATTCTCAAATGCCTACGCTTCGCTCTTCCCGCTCGCATCATAACAGCCGAAAACACTTTCAGCAATCGCTGACACTTTTGTGCCCACCAGTGTTGCCAGAATATTTTTGCGGAAGCGGCTAGATGACCAAAAAGAAAGGGCTAGAAAAGGCTTGTCGATTTAAAAAAAAAGGCTAGAAAAAAGGCTAATTTTTTATATTAACTTTTATTTAAAACATTTTAATGCACATACATATCGTACTGCTGGTGCTACATAAAATCAACATCAAAAACGTACATTCAAACTTATTTTAGATACATAAATATATTACAATAACAAAAAATATTGCATTTCAATAACAATTCACAAAATTTCAATTCATACATATGTAGTATAATTATAAAGTAGTCTAACCTAAACTCTCCCCTCTTTTGAGTACAAATTTTTTGAAATTTCTTTCACAATATTTCATTTTTGATGTACAAAATTCGTCAACAGAAAACATAATCGCATTTTGATTTGAACATAATCGTAGTAAATGCGATACCAATAATAAAAAGTTCATATAATTTGTTTTGCATTTAGCAGTATTATTATATGAGTAAACAAAATAGAAATACTCTCTCAGGTTAGACTACTTGTTTATTATACTATGCAATTCATACACATTTACAATGCATACACTCCAATTAAGAAACTTTATTGCTCAAAAACGATAAATATCGATTTTCCAAAACGATTTGGTGTTGTTTTTTTAAGAATGAAAAAATAAACCAATTTCTGGAGGAAAAAAGTTGAAGTTATGAAACCAAATATTTTGTCTAGTATTATAAAAAAGAATAGTTTAACTTCTCTTCAGATCAAATTGCATTTATTGAACTGCAATGGCAAAATTGTTAATCAGCGTTGTTAATCTAAAGAGAATACAAAACGCTTGGTAACAATGCCGTTCCGCGAATTGAACGATTTTACTTTCGTTTTTTGGTTTTGACTCTTAGTTACATAGTATTACAAAAACAGTTTCTTCCTTACAACTCAAAGTAAACTTCCTCGTCATCAGAATCCCTATAGATAGATAGATAGATAGATAGATATATTCTTTATTCAATTGTTTAATAAATATTACAGAAATGATTATGGATTAACAATAGATAACAGTTATAATAAAGAATTTACGACAATGACTTTTAAGTCGTCTGTCGGAAAAAAAGAAAATACATTACTCTAACATAAAGATATACATACATATTAACAGAATTCATTTACAATTAAGCTCCTATATTTTAAAGCATCAATGACATACAAAACAAGACAATCCCATCCACCTACGCCAATTCCATTTAGCTTGTTTACAATTTCGTCTTGAGTTAAAAAGAACTTTCCAAAATATCTATATCTGATTCTTTTCAAAATTGGACACCTACCCAGAAAATGTGTTATATTTTCTAACTCGTTCAAATTACAAAGACTGCAGTTTAGATTTCTGTGACCCCCAAAAAGTATCAAATCGCATCTGGCCTTCAAAATCCACATTATTCTATATTTTCCAAGATTGTCATTCAAGTAGCTTTTACCGATGTTATGATCTAAGTCTTTATATATACGTGAACTTTTAAGAGCCCTTTCTCAAGATTTTTGTCTATTTGTCGAGTTCAGAACGGATAACAATGTGTCAATGTTTTCATTCCAACTTCTTCTATTTAAAACGTCATAATTCCAACTAATATTTAATTTTTCTCCTAAAATTTGCATTGATTTTACCCAAAAGATCTTTCTCTCTATAATAATTTTTGAAAGTTTGTGTGGCAATCTGCTATCGTCGTACTCAAATAGAGTTTTAGAAATATATTTAAGATGAAGCCGTAAAGTATACAGATGACAGTTTGGTATGTCTGTTTCTAACATAAAACAATAAGAGGGTGTGTTTGTTGGTAGATGTAAAATTTTCTTTAAGAAATAAAATTGAATTTTATCCATCAATTCAAACAACTCAAAGCCCTAGACTTCCGCAGCATAACTTTGTATAGCTCTAATGACTGCTAAAAATAATTTGTATTTAGCTGATAATTTTATCTTATTTTTGATTAGAAAGGAAAGAATCCCTATATGCAGCACCGTTTTCAGATATTTTAATAATATCGTCGGTAATTTCAAAATTGTGACATGTCATGAAAGTTCTGTCAAATTTCAGAAACAGTGTTGAAAAGCATTTGCTTTGTAAGATTTTTTATGATGATTTTTAATTATTCTATTATGGTTTTTTGGATTATAGAAAAAGGCTAGAAAAGGCCATGAGAAATTAAAAAAAGGCTAGGAAAAAGGCTAGCGGCTAACTCGCGGATTGTGCGGCTAGATGACAAAAGAAAAGGCTAGATTTAGCCGCAAAAAAGCTAGATTGGCAACACTGGTGCCCACATGCGCGTTCTATATTACTTCATATTCTTTGATGGCAGTCAGCAATGAGCGCGCAGATTCAAACAGTGTTGGTGCTTCGTGCCGCTTGGTTCGTCAACGTGAGCTGCGTGCAAGTATCGTGCCAAAACGGCAAAGTGCTCACAATCGTCGCCAACGCTTTGACGACTCTAGTTGCCATTAGTGATAAGGTGTGTTGCGTCGTTAACCATTCGACACCGAAACTCGTTAGTGGCGCGCAAAATTTCAAACAATCACACAACTTTTAAATGCGTTAAAAGTTGTTCGATTGGTCTCTTGTGATTAAAAAATTCAATGATTAATTAAGCGTACTGTGTACAATAATAGTTTAAGCATTTGACATACCAAAGTTAATTGTGTTTAAAGTTGTTCATTGGAGAAATTAATTTAAATTAATAAATAAATAATAAAATATTTTACAAAATTACATAAATTAAATATTAAGAAAATATTAAAACTATGCATTATGATATATAATTATAACCAAGCATCATTAATTGATTAAAATTATTTCTAACTATTTTGCAATTGTAATAAATTTTTTAAATAATCAATCAATCAATGATTGAAATTTAATTTTATCAATTATTTTTTTAATTGTTCATTAAATTATTCAATAATGTAAAATATGATAATTTTGATTTAAAAGTTAAAAGGAAATATTTTTCGTTTCATATTTTATGAATTTCAAATAAATTGAGTTTATTTTAATGAATTATGATGATGAACTATTCCATGTTACTAGTGAATAATTGTTAGTCAATTATAATAATTATTTTTAAATTTCTGAAGTGTTTAACCAAATAATATTATCAACCATTTATTGCAATCAACAATTTAATTTATTAAGCAAAACATAAAACTATTTTCATAATCGATTAATTGCCATTTTTTTTAAATATAGCAACAAGTAATTAAATGCAGCAATTTAATCATCATTTACATACATTGAAAAGTTGACGCCAATATTTTCGCAAACAAAACAACAAAAAACACAACGAGACGATTTTCAAGGATATAAAGGATTACAATTTTCAACGGACCTTTTTCATATCTTTTTTTACAAATAGATAAAAAATTAATTTTATTTAAATTCTTGAGCCTTTCCTCTTTCATTTTCCGGTGTGAAAAATGTTTTAATTTTTGCCGCACGGTGTAATAGGTGAAAATACAAATTAAAACTTAAACATAAAAACATATATAAATAAAGTAACAAACATTATTCCAAAAAATGCAAATTAAAAATATTAATATAAAAAAATTTGGCGTGCTATTGGGAAATTTTCCTGCTGACCTTTTTCCGGACACTGAGAAACACACATGCGCACATGTGTGCAACCAGGCGTGCTGCCGCACACGGACTTTTTCAGGAAACTCCGAAAACACAAAAAACAACAAAACCGAAATAAAAAAATTATAATAATTCAATAATTTTAGCGGCAGTTCAGGTAGCGGCGAGCGCACGTCGAGCACTGCACGATAAACTATGCACACATAGTATACCCTTCCGCGCTCCATATAGCGCAAACAATACGTACCGACCATAGTTAAGTGTAGTAGCATGGCAACAACCACAGTAACAACAGGGGCAACAATTCAAACGCAACAATAACAATAATTAAACAACAACAAAATCGGCTGAGTTCTGGCCATCAGTCGAAATAGAGTTATTGAAGCGGAACGTTTTCGCAAACAGAAGTTAATTTAAACCATATATAACGCAAACCTGCGACAAAACGGAAAAAGTAAACACAGCTGCGCAGAATTTGCAAATTCTATAAGATTCAAAAATAATTCAAAGACTTTATATCGCACTAATACAGTCAGCAGCCGCGATATGTCGCCGGTTCGCGGCTGCCCGGGCTTGCTGCTCGTATGGATCGTGCTGCTCTGGGCCACCTGCCGCGTTGCCGAAGGCGTTCAGCTGGGCGCCGGCATTTATAGCGGCATCAACGTTGAGATCGACGAGGAGCTGGCCTTGCAACCGGAAGCGAGGAAGAACTGCCAGCAAATTTTGAGTGCACTTGAGGTAAGTGGCACATCACTGGTCCCCCAGAGGGTTAACCCCAGGTGGGCTTGGCACTAAATAAGACTACTTGCGACCATACAATGCTATATAGTATACGTCATTTATTTTGTTCAATACTACCACTTGACGTTAGTCATGACGACCGATTGTTTTGGTTGCCGCGTTTACGCGCTGTGCTAATTTTGCGCAGAATACGTAATGTGGCATGCTAAATTTTAGGCCAGTCCACGCATGGAATAATAACAATATTACCGCCAACTCTGACTTAACCCTTTCAGAGCGTGTGTGCATAGTTCTGCGGGTGTTTTAATATCCGAAGAACCGCAATAACACTTTGGTATATTTTAGATTATGGCTTACAGCCTGTAGCCCCTAAACGAGAAGAGTTAGCGAGACAGTATTGTAAATTGCCCGATACCTCACGGAAAATGAAAGTTTGACTTTGAAACAGTCGAGATTAAGTACTTTCAACACCGCTGACGACCTGAAATATGGCCTGACTTGTAGTAAAACTTTTAGTTTTTCAAAAATATCCTTAACCCTAATTAGATAACGTTATTTTTTATACTGAAAAGATAACGATACGTCTGAGAGGCGTATGCTAGTTTATATCCTTTTAACAGTGTTGTTAGAAGGAATATTGATAATTTTCTTATTGAGATCACTTATTTCATAAATTTCTGTTAACATTAAATCATTTTTGAAGTAAAATATCGTTTGTTTAGTAAAATAAAAATTAAATTAAAATTGACGATTGAGAGAGAGAGAGCAAAAAATTCAAAAGGCGTACGTCTCGCAGACGTACCTTATCTAAGCAGGGTTAAAGATGCCGATATTCTACGATAAACTTATGCAGATGTTACGTTGAAAGATGACTTTGAAAATAACTTGACTGTGAGTAAATTTATGCGTTGTCTAGCATAAAATATACTTTATTTTTTGTTTCAAATAATTTTTTTTAAGCTTTCAAATGTGCATTTCACACGCTTTGTCCCTGAAAGTAGCTGAGCTTCTCAGCTTTCGAATGTCATTTTATTAATTTTAAGTCGAAAAGTCGCTGGGTTGAAAAAAACCCCCATTGCTCATTGAGTGGGGAAAAAGATCTCCAAATGCGAAAAAGAAGGTAGCAGTATAAAAATGGCAAATGCTTACATTAAACGGCTGCAAAAACAAAAACTTATTTAAGCCGAGTCAACACCGAATGTGAAGCACCCTAGCAGCGAGTGTACTCTATTAGGCGGTGAAATGGACTTGAAGTTCTGTATTTGATGCAAACATGGAAAGAGTTGACTGCATGATGACAAGCATATTCTTTCATCTTATAGTGAATAACGGACGATTAGAGGGTTATCAGACGAAAAACTGAAAAGTTCGAAGAGTATTTGTAATGGGGAAAAAGCAAAAAGAAAGACAACCTTAACACGGATCTTCCGTTAACTGGACAGTCGAGTCTAGCCTGACTATTGTGCCAACTACCGTCTGTAGCGCGCGCAAATGTGTTTTGTTGAACAGAACAATTAAAAAAATTCATAATAGTTGCAAAAAAAAGGCGATCGAAAAAATGCGCAGCCAACTGGCAGAAACATTCTGTATAACAAAGAAAAAAATGGAAAAGTGCAAAAGAAGCGAGACGAACATCAGCGACGGCCGAACGGTGACACCTGATGCCGCCAATGAACGGAGTGCAGTCAGGTGCGGTGCGGCGGCGATAAAGAGTTTATAATTTCATAAGCCACCAGGTGAACGATAAACGACGACAGCAACAGTAATAGTACACAGCAAGCGTAATAAAAAACCCGTAGCTTGAATGGTTAAAGCGAAACGCCCGCATCGTTGTCGTCCCTGTTCCGTACCTACACCAGCAACAACGCGACTAAAAAAAACTAAGTTTAACAAATTGAAAAGGGGCCGGGAACGCCAGAAATGTAGCGCATGTGCGCAGACAGGATTTGGCCAAAAAATTAGATTGCGGCGATAGAGCAACGGTGTGGCGCACAGGTGCAAGGGGATATGATGCGTTCCGCCAGATGTGACGCCTCACTGCGTCAAAGAAATATGTGGCGACATAAATGAAAACATATATTAAAAGAATAATTACAATAAATAAATATTAAATAAATAATCATAAAATATATTAGATTAAACAATGAAATAATTTTTTTGTTGTTATTTAAAAAAATAAATTTGACATACAAAATAAAATATACATATTAATTATAAATAACAAAATATTTAAATATTTAAAAAATAATAATCATAATGAAATAGTTTAAATAAATAAATAATGTTTAATCATTAAAAATAATGTAAATGGTTAAAATAGAAAAATAATAATGATAAAAGTAACTAAAATTTTAATTTTCTTTATTTGTTTTTATTTTTTTAATTAAAAGGTCCAATATATTACATATTACATTACATGTGATTTGCATCAAAATTACAAGGAGCAGTAAAATAGTAGTAAATTCATTTAAAAAATTATATAAGGAAAAATGACGGGTTTTTGGAGGTTATTTCTATAAGTTAACTTAATACTTGGTGGCATGACCACGATTTTTAATAACAGCTACGCAACGCCTCTTCATTGAGTCAACAAGGCTCTCACACAGTAGCGGCTTATGGGGGGGCGGAGGGGCGGACCGCCCCGGACCCCGGGCTGCACATTTAAAAAAAATGCTATAAATTAAATTAAATTACTGTAAATTATACAATTACTTAACCTCATTAAACTTTGTAGAAGTCAAACAAATTTACAGTTATTATTATTATTATTATTATTATCATCCCGGAGATCCAGTTTTCTTCTTTGATAGACTCTTTTACGAAAGCAATTCTATGCTCCTTGTACTTACAAGCTAAATATGCGCCCTGCAAGACAGCAACCGGTTATATGACCGTATATATAACCGTTTGAATTCACTGCGCTTTCAGTTACCTCCCCTATATAGTTTCTTAAGAGCGGTGGAATAAAAGTAACCGAAAGTCTTGTGTACGTGTGAGCTTCCATCTCGTATCCACTCATATAGGTTATAGAAAAGCTAATTATATATTTGTCTCGCGCACTCATTCGTTACCAGTACCGGTTATTTAACTGGTAATATACCCAATGTGGTAACGGTTATACCTACCCCAATAGTAACTGAGTAATAACTGGAATGGAATAACTTGTATTTGTTAAAGAAATTGTATTTTTTATTATTTTTTATTAAAAACAAACAAAACATAACAAAAATCAGTTCAGTAAATCATTAAAAAAAAAACAAAACATAAAAAAAATCAGTGCAGTCAATCAGTAAAAAAAAAAGTATTTACATTTATTTCAAAATTACGGCCGAATGGCCTTGAACTTTTTTTGCTTCTGTCTGTTCCTCCACCGCTCCACAAATTTTTTCACTCCGCCTTCAAACGCGGACCGCCCATTCGCCTTAAAAACATCTGAAAAAATATATAAAAAAGGGATTTAAAAAAGGAATTTGAAAAACTAGTATAAGTCATGCTTAACAAGTATAAGTCATGCTAAACAAAAATTCGTCCACTAGCTTAAGCTTCTGGAGTGCCCGCTTACCGCATCTCCCATCCCAGTTATACTGGAGCAGGACCTCGTCGCTAAAGATTTTGCGGAACACTCCGTCTAGTTCCTCCGATCCGCCTTTGAGTTTTAAAATGTATGCTTATCTGGCTTATTTGTTTGGCATTTCTTTAAAAAAAGCAACAAATTCGCCCACTTGGTGGGGGCTGAAACCCCATTCATCCCTTTTCCCCCTTCCACATTTGAACCTAAAATCTCTATAGCACAGTCCATTTTATGTTTTTGCTTACCAACTTAGCTTAAAAAATGAAAGCTGTCTTTATAAAACGGATGAGAAGAAAAATATTAACATATATTAATATATAACCAAAATAGGGGTAAAAATATTCATTTGTAAAAAAGATGGAAAAAATAAAAATTGTAGTTTTCTGATTACATATTTAGAAAGAGCTTTATAAATTGGCCACTGAGCCGAAGCCGCATGCAAATCGGAACTATAACTAAAAAGTTATAGCAAAATCAAAATATCAACATATTGTTACGAAAATACCAGTTCTAGTGGGCTAGTACGAATCACTGGATTTTGCAATTTGAAATAAACAAACACACTTAGTTCCTCAAACGCAGTCAATAAGAACCAACAGTCACTTTATTTAACAGATTTACACTTCACTGTCTTTACACTTAAATATTCGCTTAATTATTCCGCGTGGCAACTCCGCTAGTCAAAATCAGACTGACCCGCTGCGCCGCACCCGGCTGCCTTTTATACCTGTCCGGCCATCGCGCAGATCGTTCTCGCACATTCCGGAGTGGACTAACGGTTTCCATGATGATCGCGAACATCATTGCCAGGTTGGACTAGAAGTTTCCATCATTGCCAGGTTGGACTAAAAATTGCCATCATTGCCAGGTCGGACTAGGAGTTTCCCTTATTATCGCGGCCGTCGTTGCCAGATTGAATTATAGCACGGCGCGTAGCGACAGGGTTGCTTTGCACAGCGACAGACTGTCTTATCGTTACAATATGTTAATAATGACAGTGTGAAGGTTAAGCTACTTGTACACTAGTAAACATTTCACAAGGAAATATGTCGGAAACACGTTTCCCTAGTGTATAAGGTCATGAGAACTTGTTTCTGTGAAAATGGAAACAGTTTCCGGCATTGTTTCCCTGTTTCTGGGCAACGAAATTTTGGAATGTTTTCACATAGTGTACAATACTTGAAAACATCTTGGGGGAAACATTTTCTCAAGTTTCCATATGTTTCCGGTGTGAATGGAAACACGCATGGGAAACATTTCGAGTTTCCCGAAAATTTAGTTTGAGTGTTTGAGAAAATTTTTTCAATTTCGCGTCGCATAATGTCAATGGTAAATATTTTTGATGAGGAAATACTCCCCGACTTTAGCAAGAGTCAACGAGTTGCGAGCGATCTGTTTGATTGGAGCGATGGATACCAATCCGAACTCTCTCTCCTCTTTGGGACGTTTCCAGCCCTGACCACAAGTCATCGGAAATAAGCTCTCGGTTTGGCAAGCGGTGGCAAATAAAAACAAAAACTTTGCTTATTTTGAAGGCCTTTGTTTTTAAGTAAATCATTGAGAAATCGATGAAAAGTGTTGAAATTGGCATAAGCACATTTTTGGTATAATTTCGATGCTAATGAGTATTCAGCCAAAAATGCTGCCTCAGTTGTATTGCATGATGTTTCTTCTTAAGATATTAATACACTTCGTAACTTGATTTATGAAACATCTGTACAATTTTCACCATCAGAAAAAACGCCTTGAAATTCCATATTTTCCTACTTTGAAACCTTATTACCACGCCAATTTGGAACGCATAAAATTGATTAAGTCAGAATTTGATAACGTGAAAAAGTCGAGGAAAATTCGAAAAAATGACACCCATTTTTTACGAAAACTAGAGCTGTTACATACAAACGGAATATGGTTTTGAAAACAGCGCGGAAAAACTATTCAGATTCATGTAAAAATCTATATGCAATAGACATGCTGTTGTCCAGTGTTATTAATTCGATTGAAGCCTACACTCGACTTTCGACGAGTCGACATTCTAAAAAAATTCGAAAACTGGATCGGATATTCCGTGGATAGTTCTCGTAGTAACTTGGCGCATAATCCTTCAGCGTCACGACGTTGAGTTCAAGGTCTTGTCTTTTCTTGAAAATAATTTGTTTATTTTTAGTTTTTATTTAGGTATTTGCCAATATTATTTCACTCACCGACATACAATAATAAATTTCAAACGTTGAAATCAAGCACCACATGTTTCCAACAACATTGTACAATGACGTAGTGTACAAAGACCAGAAACATACCGGGTTGGAAACATCGGAAACATCGTAGGGGAACAACTTGGAAGCATTTCAAAGCACAAGCACCTTTACATGCTGTTATGTAGGAGAAATATGTTTTTTTCAGGACTTTTTTTATAAAGTCACTGCTACTGGGTTTTATAAAATATTGCTGTACATTTCTGAAGATATTGGAGGCCTTAGATTACACTACTCGACACAAAAAATGCACCTAAAAATAAAAGTGTTTTCTAGACTAGAACTTTGAAATAGAATAAAATTTAGATGTATGAATCTACAGACTGAAATCCAAAACATGTATGTTTTCCATACCTGACATATTTTGGTCCTGAAAGTTCAAAATATAAAATTTAGTTAAGGGGTCGTCTACGTATAAAGTTTCAAAAAATCGTTTTTTTTACATAATTTTCATTTGGAAGACGTGAGGAATGTTATTTTCAAAGGATTTGAGTAAACTCTCCACGGTTACTGAACTGTAGAGCATTGAGCACGCTCGCGGTGTTTCCGCGCGCTCCCTGTGAACTTTAAACGCGTTTTCCCGAAAGTCGTATTTTTCTAACTTACTTGCACGATTTTAAGAAAAGTTTTACACGCATCGATTCGATTTCTTTTTTTACTTGCTCAGAAAACATGTCGCTATGGTTAGACACGAGCTTTTGACAAAATATTGTGTTTTTTTATTATAACAGGCAATAAACATTTGAAAAAAAAGGGAAAAATAAATTTTCTTTCAAAAATATCCACCATTTCGAGAGATTTTTGAATTTTACAAAAAGCTCGTGTCTAAGCATAGCTGATGTAATATCAATTATAGGGGGCATTTCACGTCAAGCGGACAACCCAAAAAAAGTGAGGTCATGAATTTTGTTTATATTCTGGTCAGTTATACTTCTAGTAGACGTGGATGTGTACACCCAATTTTTTTTCGTATGATGTTTTTTTGCTGAGTTATGAGCTTCATAAATTGATTAAACATAAAGTCATGAATTTTTTGATGCTTATTATCTGTATCAATTAATTTATAAAAAAATTTAAAAAGTATTGTTTCTGATAGTAAAAAAGGTGTTGTTTTTTTGTTTTTGTCGAATTCGAAATTTTAATTTTTTTACGTATAGTAAATCGGAAGTGAAAATTTGAAATCGATATTTGAGTAACTTCGACATTTTTTTTAATTATTTTAACGTAAATTAAAGCTTCAAATGTACTCATTCTCCACAAAAAAAATTAAAACGTGATCTCCAACCGTTTAAGACTTAGAGCACATACAGTACATACACATAGCTGAAAATAATGGATGTCCGCTTGACGTGAAATGCCCCATAGATTAGTTTCATTTTTTGTTGTAGGTTACGTGGTTGGCCCAAAATCTTGCAGGAAAATTGATATCAAAAATCTAATGAGGGCACGTTCAAGATCATCCTGCACTCGAATATGTAGAAATATAATTTTTATGACCTTGCCTCTTGAAAGATTACGATTAAATAAACAAAAAACAAAACAAAGTGAGTGAGTATCTTCTTTCGTTCCTTCGTAATAAATTTTGAAAAGCATGCTCGAAAATCAGGCCGCTACGTAGACGACCCTCTTAAAAGGAGACAATTTCCCTCTTTCTCTTGATACCCTTGATATCTTCATCATTGGTCAACCGCATATATTTAAAAAAAATATTTGAAATTGTAATATCCTTAAAATTTTAAAGTCCTTTAAAAAGGACTTTGGGTCAGAAAATGTGATACTGACTATGCCAGGATACTAAAAATGATCTCTAGTTTCACGTCTATATCAAAATTTAGATGGGTATCGGCAAAAAAAAAATGGTTTCGCACGGTGTAATAAATGTAAAGTTGGTGTTTTCACTCACTGCATCATAACTTTGTAATTTTTCTTTCAATTCTATTGATGTTAGGCTTAATATTTGCTAAAATAGTATATATTTCATTTTAGATTTTAAAACCAGTGGAGATAATTTATTTTTCTATAAAAAAAATATTTGAAAATTTATGATTTTTTAAATTGGTCGAAAAATTCACTTTGTTACAACTTTCACCGTCAGTAACTTCCCGCAATCTCTTATTTGGACAATTTATATATCACTAAAAAGGCTAATACTACGTTTACACAGCGAGATTAACTCATCGAGATTACGATAATCTATAATATAATAAGATTAATCCAACACACAAACCTTTTCGCGCTACATGCCCTTCGCCAACAAAGAAACGCATTATTCCTTGCAATGATTAATCCAACACACAAACCTTTTCGCGCTACAATTAATTTTTTTGTTTATTTTTGCATGACTTCGCTTAGTGATGATACAAAAATAATCGATTTCAGCCAAATTTGCAGAGTTGCTTTGGGGAAATACGAGATTACTTTGTGATATTAAATTTTAATCGCCCTTTTTGCGAGGTTAACTTTGTATGGGTAATCGCGTATTTTGATACGAGATTAACGACTTAATCGCGCAAATCGGGATAATCTCGTCTGTGTAAACGTATAAGGTATTATCTTCTGAACGACGGATAATTCGTGTTAATCAGATAATTCTTTTAGGAAATGTGTGCTTATAACTGAAACAACAGAAAAAAAAACTCGTTTTTCGAAGATTTTTCGAAAACGCTTCTTAAAAAATGTTTTGATTTTCATACTACGTTTACACAGCGAGATTAACTCATCGAGATTAGGATAATCTCGTTGCCCGTTTACATAGAGATTAACTTGAATAAGATTAATCCAACACACAAACCTTTTCGCGCTACATGCCCTTCGCCAACAAAGAAACGCATTATTCCTTGCAATGATTAATCCAACACACAAACCTTTTCGCGCTACAATTCATTTTTTGTTTATTTTTGCATGACCTCGCTTAGTGATGATACAAAAATAATCGATTTCAGCTAAATTTGCAGAGTTGCTTGGGGAAATACGAGATTACTTTGTGAGATTAACTTTTAATCGCCCTTTTTGCGAGGTTAACTTTGTATGGGTAATCGCGCATTTTGATACGAGATTAACGACTTAATCGCGCAAATCGAGATAATCTCGTCGGTGTAAACGTAGTATCAGTTTCGTGTTCAGTTAGTCTAGAAAACACTTTTATTTTTATTTTATTTTATTTTATTTTATTTTATTTGTTTGTTACGGTTTTACAAACCTAATTCAAAATACCTTAATATTAAATAACAATTTGCAATATTACATAACACTAGGCAATACAGATGAACTACAGAAATATAAAAATATGTACTACAAAACAGCAGCATTTATCTTATCTCCAACGTTTTAGTGTAATCATATAATTTTTTTCTGTATAAGTTTATATTACAGCTTTTAATACTCTCAGGCAACTCGTTGTAGCATTTTAACCCTTTATAAAAGAGACTGTTTTTTCCGATTCTGTTTTATAAAAAGGTAATTTAAAATCGTGTCTCTTTCTTGTGTTTCTATCATGAACCTCGTAGTTAAATTTAATATTAGTTCTTAAATAGTCTGGTAAATATCCATTCTTAATGTTATATATAAATTTCATTAGCCAATTTAAGCTATGTAGAATTTCTTTTATTGGGGTATCATAGCGTTTATTTAAAATGAACCTCATAGCTTTATTTTGCATTTTCTGCAGCTTTTCAATTTGAACATCTCTCATAATAAACAAAATTGTGGGACAGTAGATAAAATGGGGCTCAACAATTGATCTATATATTTTTATTTTATAAGGTGTACTTAAATGTTTGCAGGTTCTTCTAATAAACCATATTTTCAAAGCTATTTTACTTATGGTGAGGTCAATATGGTCGTCAAATTTCAATCTAGCATCAATTTGAATACCCAGATACTTAATACTTTGTACGTTTTAAATTTTTTTTAAATTTATTTTAAGGCTTATTATATTTGCAACAGTTCTTCTTGTTATGATCATGAATTTTGTTTTATCAATATTAATTTTTAACTTGTTAGCACAAAGCCAAATATAGAGAGCATCTAAATCAGTTTGTAACTTTTCTCTTATTTCATTTTCGTTTGTGCCATTTATCGAGATTAATGCATCGTCAACAAACAGCTTTATTGTACTGAATTTTAAAATGGAATTAATATCGTTAATATAAATATTGAAAAAGATGGGAGCCAGAACTGAACCCTGTGGTAGACCAATCTTGACGTCACACTCTTCTGAAATTGACGAACCGATTAGATAAAAAACTCTCAAACAACTCCAACTCTACACTTCTAATACCAATGGCTGACAATTTATCCAATAATATTTTTTGGTCAATTGTTTCAAATGCTCTTTTTAGATCGACAAAAACCGCTAATATCGAATTTATATTGTTAAGTTCCTCTTTCCACTCAGCTACAACCATGTTTAAAGCTGTCTCGCAAGAATGCTTTTCCCTAAATCCTGACTGCTGAGGTATAAGTATCTTATTACTTTCTAAATATTGCACTAATTGGTGTTTTACTACAGTTTCTAAAATTTTTTCATCACAGGGTAATGTGTTTATTGGTCGCAGCTCTTCTGCTTTTATGGTGTTTTTAACTTTTTCGATTGGGACTATAATTGAAGTTTTCCACATGTTTGGCACTACACCACTGCTTAGGCTTTCATTTGTGATTTGTGCATAAAAGAGACCTAAATACGGCACAGAATCCTTTACAACGCCTTCAGATAGTAATTTTTTCCCTCCCTTCTTGTTTTTAAACTTCTGGACTATATCTTCGATATCCTTAGCTGTTACATGATTAAATTTAAAGCGAGTATTTGACTGATGAGATATATTAGTGTCTCTATCAACAACTTCTATATTGCTGCTTATATCTGCAATGCTATCTACAAAAAACTTATTTAAATTGTCTGCAATAGCTAGCTCATTATCAAACATTTGACCGTTGATAACAACCTTATTAATAGAAGAATTTTCCTTCCCCATACTTATTGCTTGTTTTAGGCACTTCCACATAATTCTACATGTTTCACTTTTTTAGTTTTTACTAATTTTTTGTATGCTTTCTTTATATTTCGATATTCCTCCCAGTCTCCCGATATTTTGGCCATTTTATACAATTCAAATTTGTGCTTGTTAAGATTGGCTAACTCATTATCATACCACTTGTTCATGACTTTTAATTGAATTTATTTTTCATACGTCAAATTTCGCATAACATTAAGAACACTGCAGTTAATCAACGACACCTTGCTCTCCAGGTCAATTACTTCAAAATTGCTGAAGTCGCATAGGCGCAGTTGATTCATAAGCGCTGCACTATTATAACACTCCCATGAAGTTATTTTTATCCTGCTTCGCTTATGAAATTTAGGGCTATGTTTAATTTTAAATTGGATCGTTTCATGATCGGATATTTGATATTCTTCTAATTTTTCACACATATGTGAATATGTCATTAGAATTTGTAAAAAGTAAATCAATTTTTGTTTTGGGTGTATCGGTTATACGTGTATCGAAATCGACTTTTTGATACATCGAATGTGATTTACACAGTTCTATTAACTGTGTGGTATAAGTTGTTACACTATTTAAGTTTATATTAAAATTACCTACCAGAATATTACTTTCTGAAAGTTCACAAGTATTACCTAAAACGTTACTCAGATAACACTGCACAACAAAATCAAATTTTTTTCAAAATAACAAGGTTCTGACATCGGATTCTGGTAGAGGGGACCAAAAAAAAATATACGTGTATCGGCGTTTTGAAAGTTTACGTCTGAATTTTTTTTTAGGGGGGGTTAAAGTTTTCCCCATTTTGCTCATTCTCATGGTGAATCGGCATACGAAAACCATGTAACCTTACATATTAGGTATATGATGGGTTCAGCAATTTGATGTAAAATACTACGAAGAATATTTTTGTGGAGCATTTTAACCCTGTAGCTACTATTTTTATGGGTCAATTTGACCCTTTTTTTCTAAAATGCCAAAAATTTCCTGTAAAACAGGACTTTTTAAGGAAAAAATGTACCACGAAAATATTCGCCACAAAATTCTACTGTGGGTTTTTGAATACATCAAATCGCAGAAATTATTTTCAACGCCAGAATCAAGCCAAAACTGAAAATGTGTTTAAGTGTTTATTTCGTACTCATTCAAAATTTCATTTTTGAGGATTAGTGTGTATGGGAAAAATGTTGAAAGCAAATATATCTTTTAGGTCTTTTCAAATTTGGCTTAATTCTGGCGTTGAAATTAATTTCTGAGCTTTGATTTATTCAGAAACCTATAGTAGAATTTTATGGCGAATATTTTCGTGGTATATTTTGTCCTTAAAAAGTCCTGTTTTACAGGACATTTTTGGCATTTAAAAAAAAGGGTCAAATTGACCCACGCAAATAGGAGCTACAGGGTTAAAATGCTCCACAAAAATGTTCTTCCTAGTATTTTACATCAAATTGCTGAACACATCATATACCTAAAATGTGATGTTACATGGTTTTCGTAAGCCGATTCACCATAAGAATGTGCAAAAGGGGGAAAACTTTGACCCCCCCTTTCAGACGTAAACTTTCAAAACGCCGATACACGTATATTTTTTTTTGGTCCCCTCTACCAGAATCCGTTGTCAGAACCTTGTTATTTTTTTTTTGTGTTGTGCAGTGTAATTAATAAAATTAGCATCACTTGCGCTAGGTGAGTGGTAAACTACCCCAATTTGCCATTTAGGGTTAAAGTGCTTCAATTTTACGAATATACACCAAAGGTTTTTATCTATTGTTTTGTTATATTTAATGCTATATTCAATAGAACTGTGTACATAGATGAGGACACCACCAGTGTGCCTGCTATAAGAGTCGCATCGTACCAAATTGTAAGTTTGTATGTTCAACTCTTGGTTAGTAATTTCCACTGTGGTACATGTTTCAGCACATACGATTAAAGCTGGTTTTATAGTTTCAATAAGTTTTTCAAGTTCATATTTATTTGATAGAATACTACAGCTCTCGTTGTCTTCTAGTGAACATAAAGTCACTACATGCTAGGCGTTCACTTCTTGCATGTTCTTTTGTAGTCAATCTTATAAGTGGGTCTATGGATTGCCCGGATCTTTTAGCAAGAATAGCCTTTAATGTCCCTAAACGGAGTCTGCGGAGGGTGGATACCTTTCATTTAGATGTTCCCAGGACGAATTATGCAAGAAATGCACCTCTATCTAGGGCCCTTTCGGAATTAAACAATGTTAAAGATTTTGATGTGTCACTTCCGAAAGGTTTGTTGTTAAATAGTTTAGGTAACTTATAGTTTTTAATTATTATTATATCGCATAGTCAGCAAGGACATTTGTTCATTGGCTAAATAAATAAATAAATAAATAAATAATATTAAGATAAATACAATTTAAATCTTGATTTATTAATTGCTATTTACGTGATTTCGTCTTACTTTGTAAATATCTTTTATAAGCTGGGCATTCTCTACTGAACGCATAATGATTTATATCAGGTAGGTAAGTAGGTAGCAGCGACTGCGTGCTCACTGAGCACACCCAAGTAGCACTATGTGCCGTTTTGCTGTCGCCTCCTCGATTGGGTCTTCCCTGCGTGGGAGAAGATACTGGACCTTAAAGCCAACCCGCATCGTCCAAATAGGACTTGATGCATATCAGTCTTGTCTCAGACAGATCAGCTAGAGAGCTAATCAGACTGTTCCCCAAGGAATTTAGTCTTTTAAATGCTAAGGCAGGGCAGCCGCAGAGGAAGTGTTCGAGTGTCTCACTCTCGTTGCTTTCTCTGCAGCTTCTGCAAAAGGGGTTGTGGGGGATTCCCAATCCCGCCGCATGTAGACCAATTGGCCAGTGACCCGTGATCACGGCTGTTAGCCTAGAAACATTCCTACGAGAATTTAGCAGCAGATCGTTGGTTCTGTGGGAGTTGTAGCGTGGCCAAATTTGTCGAGCCACTCTGCAGCTGGAAAGATTTCTCCACCTACTATCCGCTTTCCTCAGGAAATATTCCTTTAACTGTCTTAGCCTTGCACTTAAAGGCGGTGCCACCCTTTCGGGCTGTGAGTCCATGGCAGATCCCACCTTGGCCAGCTCGTCAGCTGACTCGTTTCCACTTGTGTAAATCGATGCGCGGCGGAGCGGGTTAAATGAATAAACGGTTGGTTCGAGTTGGTTGGAGCTCTTTATTAGTCGGCGTACGGATGACGAGTAACAATAGAATAACAATAAACATTGAACGAGAACAACGGCCTAAGCCGGGGAGCATAAATAGGGGGAACATTAGTACAAGAGGATAAGGAAAGGAAGGGATTAGAGGTGGGATCGACAGATCACTGAACAACCACAGCACCCATTTAGCCATCGCGGCCGCCATTGCAGAGTGCAATTGATGAAGTAACCGAGGGGGTGGTGGTGCGGCTAACGGCAGGCTGGCTGTGGGTGCGCTTAGGGGTGCGCCGATGACCTCTTTTGCGGGGGATGATCCATCCGGCCGTGCGGGGCAGTCTAAGGGGTACCTGCTGCGATGGTCGGCTGATCTGCAAAAAAAGGTGAGATGTCAGAGGATTGAAATTATAATGTGGACATCGTGTGAATGGGAAAAGTGGCTAAGCTGCCGAGGGAATGTGAGAAAAATACATATAAAAATTAGCTGCATTGCTAATTTCAGTTCTTTAGAGGGAATGAGAATTTCGAGCGAGACTTATAAGGAGGTTCGAGGGGTTGCTTATAAACAAGGTCAACTCCGCTCGGGATAAGTATGTGCTCGTAGAGCTCGAACGAAGCAGGAGACCCGACTGAGAATGTCGGTGTGCTCGTCGAGAGGGTTATGAGGGATTACTTTGTACGTTATAATCGTATGTTCGTATTGCTCGAGAGAAGCAGGAGAACCGAGCGAGAATGTCGGTTTGCTCTTCGAGAGGGTGGTGGCAGTCAACCGCTCTTTGGTCCGGAATTGGAACTGTGTGAGCATGAGAATTACTGAAGCCGTTCCACCCGAGAGGGAGATCTCATAGATCCTGGAGTTTATACCCGATCAGTCCGACGTCTGCGGGATTTGCAGCGCTTGGAGCAAGTCGCACTGGAGTGGCAACTGTCCTCTTTTCGGACCCGGGATGGAGGAGGGGCAATGAGGAACTGCGAGGGAATGCAATTTCCGTCAGTTGTTGTCAATGTGGGCCGTTTTGTTGGACCCTTTTGGGAGACCTCATTAGAGGCGAAAGCCATCCTGCGGGGTCGAAACGTTTGGCAACGAAGGGGGAAATTTGCCGGTTTGAGAATGTTGCAGGAGTGGTGGGTTCAAAGTGACTTTCCATTATTTCCGGGGATGGAAACATTACGGGATTGAGGGCGGCAATCACTTGTGAAAGGGCTTTCTTTAGAGCGGAAAGGTTATTTCGAAGGGCGGTTCCAGTATGCATATTGCGACTTGGTACCTCTGTGGCACATGTCAAATGCGAAGAAGGGGGTACTGGACCGCTTAATACCCAACCGAATACTGTATGCTGAGCTAGTAAGCTGCCACATACATTCCGGTGGATACCTTCGAGCATGATCTGCGGGATGAGATCACTGCCAATCACTATATCGATCTGCGCTGTCTCGAAGGGGTTTGGATCAGCGAGATCTAGCATGGCAAAATTTTGCAAATTGGGAGGGTTTATATTGGAAGGTGGGAGCAATTTCGTAAGCTCTTGGAGCACGATTGCTTGCACGGGGAGTTTCGTGCTCGATTGGGGGACTGCCAATATCAAGAAGCATGTATGATTGGCATTTTGCACAATCTGACCGCCCATGCCCGAGATTTGGAAGGGGGATTTCTCGATTGGCAATTTGAGGCGTTTCTGGACCTTCGAGGAAATGAAGGTGCGCTGAGAGGCCTGGTCGATCAACGCTCGAACCTTAAACAACTTTCCTAAGTGCTCAATAGACACCAGTGCCGTAGGCAGAAGGGATTGGGTGCCATTACTGGAGTGGAGGGCTTGTACTTGGAGCGTACTTTGCCTGGAAGATGTGCGGGGTTGCACATCCGAAAGGGGGGAATGAGTTGCGGAGTTGATGTTCATTGGTTTTTGAGTCGTTGCGACCTGTGGAGTGGTCGAATGTGACCGATTAAGCGATTGAGAGGGTTGCGCATTGCCTGTGGGGAACGGAAGCAGGGAATGATGCTTCCTTTGGCAATATACGCACGTAAAATTGCTTGTACAATCCTCAAGAAGGTGAGATGTAGCAAGACAATTTACGCAGAGATTGTGCTTCTTTACATATTTAAGTCGACTCTGGGGGGTGAGTCTTTTGAAGTTCTGGCAAGTCCGTATGGGATGATTTGCGTTGCAGAGTTTGCACGCGAAGTCCCTTTTCACTTCAGTGAGAAAGTTTAGGGATTTGTTTGTCCGATTTGGGAGGACATTGGAAGTCAAGGGTTGTGATTGCTTCGGCTTAGAAGGGCGAATAATTTGGAGCCGTTCAAGCACCTCATATCTGCCGGTCAGGAATTCATCCATTTGCGACCAGGGTGGCAGATCCTTCCGGGATGTCAATGATTGCTCCCATAGAGCAAGTGTCTCTTGGGGCAATTTGGTAGAGCATATATAAACTAGCAGCGGATCCCAATTGTCTGTATCTACGGCCTGGGAATTTAGTACTGACAGACAATTGTTTATGGTGTTTTGGATCCGCTGTAGCGCCTCACTAGTTTCGGTGTGGGCAGGAGCGATATTCAAAAGGTATTTGATTTGAGTGTCAACGAGTATGCGTTTATTTTCGAAGCGGGATCTTAGGGCTTCCCACGCGTGTCCGAAATTCTCATCGGTTAATGCATATTGCTTTACAATAGCACCGGCTTTACCTTGCGTCTTGTATCGGAGGTGATACAATTTTTGGGCTGGAGTGAGCTGGGGGTGGTTAATGTATACTGCCGTAAACATGTCCCGGAAGGACGGCCACTGCTCATAGCCCCCGAAGAATGTTTCGGTATCACAAGGCGGAACTTGTAGGCAAATGTAGGGGGTATTTGCTGGTTCTAGGGGTTGAACCGGTTCCATATGCGCAGCGGGCTGGGGGGACTGAGTTTGGAGCATCTCAATGATGTCCGAAATCTGAGCCATGCACAACTCGTATTGGTCTGTGCAGGCATCGATTTTTTGCCGAGCCGACTCTTTGAAACCGTCGGGCTGGCTGTTGTCTTCAGCAATGAAGACTGCCTCATGTGCGCGCATAAGCCTCTCCCATTGAGCTTGCAGATTTTTCTGCTTAATTTGGACCAGGGATTTGGTCAACTCGTCAATGGGAGCCGATGAAAATTTTGTGCATAATTGCACGAGTCTATCGGACTCGAAAGTAAATTTGGCAACACTGGGATCGGTTGCTTTGGGACTAGAGAGTTTGGAGCGAGTGTTTGGTGGCTCTCGAGTGACAGGAACTGTCAAGCGTGCATTGGCTGACTTTGTGTTTCTGGAGGAAGGAGTCTCCATTGTGACAAGCTGGCGTTTAGGGGATCGCTCAGCAGGCATTTTGTTTAAAAAAGCTCGACAGAGTGTAAAAAGATTAAATAAATATATGTGTATGTATGTAAATGTAGGGTATTGGGGAAATAGACGTGTAGTCTAACCGCGTCCGCGCGAACGATAATTGTGTATGGGAAGAGTTGGGAATGGGAAAATTCGTTGAAACGAATTTGTATCTCTGTCGAGTAAAAAAGTATACACCCGTGTGTGTAGGGAAATATAGTTGTATGGGTAATAAATAAAAATGTGTATATGGGAATTGAGCGAAATTTGTGTATAAGTATGTGTATTGGGAAGGGATGTACCCTGTCGGAAATCGGACTGGTCCAAGTCTAGTTTTTCAACTAGTCGCTTGACAGTCATATATGACCTCAGAATCGACTCGTTTTCTTGGAGCAAACTCACCCTTTTAACATGTCGGTGTCCTAGGCGACGGTCAATTGTCCCCGTCTGCATCCATTTCAACTAGTCCAAGGTTAGTCCGAAGCAACCCGTTTTCAAACCAGTTGCAAAGCGACTAGTTTGGAAAACTAGTTTATTCTGGATTAGTTTTCTAACCACTCGATTTTTATGGAGGAAGTAAAACAGTGCATTTTTTAAATAATTATTTTATTTTAAAAATATTTTAAAATTTTTAAAATTTTTTAAGTAATTATTTTATTTTAAAAATATTTAAAAATAACAACAAAAAATCATCGCGAATAAAAAAAAATTTTGGTGCATTTAAAGATGAACCAAGATGAACTTCGACTTGTTGACACACTTTTGCCGGAACTATTTGGGGCCTGATGCAATACAACATCCTGACTTCGCCTGCAATAAATAAATAAATAAATGAATTAATAAATAATTACATAAATAAATAAATAAATATATTAATACACACCTTTCAGCTGCCGCTGCAGTTCGTTGCTTTACGCAACCGCACGAAATCATTCAAGATAAAACATGCAAATCGAGCAAACTTCGTGTCATGGAAACAGAAAGTTCGAAAAATGCAAACATTTCTACGTTGTTGTTGTAGCAGAACAATCGCAAGATCAGCCTTAACAGTATTTTTTTGCTTCTCTCACCTCTGTTTCGTTTTTCTCATTTTTATGTGCTCTTCTCGCTTATGAACGCGCACACAGAACGTGAACGATTAGACGCGAACTCACCGACTTCTGCATCCGCTGACAGTCACTTGGACAACTAGTTGCCCAATTGACTACAAAAAACCAGTTGAAAGACCAATGAATTTTGGGAACTGGTTGTCTCAGTTCCGACAGGGTACAAATAAATATTATGCAACAAATCTTATGTGTGTAGTCAAATGTGTATAAAAATGGTTTTTTTTTTTTGTGAAAAAGTGAATTTTTTTTGTTGTGATTACGTGAATACGTAGGTGTATGTGTGTATATATATTTGTGAATAAATATATATATTTGAATATATATATGTATGTGTATGTGATTATTTTTGTTAAATGGATTATAAATATGTATGTGTATGAGTATAAATGTATGTGAAAAAGAAAATAAATATGTATGGGTATGTGATTATTTGTTTTAGTGTGTTAATGTAAGTAAAAATGTCAAAATTATTTTGTGTACAAAAAATGTTTGTGTGCCAGTGGGCGATATTTGTCCCACTGTATGCACTTGGGGTGGCAGCAGATGTGCAGTGTATGAATATGAGCAGCACTATTAAAAATTTTCCAAGTCCAAGAAATTTTTTAAATGTGCTGCAAAAAAACAGTAACTCGTCCCACTGTATATGCTTTGTTTACTTCTGCTAGCGAAAGAGGAAATGCTTAGGCAGAAGTAAGAAAATGTAATTGCACTTGGGGGCAGCAGCGGGAGTGCTTGCTGCTTGTGCGTGCGTATATCGCACAAAGCGAAACGCGAAAATGTACACAAGTGGGAGAGTGCAAGGGTATGGGAGATCAGCAGCTGGAGTGCTTGCTGCTGATCTGCAATATGCACAAAGCAAAATGAGGAGAAATGTGTGCAAATTAGAATAGTGGTTGGAAGCAGGCTGCAGCGGGAGTTTTTGCTGCTTTGCCTGCGTAGGGAATGCGAACACAAAAACGCAAAATTATGCGCAGTAGCGGGATTGCTGACTGCGATGAGCGAACAGTGGCGGAGTACCAGTATATAATTTCGTAACTGGATTTTAAGGATTTATTTTGGGAATGGGTATATATATAAATTTGTTATAAATGATATTTTGTGTTAGTGTATGTGTAATGTGTATGTGTAATGAGTGTTAATTTTTAATTAAAATGTTGAGCTTATCTTAAGGGGGCCCAGTGCCCGAGTATGGGGATCTCCTCTATGTGGTGTGTGTCGTCTGTCCGCCGTTTGTGCGCTGCTATGTTGTGCTGCTGTTGTTGCTGCTTGCAGTGCTTTTCTGGTTTGTGTTCTCTGTGAGTGTGTTTGTTGTTGTTTTTATGTTTTCTGCTGCCCTTCTTGTATTTGTCACTGCACTGTTCAATGTTTTGTATTTTTCTTATTTCGTTTTTGATTTTGAAAATTTTTTAATTTGTGCACTTGTACACTTTTTGTTTGGTTCACTTGTTGATCGTTGTGTCACTGTTTGTAATTGTAGTTTGTATCACTTTTCACGTGCTTTTTTCGTGTTCTTTGTGTCACTTTGTAATTGTTTGATTATTTTGTAATTGAAATTTGTTATTTGTTAATGATTGTATTTCCGCGTCGCGAGTTCGCGGTTGGCTCGAAGGACCATGTGTAAATCGATGCGCGGCGGAGCGGGTTAAATGAATAAACGGTTGGTTCGAGTTGGTTGGAGCTCTTTATTAGTCGGCGTACGGATGACGAGTAACAAAAGAATAACAATAAACATTGAACGAGAACAACGGCCTAAGCCGGGGAGCATAAATAGGGGGAACATTAGTACAAGAGGATAAGGAAAGGAAGGGATTAGAGGTGGGATCGACAGATCACTGAACAACCACAGCACTCATTTAGCCACCACTGATACCCGCGTGACCGGGTATCCAGCAGATGGTAAGATCCACCCGGCCGCTCACCAACCCCAGCAACTCCTTACAGTCTCTGACTAGTTTGGATTTGACTATGGGCTTGGTGAGTGCCTTAATGGCTGCTTGGCTGTCTGAAAAGATGTAAACATCCCTACCTCGGACTTCTTGCTGTAGGAGAATCCTGCAGGCTTCTCTTATTGCAAAGACTTCCGCTTGAAAGACACTGCATATATTTGGTAGGTGAAAAGCTTTTTCCACTACCAAATCCCTGGAGTAAATACCTGCCCCAACTCCACAGTCCATCTTTGAACCGTCTGTGTATAGGGAGGTCCCTACGTTTGTAAAAGAGGATGCATAACGCTCCCATTCTCTTCTGGAGGGGAAGAGCGTGGAAAACCTAACCTCAAAATTTGCACCTTTTTTGGTGTAGTCCGTATCCCCCCTTAGGTCTATCGGAACCTTCGTGAGGATGTTACTATGTCCGTAAGGTCTTTCCGCCCGTTGGGATGACTCTCTCAGTCTCAATGCGCTTGAAGCGGCTGTCCGTCTTATAAAAGATTCAATCGGCAGCAGATGAAGAAGCGTGTTTAAAGCGTCAGAAGGGCAGGACCTCAAGGCCCCCGTGATCCCGACACATGCCGCCCTCTGGACTGCACTGAGTCTATTGATGTTGTGGTTCTTTTCTAGCGCCGGCCACCACACCAGTGCTCCGTACGTGAGAATTGGTCGAACTATCGCTGTGTAGGTCCAACGAACCATCTTCGGTTGTAGGCCCCATTTTTTACCGAAGAGTCTGCTGCACGAGTAGTACGCTACCAGTGCTTTCTTGGCCCTCTCTTGTATATTAGTTTTCCAGCTGAGTTTGGTGTCCAATATGACTCCAAGATATTTAGCTTCTGAGGAAAGCCTAAGCTCGTTCCCGTTGAGCTTTGGCAGTCGAAATGTGGGCACCTTGTACCTTCTCGTAAACAATAGCAGCTCTGTTTTGGTAGGATTGATCCCCAGCCCGCATCGAGCGGCCCAGCTGCTCAGAGTCCTCAGAGCACCCTCCAAGATGCCACTAATTGTATCTAGGAAGGGTCCTGTCACCATAATGATGATGTCATCGGCGTACGCAACCACCTTGACCCCACCCTGGTTAAGGGTCTTCAGTATGGGGTTCAAAGTAATTAGCCATAGCAATGGAGATATTACCCCTCCTTGGGGTGTCCCCCTCTTTGCATATCGTGTGACGCTGAGGTTGCCGAGTTCAGCTTGAATCTGTCTGCTGCTAAGCAGGGTCGAGATCCAGGAACAGATGCAACCCTCGACTTGTAGGTCCAGCACTTTAATGTACGCATGTTGAGCCGTGGATAGATGATTATCTTCCAGGCTTCCTCTTATATACGTGTCCAGTACACGCTCGAGCGTTTTTAACACAAACGAAGTCAGGCTAATAGGCCTAAAGTCCTTCGGAAGGACATGCCCTCTTTTGCCTGCCTTAGGTATAAAAACTACCCTGGCTTTCCGCCATGATTTGGGTACATAGTTCAGTGCTATGCAGCTGACGAAGAGCTCTCGAAGCCAGTCCATTACGTCTTCCCCCATTCTTTGTAGCATGATGGGCAGAATTCTGTCTGGACCAGGACTTTTATACGGGGGAAAAAGAGCTGATAGCCCAGCGGGTCACCTCCCTAGAGATCACCATCTGGGCGACCATTCTCGCCCGAGGACTCCTAACTGGTAGCACCCTGCGGTCACAGCACAACCGGGGAAATGAGTGGACATTAGGAGTTCCAGTGACTCCGCCACTGATTCCGTGGCTGTCCCATCCGGCCTGTGTAGAAGCGTCGGGGCTGAATACTCCTTGGCGAGAGCTTTGCTTAGCCTGGACGTTTCCCTAACGTTCTCAATCGAAGAATAGAAGTTTTGCCAGGACTGCCTCTTGGCAGATCTTATAGCTCGCTTATACCTGCGCAGACACTCCCTGTATGGCTGCCAAAAATTGGTCCTATAGGACTCATTAAAGACCCTTCTGGTCTCCTTCCTCAACTCAGAAAGCTCTGTGTTCCACCACGGTGGAATTGGTTTCCTTTCGTGACGGTTTGGACAAGATTGGTCGAATGCCCTAGCCAGAGTTTTTCAAGCCGATTGGCTCTCTTCTCTAACTCGGATATAGAGCTAATGCTAGACTTCGGGAACCTTTGGAACTGGGCCTTCACGATTCTTTCGTACCGGTTCCAGTCCGTCCTCCGAGGGTTCCTAAACTTTTTTGGAGTACACACCGGTGTGTCAACACTGAACATGATGTATTTGTGGTCCGAGAAAGACTTTTTGTCGGACACCCTCCAGCCCTCAATGTTCAAGTTAGTCTGGTCGAGTAGCAGAGTTACGTCGAGTACCTCCTCCCACCCTTGAAAGCTCTCTGAGCTCGGGAAGGTGAACGTAGGAGAGTTACCCAAGTTACAAACACTAAGGTTATTATCTAAAATAAAACTGAAGAGAGACTCACCTCCTTCGTTGTCCTCACTGCTGCCCCAAAGTGTGTGCCTGGCATTGGCATCACACCCCAGCAGCAGATCACACTTCGCGGTGCGGGCTGCCTCCACTAGCGTCTGCACCTCCGCTGGCGGTGCCGGCTTGTCATGGGCCATGTAAGCCGCCGCTACCATCAAGGGTTGCCCGCGCGCGTCCGTGAGCCTCACAACGGCGAGGTCGTCACTGCTCAGGCTGCAACATAGAAAAGCGTTAATATGTTTCTTAGCTAATATGCAGGCTCTAGGTGTACCTGACGAAACCCTGTACAGAAGGCTGTACCCCTGGATACTTAGGCCCTTCACAGTTGAGTCTCTGACCCAGGGCTCCTGTAGGATGCAGAGGTCCACGTCCTCCTCGCTGAGAAGAACGGACAGGTTGTCTTAAGCACACCTCGAGTGCTTCAGGTTCACCTGCACGACCCTAAGCATCTTTTGTGGGTTTTTCCTTATCATCCAGCGCCAGGTCGTCCAACAACTTGTTGGTGTCTTCCACCTCATCTGGATTAAGGGCCGGTATGTCATCTTGACCAGCACCCGCGTCGGATGTCCAGACACGGATCCTGGCCTTCCTGATGCCATACCTCAACTTGCCATCAGCCTTTTCGATGGCCTCAACACTCTCCGGGTTGATAAGGACCACGAACGTCTGGCTTGTTTTGGACGGCTCCTCTGCTTTGATGATGACCCAGTCATCCATTGGCACCTCGGGATTCTGCAGAGCGAGTGTCTCAACTATTCTCGCATGGTCAGTCTGCCCCTTAGGCAACCAGATGCGCGCCCTTGGTCTCTTAGGGATCTCGCTGGCCGGTACCAGTCTGAGCTTCAGACCTTCCCAGGCGTCGCTAATCTTAGCGACGCACTCCAACAAGAACACCCTCGAGGCCTCGTCGTCACATCTGATCACCCGATGGCCCCTGACCACGTCCGAACAATTGAAACTGGGGATAGATCCTTGTTTTGCTCTCAGCTTTTCCAACACCAGGTCGGAAAGCTTCGCCTCGATCTTGTCCCATCGCTCGCTGATCGACCGGCCCGTGCTGTTCTTCTCGTCAACCAATGCCATGCAGAGCTGATCCTTGGCCACTTCACTGAAGAGGCGGACCTGCTCGCTCGAGGAGTGCGGTTTCCTCCGCGGGGCGCCCCTGGCGTCCTTCACTCGTTTGGCGTGGTTGTCGGCAGATTCCTGGGACCTAACCCTTTTCAGCATGGCAGCCGCCTTCCCGCTGGTGGTCGGCTGCTCTTCTACTCGAGCCTGTGCTGCGAGGTACTCATCGACGACTGCCTGGTACCTTCGCTTGTCGGCTGCGTCCCTTTCAACCGCTACGCCCTTCTTTTCATTCTCAGCTATCTTAGCGAGAACGAATAGGGCGTGGTTATAGGCGGCCTTCGCTGTCCGCTTCCTTGGTTTTTTCGCTTCGCGCTTCTCCCCACTGGAGGTCCGCGGTCCGCTCGTTAAGACGGGTGCCGGGGAGGCGCCACTGGCGCGTACCCCGACGCTCTCAGTTAAGGTGTCCTTACTTAGCCCTGAGAGGTTGTCCAAGTCAGTAAGGGAGAGGTTATCCTCGTCTCCCGCGAGTTCCGAGGCCAAACCGGAAGAAGCCATTTTAACATATCATAATCGCCCGCTTTGCTCGACAAGGCAAAGCGGGGGCGAAACGGTGGTCGACCATGACAGCGCCCCCCCTGCCATGGCAAGGCCAAGTACTACACCCGATTCGGCCCGGTGTCGGGGAGGCTCCGTTCACACACAGCCAGGTACTTCACCCCCCGGCTGCAAACCAATCAGGGGCACGGGTCGCATAACACCCTGATTTTGGGGGGGGATGTTTATTGACTTCCCAGTCTAGATCCGCAGTGTTCTGTATGGGTGTTCGCTGTAGCGGACTCCGCAGCAGTGTCACCTCGAGCAGGATGTGGCTCCGCACCACGCACTGCGGTCTTGGCTGCGGCAGAGGCTAGCGGTCGGGTACCTCCGGTACCGCGGCCGTAACATCGCTTGACCGAGCCCTGTACTACTCAAGATCCCCAGCAGGGGATCCTTTGCACACTCGACACCATGATTTATATCAACATCTAATAATTTTTTTTTAACCAATTCGCAGCAATTCACACACTTTATTATACTGGACCTACAATCTTCCACCTCATGATTTCCTGCGCATTTGCTGCAGACTTTTTTATTAATGCATTCATTAGATTTATGATTGTATCCTAAACACTTAAAGCATCTCAGAACACTTTCATGCTCAGATACGACACACGAATCCTATTTAACATTAATTCTCTTTTGTTTTCTTTTTGCATTCTTCTCTCCTGTTTACATTTACATAGATTTTAACTACTCTAAATTTTTTGCCTGCGCATATGGTATATCATTTTGTTTAGTTATGCACTCAACTAGGCGCTCATTGCTAATCCTCTCTGTTAAGCCGATTGCTTTAAAAATCGTTTTCACCACGCTTTTATCTTTGGGTTTTATTACAATTTTGTTCTCATTTATTTTCGTTGCTTGAGCATATGTCATTACATTAGATGACAATTGGCAGTTCGCGGTTTTGTTTTTATCTGGACAAAGTTCGTTTAGTTTATCATTATTCTTTTTAAGTTCTTCTGACATTTCATACTATATTTCATTTTATACTATTTTTCATTTGAGTATATTTAAGATTTATTACTTCATGTACTATGTCTTTTATTTCAGCACGACCAATTTTGTTTTGTTCACTTTTTTGTAGTAGGTGTTTTATTTCGACAAATTTTGTATTTGTATCCGATAGAGTGCACTGATTACAAAACCACTTTAGGTTCAAGTTTTCACTCATTATTTTAAGTTCAGGTCTTTTAACTCTACTGCATTTCAGACAGAAGTTACAGCCACATCCACCATAACAAGAGATCATTTCGTCCATTTGTATCAATTTCACTGTACAATCTTTGCACTCAGGCGGCGGCATCTTGCCTCGTTCAAAAGCACTTTTGTGAAAGATCTATTAAAGTCACTATCTTTGCAATTTTTCACTTAATTTTATAATTCAGTCTTGGGCGATATTCAACGTACAATCCTACACAACGCTCACAACCCAAAATGTAGTAATCAGCGAGAGAACATAACACGTCTAGCTCACACGACGGACGAATTGCACGCGATTGGCCCATTTTTTGTCGAGTAGTGTTATGATGCACTAATCGCATAACAATGTAATCCTCCTGCTCGGGTTGCTTAAAATATTGGCCAGATCGTAGTAACGAAGCAAGATTTTATGTTTTTTCGAGATTTAAGATGGCTTTTTGAAATGACGAATTTGCTCTCCTAAAAGTTTTCCTAATTTCACGAAAGTTTTTATCAATTTTGGAAAGATTTAGTAAGATGGGTTTCTTCTATTGCTTTCTATAAAATATCAAGCACATATACGTTTCAAAATAATTTGCAAGTCCGTTTACTGTTCAATGGAATACAAATTAAAAAAAAAAGTAAAACGCATAACCGGAAATTCCAGTTATTAGTTTTGTACGCAAACTTATTCTGCACCGTTTTGTGGGGGCCCCCTCAGCCGTCGCCGCACCGGACCCCGAGCACCTTAAGCCGCCACTGCTTTCACATCTCTTTAATGGTATATTGTACCATGCGCGCTGAGCTATTGCCCATAGTTCGCAGTTGTTTTTAAGTTTAGCATCCCATACTGCCTTCTTGATGTCAGTCCAAAGGTTTTCAATAGGATTGAGGTCAGGGGATTGAGCTGGCCAATCCATGACCTCAATGCCATTGACCCGAAACCAGTCCTTGCCTAATTTACTGGTATGCTTCGGGTCATTATCCTGCTGAAAGGTCCATTTCAGCGGCATGTCCTCTTCAGCAAATGGCAACATTACATTCTGCATTATATCCACGTCTGCGTGCTTGCCCATTATGGTTTCAATCCTATGGATTGGACCCACACCTCTATAAGAGAAGCAGCCCCAAACCATAATACTCGACCCACCATGCTTCAAAGTTTTTGTGGTGAACCTGGGGTCATACTCTGTATTAGGGGGACGTTTACGTATTGACGAAGTACCCACTACTATTTCAATGCTCGCAACTGTACATACATAAAACATAAATCATTTCCGCGACCGAGTGGCAAGAACATTGAAGTACATTTTTCATAGCTTTAACATCAGGAAAGAAAAATATTTGGCCGCTTTTAATACCCTACATCTGCTGGGGGTCAATACAGTTTCAAGTGTTGCTTGCAATGCCAGGAAGAGGGCGTAAGGGGTATGAAAAAGAATATTTAGACACGATCAGCAGCAATAGCAAATTTAATTCGTCCAGCCATTCATTATTATCGTTTGTTCATTTGTTAAGCTGCTAAGGAATTGGAAGAAGGCATATAGGTACACCTGATCGCAGCAACAGGCGCATCGGTCTCGCCAATTTCGAATGTTCGTGTGCCCCTTCTCGCGGCCCAATCTTCGCCCAGTCGTGACATTGTTCTGGGTACGGTTGCCACAGTTGGTTACTTTTAACCAAAATGGATTAATTTTGTTGTGGTTGGTCACTGGGTAACTTTTATTCGTATTTAATGACTTTTTTGTTTGCTCGCATGTAGTTGTAGTTGTAGTAGTGACGTAATAATACAAGTATATATCTCAATTTATATGAAATTTGTTCATTGCATCATGTTTTTTTGTTTGCGTTTTTTTGTTTGGACGTTTTGATCAGCTACAAGAAAGAACGACCGAAACTTCGTTTTTTCTTTAGTTATGGTTTTTTTCTACATTTTGGTTACTTTTCTAGAAATATCTGGTTAGCAACATGTTGGTCGAGTGGCAACCGTGGTTCTGGGTGCAGTGTGTGAATATGTTTGCCATCGCCTAAAACCGACACTTGCTAGGTCTTTATTTGTTATTATTGCAATCGATTTTGCTGTTGCAGCAACCACAGAAACGGTCGGCTCGAAGGTCTGCGCATGCGCGTGCGCATTGTTGCTGAAAACCGTTGTTGCTGAAAAACGTCATAAGTATGTTGCCTCGTGTTTTAATATGATTTTACTTCAGTTTTTGCTGACTGCTCTCAAAGCCTTAACGTTTGCATTGCTTTAGTTGCAGCTCTGCGTTTGAAAAGAGTTCAACTTGCCATCACTGTTTCTTGCTGCACTAGAAACGGCAAACTCAATGAGACATGAACTGAAGGAAAAAGCAACCGAATATCTGCTGACTTCAGCGTATGAAATAATTTATTTCTGCTTTTTTTTTGGTACGCGTTACAATCAAAATTACTTAGACCAGTAAAACAAGTTGGTTTGCAATGCTATATTTACAGCGAATAAGAAAAGTTAGCACTTTAAGATGCAAACAATTGACTGGTAACCGGTGCTGTGCGAATGTTTGGGTAAAAAAACCCGTACACTATCGGACGATTGGAAAAAGCAAAAAATGGTCTGAAAATCATTTCTCCTCCGAGTTTCGCGTCACGTAGTCACTGGCCTTTCGACCAGATCAATTTGCGGTGTGGATGCGCGGCTTGCAAATGAACGTGCCGTACGCGCAGCAACTAAAATAATCACAACATCAGCAACCAACAGCTGTGCCGCCAAATGCAATGTGCGCGCCAATGCCAGTTCATAGAATCCAGATTGTTCACTGTATCCAGATTGAGTTTTTCTGTTCACCCTTAAAGGCTTGATTACACGTAACGAGTAGAGTGGCGAGACATGAAAATCGTACTAGGCCGAGAGAATTGGGATGGCGAGCAAAAGCGACGAGTTGTTCAAACGTATTTTCACAGGTGGCGAGTCAGTTCGGTTTTAAGGCTTGCTTACACGTAACGAGTAGAGTGACGAGACAGCAACTCGAACGAGTACTCGTTTCGTCTAAACAGTAAGGCGAGCTGTTGATTGAGTCAGTGACCGAGTAGAGTGGCGAGAGAGTCACTAGAATCACATTTTGTTTACTAGGCCGAGTACTACTTTACCGTTATATTTTTCTCTTTTTCGCAGCGATTCGTGGAATTGCTCGTCACATGCGGAATCGCTCGTAACATGCGGAATGCGTCACACACCACTTTCCGCTCGGTTGAGTTTAATTGCGCGAGTTGCTAAGTTCATTTTGTGCATTGTAAAACCGAACTGACTCGCTACGTGTGAAAATACGTTTGAACGGCCTAGTACCATTTTGATGTCTCGCCACTCTACTCGTTACGTGTAATCAAGCCTTTACGTTACGAGTATATATCTTACCTATGGATCAAAACACTTATGGAACCATTCTTTAAAAATGTCTGCTGTCATCCATGCATTTTTTGAGAGTCGGTAGTCCACCGAAATGTTAAAAGATTTGAAAGAGCGTGGTTTGTTCATTTGCGTTTGCGGACGCAAGAAATGTAACTGGCTTTTTCTAATTTCCTGCCTGGAGCCGTTTCTTCTGCACTGGTTACATAAATTCTTTCGGGTAGCATCTTCCAAAATAAGACTCTTTTTTAAGAGTTTTTCTCTTCAACAGACCGAAATTTTGGTTGGCAGTAACTTTCGAAATTGCTTTCTTATTTTTATTATTGTTTCGCCAAAATAGTAACATTAACTTCTTTTCCGATTTTTTTCCACAATATTGCACTCTTCTTTTAAAGATAAGTACTTTAGCTTTTTTTGACTCCATATTTGCTTAAACAGTTATAATAATTAATATCCATATTTTTGGGAATAAAAAAATGGCCCTAATTTAAGAAATTTCTATAATTATTCCCAATAAGAAATTTTTTACGTCGCCTGTAACTATTATCATGTAATAAATATTTTTGAGTTGCATAATAACTCTTATAAGTAACAAGAATATTTTTCGTTGTCGATAATTATTATTTTGGGATTTTTGTTTTTTACATTGCTTCATAACTTTTATTTATGACTTTTTTAATTTACGTTACCGATAACTAATATATTATTTGAAAAATTTTTTTTACGTTGCTTCATAACTTTTATTTATGATTTTTTTCGTTTACGCAAATTAACTGCAGAAACCTAATTTCCACCAATAACTAAACAATAAAAAATCAATTTATACTCAAAATGTGGTAAGGCAACGTAAAAAAAAATCTTTCATAAAAGTTATGAAGCAATGTTAAAAAAAATTTCTCAAAATAATAGTTATCGGCAAATAACAAAAAATCATAAATAAGAGTTATGAAGCAACGTAAAAAAAATGTTCTTAAAATAATAGTTATCGGTAACGTAAATAAAAAAAGTCGTGAATAAAAATTATGAAGCAACGTATACAAAAAAATTCCACAATAATAACTATCGAGAACGAAAAAACAATTTGTTTCTTATAAAAGTTATTACGCAACGTAAAAATTAATTGTCGCAAATAATTATTATAATCAACAAATTAAATTTATGTTGCATTGTAATACTTACATTGCCATTAAATTAAATTAAATTAAATTAAATTAAATTAAATTAAGTTAAATTAAATTAAATTAAATTAAATTAAATTAAATTAAATTAAATTAAATTAAATTAAATTAAATTAAATTAAATTAAATTAAATTAAATTAAATTAAATTAAATTAAATTAAATTAAATTAAATTAAATTAAATTAAATTAAATTAAATTAAATTAAATTAAATTAAATTAAATTAAATTAAATTAAATTAAATTAAATTAAATTAAATTAAATTAAATTAAATTAAATTAAATTAAATTAAATTAAATTAAATTAAATTAAATTAAATTAAATTAAATTAAATTAAATTAAATTAAATTAAATTAAATTAAATTAAATTAAATTAAATTAAATTAAATTAAATTAAATTAAATTAAATTAAATTAAATTAAATTAAATTAAATTAAATTAAATTAAATTAAATTAAATTAAATTAAATTAAATTAAATTAAATTAAATTAAATTAAATTAAATTAAATTAAATTAAATTAAATTAAATTAAATTAAATTAAATTAAATTAAATTAAATTAAATTAAATTAAATTAAATTAAATTAAATTAAATTAAATTAAATTAAATTAAATTAAATTAAATTAAATTAAATTAAATTAAATTAAATTAAATTAAATTAAATTAAATTAAATTAAATTAAATTAAATTAAATTAAATTAAATTAAATTAAATTAAATTAAATTAAATTAAATTAAATTAAATTAAATTAAATTAAATTAAATTAAATTAAATTAAATTAAATTAAATTAAATTAAATTAAATTAAATTAAATTAAATTAAATTAAATTAAATTAAATTAAATTAAATTAAATTAAATTAAATTAAATTAAATTAAATTAAATTAAATTAAATTAAATTAAATTAAATTAAATTAAATTAAATTAAATTAAATTAAATTAAATTAAATTAAATTAAATTAAATTAAATTAAATTAAATTAAATTAAATTAAATTAAATTAAATTAAATTAAATTAAATTAAATTAAATTAAATTAAATTAAATTAAATTAAATTAAATTAAATTAAATTAAATTAAATTAAATTAAATTAAATTAAATTAAATTAAATTAAATTAAATTAAATTAAATTAAATTAAATTAAATTAAATTAAATTAAATTAAATTAAATTAAATTAAATTAAATTAAATTAAATTAAATTAAATTAAATTAAATTAAATTAAATTAAATTAAATTAAATTAAATTAAATTAAATTAAATTAAATTAAATTAAATTAAATTAAATTAAATTAAATTAAATTAAATTAAATTAAATTAAATTAAATTAAATTAAATTAAATTAAATTAAATTAAATTAAATTAAATTAAATTAAATTAAATTAAATTAAATTAAATTAAATTAAATTAAATTAAATTAAATTAAATTAAATTAAATTAAATTAAATTAAATTAAATTAAATTAAATTAAATTAAATTAAATTAAATTAAATTAAATTAAATTAAATTAAATTAAATTAAATTAAATTAAATTAAATTAAATTAAATTAAATTAAATTAAATTAAATTAAATTAAATTAAATTAAATTAAATTAAATTAAATTAAATTAAATTAAATTAAATTAAATTAAATTAAATTAAATTAAATTAAATTAAATTAAATTAAATTAAATTAAATTAAATTAAATTAAATTAAATTAAATTAAATTAAATTAAATTAAATTAAATTAAATTAAATTAAATTAAATTAAATTAAATTAAATTAAATTAAATTAAATTAAATTAAATTAAATTAAATTAAATTAAATTAAATTAAATTAAATTAAATTAAATTAAATTAAATTAAATTAAATTAAATTAAATTAAATTAAATTAAATTAAATTAAATTAAATTAAATTAAATTAAATTAAATTAAATTAAATTAAATTAAATTAAATTAAATTAAATTAAATTAAATTAAATTAAATTAAATTAAATTAAATTAAATTAAATTAAATTAAATTAAATTAAATTAAATTAAATTAAATTAAATTAAATTAAATTAAATTAAATTAAATTAAATTAAATTAAATTAAATTAAATTAAATTAAATTAAATTAAATTAAATTAAATTAAATTAAATTAAATTAAATTAAATTAAATTAAATTAAATTAAATTAAATTAAATTAAATTAAATTAAATTAAATTAAATTAAATTAAATTAAATTAAATTAAATTAAATTAAATTAAATTAAATTAAATTAAATTAAATTAAATTAAATTAAATTAAATTAAATTAAATTAAATTAAATTAAATTAAATTAAATTAAATTAAATTAAATTAAATTAAATTAAATTAAATTAAATTAAATTAAATTAAATTAAATTAAATTAAATTAAATTAAATTAAATTAAATTAAATTAAATTAAATTAAATTAAATTAAATTAAATTAAATTAAATTAAATTAAATTAAATTAAATTAAATTAAATTAAATTAAATTAAATTAAATTAAATTAAATTAAATTAAATTAAATTAAATTAAATTAAATTAAATTAAATTAAATTAAATTAAATTAAATTAAATTAAATTAAATTAAATTAAATTAAATTAAATTAAATTAAATTAAATTAAATTAAATTAAATTAAATTAAATTAAATTAAATTAAATTAAATTAAATTAAATTAAATTAAATTAAATTAAATTAAATTAAATTAAATTAAATTAAATTAAATTAAATTAAATTAAATTAAATTAAATTAAATTAAATTAAATTAAATTAAATTAAATTAAATTAAATTAAATTAAATTAAATTAAATTAAATTAAATTAAATTAAATTAAATTAAATTAAATTAAATTAAATTAAATTAAATTAAATTAAATTAAATTAAATTAAATTAAATTAAATTAAATTAAATTAAATTAAATTAAATTAAATTAAATTAAATTAAATTAAATTAAATTAAATTAAATTAAATTAAATTAAATTAAATTAAATTAAATTAAATTAAATTAAATTAAATTAAATTAAATTAAATTAAATTAAATTAAATTAAATTAAATTAAATTAAATTAAATTAAATTAAATTAAATTAAATTAAATTAAATTAAATTAAATTAAATTAAATTAAATTAAATTAAATTAAATTAAATTAAATTAAATTAAATTAAATTAAATTAAATTAAATTAAATTAAATTAAATTAAATTAAATTAAATTAAATTAAATTAAATTAAATTAAATTAAATTAAATTAAATTAAATTAAATTAAATTAAATTAAATTAAATTAAATTAAATTAAATTAAATTAAATTAAATTAAATTAAATTAAATTAAATTAAATTAAATTAAATTAAATTAAATTAAATTAAATTAAATTAAATTAAATTAAATTAAATTAAATTAAATTAAATTAAATTAAATTAAATTAAATTAAATTAAATTAAATTAAATTAAATTAAATTAAATTAAATTAAATTAAATTAAATTAAATTAAATTAAATTAAATTAAATTAAATTAAATTAAATTAAATTAAATTAAATTAAATTAAATTAAATTAAATTAAATTAAATTAAATTAAATTAAATTAAATTAAATTAAATTAAATTAAATTAAATTAAATTAAATTAAATTAAATTAAATTAAATTAAATTAAATTAAATTAAATTAAATTAAATTAAATTAAATTAAATTAAATTAAATTAAATTAAATTAAATTAAATTAAATTAAATTAAATTAAATTAAATTAAATTAAATTAAATTAAATTAAATTAAATTAAATTAAATTAAATTAAATTAAATTAAATTAAATTAAATTAAATTAAATTAAATTAAATTAAATTAAATTAAATTAAATTAAATTAAATTAAATTAAATTAAATTAAATTAAATTAAATTAAATTAAATTAAATTAAATTAAATTAAATTAAATTAAATTAAATTAAATTAAATTAAATTAAATTAAATTAAATTAAATTAAATTAAATTAAATTAAATTAAATTAAATTAAATTAAATTAAATTAAATTAAATTAAATTAAATTAAATTAAATTAAATTAAATTAAATTAAATTAAATTAAATTAAATTAAATTAAATTAAATTAAATTAAATTAAATTAAATTAAATTAAATTAAATTAAATTAAATTAAATTAAATTAAATTAAATTAAATTAAATTAAATTAAATTAAATTAAATTAAATTAAATTAAATTAAATTAAATTAAATTAAATTAAATTAAATTAAATTAAATTAAATTAAATTAAATTAAATTAAATTAAATTAAATTAAATTAAATTAAATTAAATTAAATTAAATTAAATTAAATTAAATTAAATTAAATTAAATTAAATTAAATTAAATTAAATTAAATTAAATTAAATTAAATTAAATTAAATTAAATTAAATTAAATTAAATTAAATTAAATTAAATTAAATTAAATTAAATTAAATTAAATTAAATTAAATTAAATTAAATTAAATTAAATTAAATTAAATTAAATTAAATTAAATTAAATTAAATTAAATTAAATTAAATTAAATTAAATTAAATTAAATTAAATTAAATTAAATTAAATTAAATTAAATTAAATTAAATTAAATTAAATTAAATTAAATTAAATTAAATTAAATTAAATTAAATTAAATTAAATTAAATTAAATTAAATTAAATTAAATTAAATTAAATTAAATTAAATTAAATTAAATTAAATTAAATTAAATTAAATTAAATTAAATTAAATTAAATTAAATTAAATTAAATTAAATTAAATTAAATTAAATTAAATTAAATTAAATTAAATTAAATTAAATTAAATTAAATTAAATTAAATTAAATTAAATTAAATTAAATTAAATTAAATTAAATTAAATTAAATTAAATTAAATTAAATTAAATTAAATTAAATTAAATTAAATTAAATTAAATTAAATTAAATTAAATTAAATTAAATTAAATTAAATTAAATTAAATTAAATTAAATTAAATTAAATTAAATTAAATTAAATTAAATTAAATTAAATTAAATTAAATTAAATTAAATTAAATTAAATTAAATTAAATTAAATTAAATTAAATTAAATTAAATTAAATTAAATTAAATTAAATTAAATTAAATTAAATTAAATTAAATTAAATTAAATTAAATTAAATTAAATTAAATTAAATTAAATTAAATTAAATTAAATTAAATTAAATTAAATTAAATTAAATTAAATTAAATTAAATTAAATTAAATTAAATTAAATTAAATTAAATTAAATTAAATTAAATTAAATTAAATTAAATTAAATTAAATTAAATTAAATTAAATTAAATTAAATTAAATTAAATTAAATTAAATTAAATTAAATTAAATTAAATTAAATTAAATTAAATTAAATTAAATTAAATTAAATTAAATTAAATTAAATTAAATTAAATTAAATTAAATTAAATTAAATTAAATTAAATTAAATTAAATTAAATTAAATTAAATTAAATTAAATTAAATTAAATTAAATTAAATTAAATTAAATTAAATTAAATTAAATTAAATTAAATTAAATTAAATTAAATTAAATTAAATTAAATTAAATTAAATTAAATTAAATTAAATTAAATTAAATTAAATTAAATTAAATTAAATTAAATTAAATTAAATTAAATTAAATTAAATTAAATTAAATTAAATTAAATTAAATTAAATTAAATTAAATTAAATTAAATTAAATTAAATTAAATTAAATTAAATTAAATTAAATTAAATTAAATTAAATTAAATTAAATTAAATTAAATTAAATTAAATTAAATTAAATTAAATTAAATTAAATTAAATTAAATTAAATTAAATTAAATTAAATTAAATTAAATTAAATTAAATTAAATTAAATTAAATTAAATTAAATTAAATTAAATTAAATTAAATTAAATTAAATTAAATTAAATTAAATTAAATTAAATTAAATTAAATTAAATTAAATTAAATTAAATTAAATTAAATTAAATTAAATTAAATTAAATTAAATTAAATTAAATTAAATTAAATTAAATTAAATTAAATTAAATTAAATTAAATTAAATTAAATTAAATTAAATTAAATTAAATTAAATTAAATTAAATTAAATTAAATTAAATTAAATTAAATTAAATTAAATTAAATTAAATTAAATTAAATTAAATTTAATTAAATTAAATTAAATTAAATTAAATTAAATTAAATTAAATTAAATTAAATTAAATTAAATTAAATTAAATTAAATTAAATTAAATTAAATTAAATTAAATTAAATTAAATTAAATTAAATTAAATTAAATTAAATTAAATTAAATTAAATTAAATTAAATTAAATTAAATTAAATTAAATTAAATTAAATTAAATTAAATTAAATTAAATTAAATTAAATTAAATTAAATTAAATTAAATTAAATTAAATTAAATTAAATTAAATTAAATTAAATTAAATTAAATTAAATTAAATTAAATTAAATTAAATTAAATTAAATTAAATTAAATTAAATTAAATTAAATTAAATTAAATTAAATTAAATTAAATTAAATTAAATTAAATTAAATTAAATTAAATTAAATTAAATTAAATTAAATTAAATTAAATTAAATTAAATTAAATTAAATTAAATTAAATTAAATTAAATTAAATTAAATTAAATTAAATTAAATTAAATTAAATTAAATTAAATTAAATTAAATTAAATTAAATTAAATTAAATTAAATTAAATTAAATTAAATTAAATTAAATTAAATTAAATTAAATTAAATTAAATTAAATTAAATTAAATTAAATTAAATTAAATTAAATTAAATTAAATTAAATTAAATTAAATTAAATTAAATTAAATTAAATTAAATTAAATTAAATTAAATTAAATTAAATTAAATTAAATTAAATTAAATTAAATTAAATTAAATTAAATTAAATTAAATTAAATTAAATTAAATTAAATTAAATTAAATTAAATTAAATTAAATTAAATTAAATTAAATTAAATTAAATTAAATTAAATTAAATTAAATTAAATTAAATTAAATTAAATTAAATTAAATTAAATTAAATTAAATTAAATTAAATTAAATTAAATTAAATTAAATTAAATTAAATTAAATTAAATTAAATTAAATTAAATTAAATTCAATTCAATTCAATTCAATTCAATTCAATTCAATTCAATTCAATTCAATTCAATTCAATTCAATTCAATTCAATTCAATTCAATTCAATTCAATTCAATTCAATTCAATTCAATTCAATTCAATTCAATTCAATTCAATTCAATTCAATTCAATTCAATTCAATTCAATTCAATTCAATTCAATTCAATTCAATTCAATTCAATTCAATTCAATTCAATTCAATTCAATTCAATTCAATTCAATTCAATTCAATTCAATTCAATTCAATTCAATTCAATTCAATTCAATTCAATTCAATTCAATTCAATTCAATTCAATTCAATTCAATTCAATTCAATTCAATTCAATTCAATTCAATTCAATTCAATTCAATTCAATTCAATTCAATTCAATTCAATTCAATTCAATTCAATTCAATTCAATTCAATTCAATTCAATTCAATTCAATTCAATTCAATTCAATTCAATTCAATTCAATTCAATTCAATTCAATTCAATTCAATTCAATTCAATTCAATTCAATTCAATTCAATTCAATTCAATTCAATTCAATTCAATTCAATTCAATTCAATTCAATTCAATTCAATTCAATTCAATTCAATTCAATTCAATTCAATTCAATTCAATTCAATTCAATTCAATTCAATTCAATTCAATTCAATTCAATTCAATTCAATTCAATTCAATTCAATTCAATTCAATTCAATTCAATTCAATTCAATTCAATTCAATTCAATTCAATTCAATTCAATTCAATTCAATTCAATTCAATTCAATTCAATTCAATTCAATTCAATTCAATTCAATTCAATTCAATTCAATTCAATTCAATTCAATTCAATTCAATTCAATTCAATTCAATTCAATTCAATTCAATTCAATTCAATTCAATTCAATTCAATTCAATTCAATTCAATTCAATTCAATTCAATTCAATTCAATTCAATTCAATTCAATTCAATTCAATTCAATTCAATTCAATTCAATTCAATTCAATTCAATTCAATTCAATTCAATTAAATTAAATTAAATTAAATTAAATTAAATTAAATTAAATTAAATTAAATTAAATTAAATTAAATTAAATTAAATTAAATTAAATTAAATTAAATTAAATTAAATTAAATTAAATTAAATTAAATTAAATTAAATTAAATTAAATTAAATTAAATTAAATTAAATTAAATTAAATTAAATTAAATTAAATTAAATTAAATTAAATTAAATTAAATTAAATTAAATTAAATTAAATTAAATTAAATTAAATTAAATTAAATTAAATTAAATTAAATTAAATTAAATTAAATTAAATTAAATTAAATTAAATTAAATTAAATTAAATTAAATTAAATTAAATTAAATTAAATTAAATTAAATTAAATTAAATTAAATTAAATTAAATTAAATTAAATTAAATTAAATTAAATTAAATTAAATTAAATTAAATTAAATTAAATTAAATTAAATTAAATTAAATTAAATTAAATTAAATTAAATTAAATTAAATTAAATTAAATTAAATTAAATTAAATTAAATTAAATTAAATTAAATTAAATTAAATTAAATTAAATTAAATTAAATTAAATTAAATTAAATTAAATTAAATTAAATTAAATTAAATTAAATTAAATTAAATTAAATTAAATTAAATTAAATTAAATTAAATTAAATTAAATTAAATTAAATTAAATTAAATTAAATTAAATTAAATTAAATTAAATTAAATTAAATTAAATTAAATTAAATTAAATTAAATTAAATTAAATTAAATTAAATTAAATTAAATTAAATTAAATTAAATTAAATTAAATTAAATTAAATTAAATTAAATTAAATTAAATTAAATTAAATTAAATTAAATTAAATTAAATTAAATTAAATTAAATTAAATTAAATTAAATTAAATTAAATTAAATTAAATTAAATTAAATTAAATTAAATTAAATTAAATTAAATTAAATTAAATTAAATTAAATTAAATTAAATTAAATTAAATTAAATTAAATTAAATTAAATTAAATTAAATTAAATTAAATTAAATTAAATTAAATTAAATTAAATAAATTAAATTAAATTAAATTAAATTAAATTAAATTAAATTAAAAATTAAATTATATTAGCAGAGCCACGCCCCTTTATTCAATACCCCCATAATGCCCTCTGTCGAAGGAGAAAATGCTATGTTCGTACTAAGTGTCATTGCTGAGCGACTTATAGTTCAGCGAAATATTTGGGTCACAACAAATGTGCCACGCCCCTTGTCCAACGCTTATAAAATCTTACCAGTTATAAATGACTCATCTATGGAAGGACTTAGTACTAAATTTCAGTGTTGTACAACTTACAATTTCGAAGATATTCTATATTAGGATTTGGCTTGTATGGGCGTTGCCACGCCCCCTTGTTCAATACCCGTACCAACCCCTCTGGCGAAAGATTTGAATAAATGGTAGGTTCGTACTTAATTTCATTGCTGTGCGACCTATAGTTCAGCGGAATATTTGGGTCACAAAAAATGTGTCACGGCCCTTGTCCAACGCCCACCAAATCTTACCAGTAGAATAACTCATCTACGGGACGACGGGGTACTAAATTTCAGTGTTGTACGTCTTACAATTTCAAAGATATTCGGCGGTGCCACGCCTCCTTGTTCAATACCGTCATCATTCCCTCTGCCGAAAGATATGAATAAATGGTAGGTTCGTACCTAGTTTCATTGCTGTGCGACTTAAAGTTCAACAAAATATTTGGGTCACAAAAAATGTGCCACCCCCCTTTTCCAACGCCCATCAAATCCTCCCAGTAGAATGACTCATCTATGGGACGTCACTATACTAAATTTCAATGCTGTACGACTTACATCTTCAAAGATATTCTTTATTAAAAATTTAGCTTGTATGGGCGGTGCCACGCCCCCTGTCCAATACCCGCCTCATTCCGTCTGTCGAAAGATATGAGTACATGATATGTTCATACTAAGTTTCATGGCTGTGCGACTTATAGTTCAGCGGAATAATTGGGTCACAAAAAATGTGCCACGCCCAATTTCCAACGCCCATCAAATCCTACCAATAGAATGACTCATCTATGGGACGACACTATACTAAATTTCAATGCTGTACGACTTACAACTTCAAAGATATTCTCTATTAAAAATGTAGCTTGTATGGGCGGTGCCACGCCCCCGTGTCCAATACCCGTCTCATTCCGTCTGTCGAAAGATATGAGTACATGATATGTTCATACTAAGTTTCATGGCTGTGCGACTTATAGTTCAGCGGAATAATTGGGTCACAATAAATGTGCCACGCCCAATTTCCAACGCCCATCAAATCCTACCAGTAGAATGACTCATCTATGGGACCACACTATACTAAATTTCAATGCTGTGCACCTTACAATTTTGAAGATATTCTATATTAAAGATTTGGCTTGTATGGGCGGTGCCACGCCCCCTGTCCAATACCCGCCTCATTCCGTCTGTCGAAAGATATGAGTACATGATATGTTCATACTAAGTTTCATGGCTGTGCGACTTATAGTTCAGCGGAATATTTGGGTCACAAAAAATGTGCCACGCCCCTTTATCAGTGTTTCTCTACAATATTATGCATGTATTATACATATAAACCTTCCTCTTGAATCACTCTATCCATTAAAAAAAACCGCTTAAAAAACCGTTGCGTAGTTTTAAAGATTCAAGCATACATAGGGACAGACAGCGACTTTGCTTTATACTACGTAGTGATTTCGGAGTTCCCAGATCTTCACAGTGAAGTTTGCGCATCGAATTGGTCACCTTGTCCTCAGGATAGCCTAGACATCGTGCCCATTTTAGAAAGATGGAGACTCCAGCTACATTTTGAGGGGTTATTTATTGGTCTAGCCCCTCGGGTTTAGATTCTGGAAGCATTTTATCAATTACACTGTGCAAGTCCAAAATTTAGACATGGGGGGGACCTACTGGGTGAGTTTTCTATAGGTATACTGAGTTGAGATCCACCAGCCGTTTGGTAAGATTGGCTCTAGTTTATGAGAAATCCTTTGAAGTTTGGTAATTTTCGTCAAGTTTGTCGCTTAAGTCTTCGAACGTTTGAATGCTAATAGATCCTAAATCGTTCCGAATATCGCTTTACTGTCTTCGGCAAGTTTGTAGATATTTTAACGACCAACAAATTTGCTTAAGACACCAATCCAAAAAAAATACATTCAAACTGTGTAATTGCGATATGTGCATTTTTTTGCGCAGCGCAACGTGGCGTATGAGTGTCAATTATATGAGTGTTAATTACAATTAACCCACCCCATTCCCTCGTACCCACCCCATTCCCTCGGGCGATGGACATGACTAAATAGTACGTTCATACCAAATTTAATTGATGTGTGACTTCTGGTTCCAAAGTTATTGTCTAAAAATGTATTCTTGTGGTGCCACGCCCCGTTTTCCCAAATTTTCTTTTTTCCTAAACCTTCACGTAACCATTTCAAACAAACCCGCCGAAGGAAGTATCCAAGTTGGTCCAGTCGTTTTCAAGTTTTAAGCATACATAGGGACAGACAGCAGCGACTTTGCTTTATACTAGGTATGTAATGATGATTGCTCAATTGCTTAGAGCGAATTAGAGGTAAGGCAGATTTGGCCTCTCTGTTTATATAACACTCTTGCTATTGCACTCTTGTTTATATAACACTCTTGTAAATATAAATGTATATTTTATTAAAAATACTTTTTTTAATATTTTATATCAATTCATATTTTAATTGTTTAATCAATATAACAAATTTTTTTTTTACATTAAAAACGATCAGGTTTTCTGTATATGATTCCAATTTTAACTTGAAAGAAAATGTCCCTTCTCGTCAAATTCTTTCAGTAATGAAAATTATACTGTCGCGTCCACAAGTGTACCCAAAATGCTTCTCAAATAACCTCAAATAATGCATTGCGTGTGGATCTGCGGCTTACACAAAATTTTAAAAAATCGTATTAAATATTAACAACGCAACACATGGCACAACAATCACAAATATTCAAATTCAAAAAATACTTACATGTTTTTTGTATTATTTTGCCGACATTGGCCCACTGCACACTTCATTGTTTACGTTTTGATTTTTTTTAACAAAAACTCATTACAATTGTTGCAAACTGTTTTCACGAAAACGTTAAATTTTGTATTTTGTATTATTCCAAAGATTCCACACCGTTGTGGTCAAATTTTCGCGTTAAAATGTAACAAAAATAAAAAAATGCCGTAGGCCAATCAAATCTTTCATAACGAATGAAAATAATTTTAAGGTGCCCAATTGACATATGATTCAAAATTTATTTATATTTATTTTTCAAAATGACGAAAAATACAAAGAGAAGCAAAACTTTGTTTTAGCAAAATTCTGCACATGTCAATGCAGAATTGGCAGAAATTAATTAAACTTTCAAAATGTATGTATATAAACGTGTTTTCCGTCTTAAAAAAGACTATACGCACGAATAATAAAAATAAAGTAATATACTCAGAAATGGTCACCTTATAATTTTTCACCAGTGACGTCATCAGCCGGATGTCGTAATCTTTATTTTATCATTCTTGCATACAAGTGTAACCGTGGAAACACAATTGGAGCGTATGAGCGTATTTACGTTCGACGTATTGCGCTGTCAAATTAAATTTCATGTATTTCTATGAAAGCGCACACAATTGACGACGCAAGCGTATGTACGTAAAAGCGTCGTACGCTCACTTAGATCTATTTCTATTTTTTACGCCGCGTATGGGCGCATTATTCATTTTTCGACAATTGGTAAACGTATTTTTAGTATTTTATACGTTGCTGCTCACGCTAGAATTGTGAGCAAGGCAACGTCTTAACAATTTCAATTCAATTTCGACAATTGAAAAATGTATTTTGAGTATTTTATACGTTGCTGCTCACGCTGGAATTGTGAGCAAGGCAACGTCCGAACGTATTTCGACAGCGCATTCACGCCGTACGCCGTGCGCCGAAACGTCAATACGCTCCAATTGTGTTTACACCATAAGGCAAAAAAGGGGTCAGTCGGTGTCGAGTCGTCGGGGTGGTCGGACGTGTGCGGCACATCAACAAAATCACAGAATAAACAGTAATACAGAACGCGCATCTCATACAAATTCAAAAATGTTAAGGGGTCGTAATATTACGACCACTGTTAATTTAACATTACATCCTCTGCTATTAACATTAGGAACCGCACTAGACAGCTTTTGTTTCTGTTATTTCACAGAACAAACAGCACACAGATAAGAAGAAAGTAATGATCACCAGTGACTACGTGACGCGCAACTCGGAGGAGAAATGATTTTCAGACCATTTTTTGCTTTTTCCAATCGTCCGATAGTGTACGGTTTTTTTTACCCAAACATTCGCACAGCACCGGTTACCAGTCAATTGTTTGCATCTTAAAGTGATAACTTTTCTTATTCGCTGTAAATATAGCATTGCAAACCACCTTGTTTTACTGGTCTAAGTAATTTTGATTGTAACCCGTACCAACAAAAAACAGAAATAAATTATTTCATACGCTAAAGTTAGCAGATATTCGGTTGCTTTTTCCTTCCGTTCATGTCTCATTGAGTTTGCCGTTTCTAGTGTAGCAAGAAACAGTGATGGCAAGTTGAACTCTTTTCAAACGCAGAGCTGCAACTCAAGCAATGCAAACGTTAAGGCTTTGAGGGCAGTCAGCTAAAACTGAAGTAAAATCATATTAAAACACGAGGCAACATACTTATGACGTTTTTCAGCAACAATGTTTTTTTGCAATCAATTTCCTATAAACGTACTACAGAATGAAAGCAAAAAAAAACCAATTCTTTTATTTGCAAATAAACATCGAACGCACCAGCAGCCCTTGCCCTGGCGTTTGTATGGCGAATTTTTTGTACGAACCCTAATCAACTCTGGGGCCTGGTTTTACGGAATTAGCGACTCTGGGGCCTGGTTTTACGGAATTAGCAACCGTGACTCCTCCGAGTTTCGCGTCACGTAGTCACTGATGATCACAGCGGCTCCGCGAAGCATTGAAAATAGCGTCAGGCTGTGGTTGCTGTTGTTGTCGGCCAACAAAACGAAGTGCCACTTGCTTCTTACATATATGGGAGAAGAGCAATAAGCTATGGTTGTTGTTATTGTTGCCGGCTAGGAAATGAAACATTGAATTTGAATTATTTTTGCTTTGCGGTTCATTCTGCGTGCAGCGCAGTGCGTACATACGCTGTCGGTAGCAATTTTACGACGGAGTGTAGCGTGCAAAAATATATGAGAATGAATGTCAAAAAGGGGTAACTTATCGACTTAAAAAGTCACTACGGTATAAAGATATCACACTATTTTTAATATTGATGATAGTTAAACGATTTGGTACAATCGTTATGTACGAAATATCCTTTAAATGGTGGATGTACGTACATATATCGAAAAAAAGCAAAACAAAAAATTTATTCTGCCATCATTCGGGATCGTTGTTCCTTACTTACTTTTTTCTTATAGCTTTTAGCTTTATAATAGATATGTACATACATTAGACTTGATTAAATGCACAAATTTGTAATTACGATTCTTCGGTACCTCTCATTTTTTTTAGGTTTGACAAACAAAAAAAAACTGAATGCTTAGAGTGGGATAAAAGGCGTAGGGATAAAATAATAAATCGCGGCGAGAAGTAATTTAAGCCAAAATTAGCGAAACCTTAGCATTCAAGTGCTCATAAGGAGATACAAATTTCTTCACGCAGAAGGTCGATCGCATAATAACATGAAAAACAATTGTTCTTATTAACCAACACACGTCGGGAATTGCCAGCCAATGTCAGCCAGAAACAAAAATTCAAAATTTGCATTTGCTGATCAACACAACAACAACGATAGCACATCGCCCTTCATTCAAAATAACAGTAACTTCTATGGCCCGCATCGAGCGCACGAACTCGCTCTGCACCACTCGGCACTTACCGAAGTTGACAATAACAGAGCTCATCGTCGCACGAGAAATTAACAGCGACAAAAGTTCTGTTCAACAAACTCTGTTACCTCCCTCCTGCTGCTTTCGGCCCGCATCAGAAATTCAGATTGCTTCGCTGGTCGACATGCGCATTCTGTATACTGTTTATTCTGTGACAAAATCAACAGTTCCATTGTAAATTGTAGAACTGCGACATCGACCGAAAAACATCGATGTTATGCAGAAGGAGGTATCGATGTTGACAAAACATCGGCTAAAAAACATCGATTTTTTTTTAAGGGCAAGGTTAGCTACATACATGATACAAAAAAATACAGGTAGTTTCAATGCGACGGATAAAAATAAAATTAACAATTGGAAAAAATATTTGTTTACAATTTTTGTACTACTATTTTCGTTTTTGCTACAGAGCTGCAATTTCACACAATTAGTTTATGTAGTATATCATTCCGTTTCTGTATTTGTTACTTTTTTTTGCATCCTTAAAATTGTATTTTTATTTGTCAAAAAAGCAAATTACTTGTAATTTTGCTCGATTGAATCTACCTGTATATTTTTGTATCATGGCTACATACAGTTTGTCAAGTAAATGTTTGCAAACTTAAGAAAGGTAGAAAAATTATTTTGAAAAGCTTATAAATATAACAGAAATTGCAATATTTTGAAATTTTTTTAAGATATAGATTAATAGTAATGCCTATTTAAAACGCGAAAACAGTGTAAAAAATCAAACAAGGAAATGAAGCTATACTTCAAACTGTCAAAAAATTCGTCTTCTTTCAAAGCCAAGATTGCATTGAAAATTTGGCGCCGTACAGTTCCGAACAGTTTCATGAGATACATCAGTTCCGCATTCTATTTTTCTATCCAAAGCCATTTACCTTATTGAGATACGGGGGTTTTCACGAACTTTTCGGATGATTTTTCTTTCTTCTCTGTCAGACAGTTTTCTGGGTCGTCCAGGAGATACTTTCAAATCAATTCGCCCTTCAATACGCGAATCAAATAGACATTACTTTGATATTATATGAGAGTGAAATATTCAATTAATCTATATTTTTCAAATAATTTCAAAATATTGCAATTTCTGTTATATTATAAGCTTTTCAAAATAATTTTCTACCTTCAATTTACCTTTACATCTACATTTAAATTTGCAAACATTTACTTGACAAACTGTATATCTCAATTGTTTTCATTATTTTTTTTTATCATATTAAATAAAATCACATACAAGTTTTTTTCAGTTCACATCACCACTTGAGTATTGATTGAATCTACAAATCAAACAATTACATACATTGTAATGAGCACTGGGATGGATTTAAGTCCTTTTGATATAAACAACTGTGTAAACTTTTAAGACAAACTTTATTTGCGTGTTCTAACAATGGCGTCACAAGTAAAAGTAAAGGTAAAACGTAAAGGTAAAGGACCAGCATGAACTTAGCTGCAAGCCCGAGTTGCCACACTGCTTGACAAGCCCAACCACAACAGGGTTGCATTCACCATGGCACCACCTCCACCAATACACTACAACTCGGCCTAACCTGACATTCAATCGACCTCGATTGCTTTTACAATGAATCTTCTTCTAGCTTATCATCTAAAAATTCATAATCTGTACATTCATCACTTAAATTATCACCATCTGTGTTGCCTTCTGAGTCCGTTTCAACTGGCCTACCTCGAGGTTCCAACCATTTCTTCATTCTAGACGAATCAATTACATTGTCATATGGCATCTGAGTAACCTGACAATTTTCAACATCCGTAACAACATAACGATCATGACCTAATTGCTTACGAACTACATAAGGGCCTCTGTACTTCTGAATTAGCTTCTTATTCTTCCCTACCGTAGTGTCTACATTTTTAACCACAACTAAATCTCCTGGTTCAAATTGTTTCGCTGGCCTATGGCTCCTCTCGTAATATTTCTGATTGTACAACTGAGACTTCTGTATTGCAAGCTCTGCCTGCTCCCTTATTTCGGACAAATTAACTTCTTCTCTTGAATACACATCATGCAAATACTCCGTCAATTCATCAACTACTTTGCCGCGCTGCTCAACGCCAAAAAGCAGCTTACTAGGGGTCGTCTTTGTGGCACAGTGTACAGTATTATTCATTGCAAACTCGACATCCGTCAGTTTCTGTTTCCAATCTACATGGTTTATAGGGTCAGTCGTTTTGGCCAATATTGCTTTCAACACCCGATTCACCCTCTCAACCTGACCATTCGACTGTGGCGAAGCTACCGCATTCAAAACATGTACAATGTTATTGTTCCCGCAAAAATCCCTAAACTCCGATGACGTAAAAGCTGTGCCCCGATCATCTATGATTCTTCTGGGACGACTGTATTCAACAAAATATCTCTTCAACGCACAAATCGATTCTTTCGCACTACTATTCGTAGCATACATTTTGACAAATTTTGTGAAAGCATCAATCACCACAAACACATGTTTATGCTTTGAGTTCACACTCTCCAATGGCCCGAAATGGTCAATGTGCACTGTATCGAACGGTTCTGGCTTCTTTGGAATACTATATATATTACGCTCATTGCTTCTAGGCGACGTCGAATAATAAATGCACTTCAAACAATTTCTGATGAACACATTCAGCTTTTCGCGCATACGGGGAAACCAATAATGCTTCCGAATCTGATTTGCACATTTCTCAATACCCAAATGACCATATTTCTCATGTATCAATCGCATAATGTTCTCTTCCATCTCACCCGGCACATACAACTGTCGATTCTGACCACTGACACGAAAGACTAACCCATTCTCCAACTCATATCCTGGCACTTCCCCTTGCTCTAATTCTTCCCGCAGTTTATGAATCACAGGATCACGCGTCTGTATAATCTGAATGTTCAAATCAACCTCATTCTCCTCAATACTACACACAGCTGACAACCGGCTCAATGCATCAACATGCTGCATCTGTTCACCCTTTCGGTGTCGAACTGAAAAATCAAACCCGGCGAGACCCAATGTCCATCTGGCAATTCTTGGATTAATTGTTTTCTTCTCCAATGTCAAGACCAAAGAGTTGCAATCAGTCACAACTACAAACGGAATTCCATCCAACATAGTCCGGAATCTTTCCAATGCATTCACAATTGCCAATGTTTCCAACTCAAAGCTATGATAACGCGACTCCGGATCCGTCGTTGTTTTCGAATAAAATGCCACTGGGTGAAACCTGCCGTCATCTTGCTTCTGTAACAGTATAGCACCATACCCTCGCGAACTTGCATCCGTATGCAACTCTGTCTCCCGCCCTGAATCAAAGACACACAGTACAGGGGGCTCAGTCAATTTAGATTTCAAGGTCTCAAACGCATTCCTACACTCTTCTGTCCATTCAAACTTTACACCTTTTCGCGTCAAATAACTCAATGGGCGCGCAATCTGAGAAAAATTATACACAAATCGTCTAAAATATGAAAAAAGACCCACCGCCCTCTGCACCTCCTTTATGTTGGTAGGTACTGCGTAATTCTTTATCGCTACCAAATGATCTTCATTCGGACGAATCCCCCGTTCACTCACACAGTAGCCTAAATACTTCAATTCTCTATATGCAAATTTGCACTTCTTCAGATTCAAGCACAATCCAGCCCCTGACAATAATTTCAAAACTTCTGCCAAAACCACATAATGTTCCTCAATAGTCTTCGTGGCAATGTTAATATCATCTAAATACACCACAATCCTCTTCGCATCAATCAACGGCCGCAACACTAAATTAATAAACCGCTGGAACACTGGTGGAGCATTAGTCAAACCAAATGGCATAAACCGATACTCATACTGTCCCATCGGAGTCACAAACGCAGTTATCGGTATCGATTCCTCATGCATCGGCACCTGGTGAAACCCATTCCTCAAGTCCAACGTACTGAAGAAACTCTTCCCACCCAAATATTCAATACAATCCTCAACTAACGGCAACGGATAATGATCTCTGACAGTCAACTTATTCAACGCCCGATAGTCAACACACATTCTCAATTCACCGTTCTTCTTCCGCACTAACACAATCGGAGACGCGTATGGAGACGCACTTGGCTGAATAATGCCCTGAGCCAACAAATCATCAATTGTCTTCTGTACTTCTGTCTTTTCCCTATATGACAACCGGCGCGGACCACTGTACACCGGCGCATCACTCTTCAACTGAATTTTCATGCAATAGCCACTCAACTTCCCCCCCTTGTTCTTCATTTTCAAATAGTTCTCAAAAACAACTGATTTCAAAGCATCTGCATCTGTTATAGACAAGTTTTCGTCCACATCAATTAGATCACCAATTTCATCCATCTCAGTTGCACCTACCATCAATATTACTTCATCATACAAATTCAAGTCTTCTGTTCCAACTAAATTTACAACTCCGATACACGACTCAAGTCGAGTTTCACACAAATTTGAATCACCAATTACATTTACCTCTGCATTAACTGAATTAATTTCTGACTTGCCACACTTATCATCTGATTTCAATAACTTAACTCTGTTTGGAACCTCTGTTATCTTAACTACTGGACTCTTTAATAAATTAAACAACTTAAGTGCACTGATATTCAACGGAACTTCATTTTTATTGGCATTATTAATCTCCAGCAGAGTACGTCTACTATATCTCACTGTGTCCATTTGGCACAGGCTTATATTCATTGCCTTAAGTAAATCGCGTCCAAAAAGTAGGGGCACCACTGCCTCTTCATCTGGCAAAACAAACAAATTATGGTCAAATTTACGGTTATCAAACACAATTTTACAAGTCACAAGGCCGTACGTACTTAAATTCATATTTCCCATCCCCCGATACTCTGTCACAGTCAATTCACCCGTCACTTCAAATGGCACAAGAGAACGCTTCACGAAACTAGTCGGACTGCCATTATCAAATAAAGCAAAACACGGAATTAATTCAGTGCACTTATTCTGTTTCAAAAAGGCAACACTTACAAGATTTCGGTGTTTCAGCTGTCGGGCTAAACGTCGGACCTCCTCTACCTCCGTCAATGGCGTCCCTGCCTCCCACTCCTCGACCTCTGCTACTGGCTGCTGTTGTTTCGGTACGGCTGGCATCCGTGTTTGCGTCTGGTTTAGTGTTGTATTCTGCATCCGACTACGACGTGGGCACTGCTGGCGCATGTGGCCTACTTCATGGCATATGAAACACGAGTTCGGTGGGCGTCGCGGGGCCCCGCACGCACTTTGATAGTGCCCATATTGAAAACAGTTGTAACACCTGACGGCCGACAAATCCGTGACTTTTGCAGCTGTGTTAGCAACTGGCACTGTTGTATACGACCTCGGCCTAGGCACGGCACCCGACATGACACTGATCTTCGGCACAACCACTGGCGCAGCTGCCCGACGCTTCTTCTCGTAACGCTCCATCAACCCCTTCAATTCACGCAAGGAAGTGGCACTGTACAGCATCGAAACCATATTCGTATCGTCGTTAAGCCCCTCGATGATAATGTCGATTAGGTCCGTTTCTGACACATCGGCGCGGCTGGCAATGTACTGCATCTCAACAATATATTGTCGTGGTGTTTCGTCTGGTCTCAGGACACGGGCACGTAACTGTTGCAGCACATCTCGAACCGTGAATATACGACGGTATTCAGTCATCAAAGCCATCCTTAGCTCACCATAGCTGCGAACACGAGTTATGTCCGCGAACCGCTTCGCTTGCCCAGTTATCAGATGTCGTGCGGCAACCAGCTGGTCTCGCTCACTGTACTGGAAACTCTCGAACACATTCTCCAAGTCGGCCAACCATTTGCTAACGTCCTGCAACTCCGAACCATCAAATTTGCTCATCATCGCGTCCAGTACACCCAGGTCGATTCTACGACTCTCGAACTCGTTCAACTCACGCTGCAGCTGGACAAGCTCACGTTTCTTGCGCATGATCGCCAACTGCCGATCTAACTCAGCCTCTTCAGCCTCAGTACTGGTCACATTCACCACACTCCCTGCATCAACTGTATCATCTTCTGTATCTGGCACATTCATGGGTCGCTCCCTCTGGCTGGCCCCTGGCATCTGTCGTCTAGTCGTCTGCACACTCTGGCTGGCATCTGGCATCTGTTGATTCAGCGGAACATCAGGCTCGCTATCCGCTCTGGCCGCTCTTCCGCTACCTCCGACACGACCTGCTACCGCTTGTTCATACACTGTCCGCAACTGAACCATCGTGGCGTCTTCCTCGAATTCAGCTCCCGCAGCCCGTAGTGCAGCAATAACCGCATTGCGCGTTAATTTGTTCGCCATTGAACCACAATAACTTTAGAACTTAGATAGAAAAAAAATTCCTGCTCGAACCCCACACTTGACGTTGTAATGAGCACTGGGATGGATTTAAGTCCTTTTGATATAAACAACTGTGTAAACTTTTAAGACAAACTTTATTTGCGTGTTCTAACAATGGCGTCACAAGTAAAAGTAAAGGTAAAACGTAAAGGTAAAGGACCAGCATGAACTTAGCTGCAAGCCCGAGTTGCCACACTGCTTGACAAGCCCAACCACAACAGGGTTGCATTCACCATGGCACCACCTCCACCAATACACTACAACATATACATATGCAAAATTTCTTATGTGTGGCAGTTCCCTTGGCGCTCGTCGCCGTGTACTTTCGCCGGAACTACTACGGATGGCTCTACAATTTATATGCAGAGGTGCATTTTTTACTTATTGTGAAAATCTTCGCATGTAAAAAGTCTGAACCAAAATATTACCTTACATGAAAAAAAATTACTAAATTGAAACATCGATGCAAAACATCGAACCAAAACATTGATGTTGGAGAAACATCGGGTTGCAAACATCGATGTTCAAAACACTCGATGTTGATGCTAAACATCGATGTCAATGTCGCAGCCCTAGTGAACTGTCAGTTACATTCAAAATAAAATAAATGAACATAGTCATCCATGACAAATTCAGAAGTGGGATTCGCAAGAATTTAAATTCTCGGAACGCGGTCGGATGATGTCATATACATGTAATGTAATAAATGTATGTATGAAATAAATACTTCTATATTGGCACTAAGCTCAAGGTACATTCGCCAACATCACATTACAGCAATAGTGAAATATGAGCGAGAAAGCATATAAACGAATGTACCTTGACATTTGTCAAAAGTGTCAAAAAGTCAGGTTTGTTCAGGCGGGAAAAAAATTGGCTGGAAAAAATAAAAATTTGTCGAAATTAACTGAAATTTCTTCAACCGCCCCTGGAGCAGTTTGACAGTTGTTCATGTGTAGAAGTGCTCATGTATACACGCATAGAAATACATTCACAAAATTTCGTGTTTTCTGTCTCATCGCTTTTCTGTCTCATCCCTGATTTCCGAATGAAAACACATTGTGAAGATAGGTTAATGCCAATATAGAAGTATGACATATACATATGGATGATGTGAACAACGCCCTGCAAGACATGACTGATGAGAACTCCAACACATTCATGAAAATGTGTGCTGAAACTAACACATAGACAGTAACTAGGGAAATTTTTCTATTTCAATGTCCAATGTTCAATGTTAGCAAAAACGAGAAGATTCAATCGGTTTAATTTTTCTGTATGCGAAAGCGAGATGGCGATATGCATACGGCACGTGCCATCATGGCGCGTGCGCCCATGCCAGATGACACCTGACTTTGCAAATTGTGTCCAACACAGGTTCGAGATGTTTTCAGCGTTGCCATAGCATCTCATGTTTTTATATGTCAAAATCTCTAAACGAAACTTGCAGACTCGCCTCCTTGCAGCAGGCTGCAACATCTTAGCAGATAACCTAGTATTTCAATAAAATTCAGTAACAATCAAAATATATGATGTATATACGTCGTAAGATTGTACAAAACAAATCAACTAATAGGAGTGGGGAAAATCCCTAAATAACCAAAATTCCGAAATTGGGAAAAAATAACAATTAAACAAAAAACAATAAAAGTGGCAATGCTGAACACAAAAAAGTCAAAACATTGTGGAAAATTAAAATAAAAGTGCAATTGTTCGTGACAGCCAAAAAAGAAAAAAGCAAAGGAGAAGAAAGCAGAGGTTAAAGAAGGCAAAAAAAGGAGGAAAACCCAGGAAAACAAGATAAGTACAATATAAACAAATTAAAGTAATATAATAATGAATAAAAAGACAATCGCGAACCGCTTGAGCGAAGAAAAACGGATTTTCGAATCCAACGTAAAAAAATATAAAGAATCGGCTCAAGCGGAAGAATGTGCGGCAAATTCAGCCCTTCAGCACATTAGCTGATCTTCTGGACTCCGAAGAGCAGATTAAGCGTACGGAATATGCCAGTGCCATGGTGAGTGTGACAATATTTATCCTAATTGTCCTAATTTATTTTAATTTCAAGAACGCGTATTTCCACAAGCTGAAGGGGACGTCGGATGACCCCGGCAAGATCATACGGCAAATCTTTTCTGACCAGGTCTTGGAAGGGTTCAACTGGGAAGGCAAGTGGGGGAAGCGATCGCTGGCACAATTGTCAATTGTTGATAAAATTTTACGAGGTACGATTACTAGGCGATTCTTGTAAATGCACATACTAATTGTCAACTTTTTATTTCATTTAGACGTATTCAACAAGTCAGGCTTTGCTGGTTTCGACCAAACTATTAAAAAAGTAATAGACTTAAGCCACCACCGGTATAACCAACGCAAATACCATACAAAAGTAAACAAATCGCCCACACACTTGCCCGGTAGCAAAGCCGTGCGCATTAGCGCTGCTGCTGCACTATTTTTATTACTACACACGACCGTTCAAAATAAAAAATAAGTAAAAATAAAAATAAATAAATAAAAAAATTGTCTACAGTGTAATCAAAAGTTGTTTTTTATTTGGGATTGTTCAGAATGCATCCCTGAAGTGGAATGCAGCCCTGCATCATAATGCATCTCTGATGGCAGTTGTGCCAACTGTTCCGGTTCTACTTTTGTTTTTTCCTTTTTTCGACAAGCACGTTGCGGCGCCGCAGTATCAAGTATCAAGAATTTGTATTACAACCAATCTTTATGTAACCAGTAATAAAGAACAAACAAACTTCAAACCTAACAACTAAACATTTGGCAACCCTTGCGGGGAACAATTGCAACGCAATTCTTCGAATCCCTACGTACCGTGTACGTACGAACACGTGAAGACGAGAGTGAGGTTAAAGGCAGGCTCCGTAAGTCGGAGCAGTGAATGCAGCCACAGATGTCAATATAGCCGACAACGCTCAGGCAGCGAAGCCCTGCGAGCACTGGTCAGCAATACCGACTCCCGTGGAGTAGAAGTCAAGTGGGGCGTTTGCCAACTGCTATAGCAGCTGCATTGGGCAACCGCGCCCTCGTGCTTGGCACGTGTCTGTCCGCGCAGTCATTCATCGATTGGGTTGGTCCGGCAGTCGCTAGTGGCGCCGCAGAGGCGTCAGTGAGGCCATCAGCAGTGAAAGTACTCGCGAATAGCTCGTGTCGCAGCTGTTCTAGAAAGTAAGTGTAACACGTGCCCCACGTGGCCACCTGTTACATAAGATACCATTTACTCGCTGTCACGATGGATCGCGCTCACAAACAGCTACAGGTGCATACCAACGCGATTCTAAATTTTGCAACGAACACACGGAAGACAGCGAAGACCAAACAAACGAAGGGATTCTATCAAGCTCGCAAACTGCTGCTCGAGCAATATTGGACCAAGTTTCTGGAACTGTTTGACCAATTCACGAGCGAAGAGGAAACGGCAGATCCAGCATCGTCGGACGGCACTAAGTTGCGTATAGACTACGAAGCCGTGGAGTGCGCATACGCAGAGACTATGGGTGACATCAATGACGCATTAGACAATTTTCATACTCTCTCTTCCACAGAGACATCCATGTCACAATCGACTGGGGTCGCTGCACCCCACTCTGCGCAGCCGCTGCCGCGAATCAAAATTCCTCTGTTTGACGGCAATTTCCTGCAATGGCTCCCATTCAAGGATTTATTCGGTTCCATAGTCATTCGTAATCCAACGCTAACGAATACTCAACGGTTGCAGTATTTAAAGGACAGCGTGACGGGAGAGGCGAAGTACACATTAGACAACATTAGTACCACCGACGGGAATTTTTGTGTGGCTTGGGACTTACTACAGTCAAAGTTCGAAAACAAACGGGTAATTATCAACGCTCATCTTGCAGCAATTACCACTCTGCCGTCCGCCCAGAAGGAGACTGCCTCCGCGCTGAGGGCCCTCCTGGACGGGGCCACGTCGTCTGTACGTGGACTGCAGCATCTTGGTCGCCCCGTTGAACAATGGGACGACTGGCTCATCTTTATTCTTTGTCAAAAATTGGACCCCATAACGCGCAAGGCTTGGGAACTATCTCTCACTTCGAATAACGAGATTCCAACTTTCAAAGAATTACAACAGTTTCTTACAAGCAGGACGCAATCCTTAGAAATCGTTCAAAACTACGCAGAAGGGAAACCTAGTGTTAAGGAACAAGCCCCTCGCAAACATAACAATTAACAGGGAGTATCTGGGTACTACACTACGCCTGGACGGTGCCCCTGTTGTTCCGGCAAACATCATATCATGAGCTGCGACGACTTTCGACGTAAATCGCCACAAGAGCGATACAGTTACGCCATGCAAGCTCGTTTGTGCATAAACTGTCTGCGCGATGGCCATCGACAGTCGAACTGCCCGTCTGCGCGTTTATGCAATACTTGTCAAGGTAAACATCACACTATGCTGCACGACCACTTCTCGTCGAATTCGGTTGTCTCGAAGATGCAACCTGTTTCGTCCAACACTGCAATTCGTACGGGGACAGGTGCTAAGGTATTACCGCAGGTGCTTATTGGCACAGCGCAAGTTGAGGTGCGCTCTAATCGGGGTCACAAGGCAGTATTTCGTGCACTTCTCGATAGTGGTGCGGAGGCCACATTCATCAGTGAATACGCTGTCAACGAACTAATGTTACCGAAATCAAGAGTAAAGGTGCCCATCAATGGAGCTAGCGGAGGAAGAGTAGCTATAGCCACCGGCTTGGTGAAGTTCACTCTACATTCACTTAAATCCGACTTCGAAGTGCCGTGCACAGCCCTCGTACTGCCTCGCGTCGGTAACATTACTCCAACGGTCCACATTCCACCAGATGAATTCCAGCAATTTCGGGGTTTGGAGTTGGCAGATTCAAAATTAAATGTGCCTCAATCTATAGACATAATCCTTAACGCTGCCGATTACGCATCAGTGCTACTTGGCGGAATTAAGCGAAGTCCAACTAATCACCTTGTTGCCCAAAACACTCAATTAGGGTGGGTGGTATTTGGTGGCACCTATGGTCATTCACTCGCCACAGATGTCGACGTGAGGGAGTGCTATCATTCTCAAATCGATCTCCAACAGACGCTTCGCAACTTCTGGGAGTTGGAAGAAATTACCGTGGAGCGATTGTTGACAACAGACGAGCAATTCACCGAATCCCACTTTCAACGTACTACTCGACGAGCGGATGATAGTCGTTACATTGTTAGGCTACCGGTGAGGGAAGATGTGGATCTCGCTCAACTCGAACCTTCAAAGGCTGATGCACTTGCGCATCTTGAACATTTACGACGGCGCTTATCCAAAGATACCACTATGCGCGACATGTACGAAATGTTCATCGATGAGTACATAAAGCTCCGCCATATGGAGCTCGTTACAGACAGGAAACCTTTGGCACCACCAGTGTGCTATCTTCCGCACCATGGTGTGTGGAAAGCGTCAAGTACCACAACTAAACTGAGGGTCGTCTTCAACGCGTCCAAGCGGTGCAATACGGGTAAATCACTTAACGATTGTTTGTATGCTGGTCCTAAATTGCAGAATGATCTGACTTCGGTTCTGCTGAATTGGCGACGGTATCGACTAGCAATCATAGGAGACATCGAAAAGATGTATCGTCAGATCTGGATCGACGATAGAGATGCCGATCTTCAACGGATTGTGTGGCAACCATCCCAGCAAGAGGAGCCTACCGTATTTCGACTGAAAACTGTCACGTATGGCACTAATTGCGCACCGTACTTAGCTATAAAGGTGCTGCACACCCTCGCTGCGGATGAGCAGTGTAACTATCCTGAAGCTGTACAAATTCTGCTTAACGAGTTTTATGTCGACGATGTATTGACAGGAGCAGATACAGTAATAGAGGCTTGCCGACGACGGGAGGAACTCCAAAATCTCCTCAAGACAGGAGGATTCACCCTACGGAAATGGAATTCAAATTCAAATGAAATCTTAGAAGCGATTGATCCTGCTGATTGTGAAGCTAAGACCAGCCATGAGCTCCAACCTGAGGAGCAAACTAGAGCGCTGGGTTTAGTATGGTGTACAAATCAGGACATCCTGACTTACACACTCAATCTTGACCAATCCGTACACACGTTCGCGAAGCGTCAGTTGCTCTCTGACGTCGCGAAGTTGTTCGATCCGCTTGGCCTGCTTGCGCCCATAGTGGTTCGAGGGAAAATATTTATTCAGAAGCTCTGGCTCACCGGATTGGATTGGCATGATCCACTGCCGGATAACTTACACGAAGACTGGGTGTCGTTTCGCCAAGAGCTCAAACTGGTGCCATTGATAAAAGTCCCTCGGTGGCTACACATGTCGGGGGAAGCAGGATCGTATGAGCTGCATACGTTCGCCGATGCATCCATACACGCTTATGCGGCGGTGGTCTATTTGAAGGTGTCCACAAGATCCTCCGTGTACATAAATTTACTAATGGCCAAAACACGAGTTGCGCCCTTAAAGAGGATAACAATTCCGCGCCTCGAACTATGCGCAGCGCTATTGGCAGCACGACTTTTAAAGAAAACTCAAGATATCCTGAAGCTCCAATCGGTCGCCACATACAACTGGTCTGATTCCACAACCACTATATGGTGGATACGATCTGATCCTGGCACGTTGAAGGAGTTTGTTAGCAATCGCGTCACTCAAATTCAAGAACTAACAGCGATCAAGGATTGGAGGTATGTCAAAACTGCTGACAATCCAGCAGATTGTGCATCAAGAGGGTCAACCATGACACAACTACAACAACATCGACTCTGGTGGCACGGATCGGAGTGGCTGGTACGACCCGAGGCTAGCTGGCCGCAAACTAACTTGAAAATTCCAGAAAAGCTCGCCGAGTCAAAACCTATACGAATGTTTACAACACAACTCGCCGCGACGGACTGGTTCATCTTAGAAGATTATTCAACTTTGGATAAGCTTCTCGTTATCACTGCCTGGTGTCTCCGATTCATCAATGCTGCACGCGGAAGGCCTCATGAAGCTGAACACATATGTTTGTGGCGTGAACGCGAGCTCACACTGAATTTTTGGACTAAATTTGTCCAAGCAAGAATGTTTTACAACGAACTAGCAACTCTTAGAACTAATACCACTGTAAGTAAAAGAAGCAAACTTCTGAAGCTACATCCTGTATTAGATGCAGACGAAATCTTACGCGTCGGCGGTCGACTCCGAAACGCAAGAATTCCATTTACTGAGCGATACCCAGCAATTCTCCCGACCGACAACCATCTTACAACACTTGTTATCAGGCAAGCACACGAGCGTACATTGCACGGCGGTACACAGGCAACTCTTCATTATGTGCGCCGTAGATTTTGGATCATTGACGGCCGACGCACTGTCAAGCGAATCATAAACAAGTGCGTTCGCTGTTTCCGGTATACATGCTCGCCGCAAACACAACTTATGGAAGATCTACCATTTGGACGGTGCAATGTTTCCAATCCCTTCATGCACACTGGTGTGGACTTTGCCGGTCCTTTCAATGTAAGGGCAACAAAAGGACGCGGACATCGGAGCTACAAGGGCTATGTCGCTGTATTCGTATGCTTCGCCACCAGAGCCATACATCTGGAGCTGGTAAGTGACATGACTACAGACACATTCCTGGCCGCACTTACAAGATTCGTAGCGGCGCGGGGTCTCTGCGTTGACATATATTGCGACCAGGGAACTACGTTCGTGGGAGCAGCCGCACTGATGAGAGAGGACTTGAAAGCGTTTCGGGAGCAACTGCGGGCTGCATCCACGCATGCATCAGCAATCGGCATTAATTGGCATTTCATACCGCCGGGTGCCCCACATTTCGGTGGGTTGTGGGAGGCCGGCGTCAAAAGCATGAAGCATCATCTAAAGCGTGTAGTGCATCTAACCACCTTAACTTTTGAAGAATTTTATACTGTATTAAAACAGATAGAAGCGTGTTTGAACTCCCGTCCACTCTCCACAATGTCAGACGATCCGCAGGAACTTACGGCTCTAACTCCTGGGCATTTTCTAGTTGGAAGGCCTTTGGTAGCGGTCCCGGAGCCCAACATCCTCGACGATAATGTTGACCTGCTGAAGCGTCGGAAGCTGGTGAGACAAATGCATCAAGACTTCTGGCGTCGATGGTCATGCGAATATCTACAACAACTACAACTGCGGAATAAGTGGCACAAGCGCCAACCAAACGTAGAGTGTGGACAACTGGTGTTAATTCGTGATGAGCGTTTGCCACCCAGATGTTGGATGCTTGGTCGTATCACTGACGTCCATGCCGGTAATGATGGTGTGGTCCGAGTTGTGACTGTAAAGACGCCAACTACTGTACTCCAACCACCGATATCCAAAATTTCGATCCTGCCTATCACCATGGACAGAGGAACCGACCTCGACACGGTGGGCGGCGTCGACATGGTGGGCGGAATTGACGCTCCAGAGCATCGATAAACCGTACGCTACAATAATCATTTCGTCGCCTTAGAAGGGACGAGGTGGGCGGAATGTTCAGAATGCATCCCTGAAGTGGAATGCAGCCCTGCATCATAATGCATCTCTGATGGCAGTTGTGCCAACTGTTCTACTTTTGTTTTTTCCTTTTTTCGACAAGCACGTTGCGGCGCCGCAGTATCAAGTATCAAGAATTTGTATTACAACCAATCTTTATGTAACCAGTAATAAAGAACAAACAAACTTCAAACCTAACAACTAAACAGGGATTGAGTCACCCTGCTGAACAGCTGATCGGCAGCAACGTCAATAATGAGCGAGACAGGTATACATTTTCTCATATCACAAGCCTCAGTAGTGGGAGTGAGAAAGTATATCACACGTACACAAAAATCCCACAAAAATCCTCACACGTACACAAAAAATCCCATCAGAATTTTCCCGTGAGGGTACGGAAACTGACGAAACTTCTGATTCGCTTCCCGTCATTGCTTCCGATCAAATGACTAGTCATCTGATCGGAATATGTCTTGCAGGGACGCGTGCGCACGTTCACTACCACACGAGCAACACCACCAACGAATGCGTGATAGACGCGCACAGAAAGGAAAAAATAAAGCTGCACGATAGACGCGCACAGAAAAGGAGAAATAAAGCTGCACGATAGATGCGCACAGAAAAGGAGAAATAAAGCTGCACGGTAGACGTGCACAGAGAAGGAGAAAGGAAGCTGCGCGATAGACGTGCAAAGAAAGGAAGGAAAGGTGGACATTGCAAAAGGAAATATGAAGCCGCGCGGTAGACGCGCACAGAAGAGGAGAAGTAAAGACAGTTAGACGCTGCACCTGTTTGCGTGATAGGCGGGCAGAGAAAGAAGTACAGGCGGTGAGACAGGAGCAAAGCTACAAACGGCTGCGCGATAGACTTGTACAGCGGAAAAAGGGCAGTGCATAAAGTGACTCGGAAGGCGCCGGTTGTGCGATAGACGTGCACGGTGAAATAAAAAGGAAAAAAATGTTGAAATTCTCATTGTTGAAAGTGGAGCAACTCAACATGCTACTCCGTAACCAAAATTTATCAGTTACGGGGAATAAGGGGCATAAAATTGCTAGGCTGATGGAGGTGTACGACACGGATGAGGTCGATGAAGAGGAACTGGACGGGCTGGACCAGAAGGCCACATGGCAACAGCAGATTAGCGAGTTGAGGGAGGTTGTCCCCAATATGGCAAAAGTGGTGAGCGATTTGGCAGCTACGAGACAAGAGGTGCAGGTACAGTCAACAGATACTGCACGGCAGACCACATCGGAGCAGCCGACGGCAGCCCATGCAGCGGATGGCGGGCCGATGAGGGCATTCTCAACACCAATAGAGGGCAGGTCGATGACGCAGATGACCTCCAGGCACAGTATGAGCGACATCATTGGCGTACTACCAGACTTCGATGCACTGAGAGGGCATCGATCAGTCCAGCAGTTTGTTGAGAAGATCGAGTAGCTGCGGTCCATTTACGTTGGAGCGAGGAGGAAGTGCTGTTCGCGGCGCAACATAAACTGAAGGGCGTCGCAAAGGAGTGGGCGGATGCGCAGACTGCTTTCGTGACGTGGGGGCAGTTCGTCGGCAAGCTGACGAAAGACTTTCCGAGCTCAGTAAATGTAGCTGAAATTCATCGGCAGATGGCCAGGCGTACGAAAACGCCAAATGAATCCCTGAAGGACTACTTCTATGTTATGCTAAACATTGGGCGCAGGGGCGACGTAGATGAACCGTCAATCAACTCTTACATAAATGGAGGGTTACATGATTACAACTTGACAAGGACATTACTGACCATGGACCTCAAGACTTGTGACGATCTTTTGAGATACCTGGAAAACGTGTCGGTGGTACCGTGTGGGGCCAAAGGTCCTGTCGAGGGGGCGCCGCAGCCAGCAAAAGAACCGGAGAATGGGGGAGGCCAAAGCCGAAACTCGATTCGGTGTTATAACTGTGAGGAAACGGGGCATAGCAGCTAAGTGCCAGCACCCACAGCGCAAACCCAGGTGCAGTAACTGCAACAAGATTGGTCATGAAGTCAAGGCGTGTAGAGCAGCGAAGACTACGATTGCTAAGATTGAAAAGGAGCCAGTAGGGTCACCGCCGGTGATGAAAGAGGTGCGTGTATTTGGGAGGAAGATATCAGCGTTGGTAGATACGACCTGTCATTGGTTGCTGAGTCAGTGGTTCCAAGTGGGGCGCAACGCCAGCCTAGTGTGAAGCGACTCCGGGGATTTGGAGGGGCGGTAGTCGAGATGAAAGACATAGTGGTAGCTGAGGTGGAGCTGGATGGGTGCACGATTGAAGCGGCCTTACTCATAGTCCCAGATTATTTGATGGAACACCAGTTAGCCTAGGCGTATACGGAGACGCAGGCCGCGCAACACAGCACAAGGCAGCGCGGCGAAAATTAAACTTTGTGAAGCAGAAAATATGTGAACTGCGTATACTAATCTCGTAAAACCAGCACACGTGTTCCGTATTTATTCCATAAACCCAGCAATACGAGTTATTTGTCTGAATTAGACTTTGAAATAGAACCTATATAATATAATATGGGTGTAATATCGGCCGTTCACGCACTTTTTCAATAAGTTCTTCAATTTTTGCAAGCTAACGTGTCGGCTGCGCGTAGGAAACTGTATTTCAACTACAACGCGACGCAGTTGTGCGCAGGCACGTCTCTCCGCCGCACGCGGCTATGTCGCTGTATACGCCGTTATACGGTACTGCGTTATTTACAAAAAACTAAACTGCGTTGAGTTGTGCTGCGTGTGCGGCCTGCGTCTCCGTATACGCCTAGGCTTACTATTGGGGCGAGACGTTTTGCTATCCGGCGGGGTTAAAATTGTATTAGATTCAGGTATCTTGAGGGTGCAATGCCTCGGTAGGGAAGGCAATATCAACAGTTTGGGTACCGAAACCAGTTCAATGCAGTTGACGAAACTATTGGGAAACTATGACGACTGTTTCGCTGAGGATCTGGCATCTCTGGGACGATGCAATACAACTGAGATGGAGATAAGTGTCACCACGGATCAGCCGATCCTAGGAAAACGTTACCAACTGCCATTCGCACAACGGCCGGTGCCGTCGTCCATCATACAGGAGTTGTTAAAGTACCAAATCATTCGTCTAAGCCAGTCCCCACATGCAGCGACAGTCGTTATGGTTGAGAAAGCGAACAGGGAGGACCGCATGTGTGTGGACTTCCGAGTTCTGAATACACTAACAGTCAAGAAACGGTTTCCGATGCTCATCGTCGAAGAGCAGTTGGCAAAACTTGGCGGTAATCGGTTTTTCACGACTTTAGACATGACGGCAGGGTACTACCAAATTCCGCTGAAGGAGGAGAGCAAGCCGTTTACTGCATTCCTAAACCCTGATGGACTTTCTGAGCATAATGTGATGCCATTTGGGCTGGTGAATGCGCCGATGGTCTTCCAGGAGATGGTGGTTTACCGCGTACGTAGGCTGAAACAGCGGGAGCGGGTCGTCAATTATGTTGACGAGGTAATCATTGCTACAACGACGGCGGAGGAGGTGATCCAAGTCCTTGAGGAGTTTTTGTCGGCAGTGCGAAGTGCGGGTTTGACTTTGCGACCATGGAAATGTCACTTTTTGGCAACGACAGTCAACTTCTTGGGGCAGAGCATTGGTGAAGGTGTCATTCGACCAGGCGACGAGAAAATTCGAAGCGTGAAGGAGTTCCCGATTCCAACAACAGCAACACATGTGCGGCAGTTCCTAGGACTAACGGGGTTCTTCAGGAAGTTTATCCGGGAGTATAGCCTCATCTCAAGGCCGCTGACTAATTTGCTGAAAAAGGAGGTGAAGTTCGAGTGGACTGAGGAGCATGAAAGGGCGTTTAATCAACTAAAACCGCTCTTATTCACGACCCTGTATTGACAATGTTTAATTGCCAAAACCCCCATGAAGTGCATACGGACGCCAGTGCGTATGGGCTTTCGGGCGTAGTTTTGCAGCGCGAGGATGACGATCTCAAACCTGTGCAGTACTACAGTCGGCAGTGTAGCCAAGCGGAGCATAAGTATGCGAGCCACGAGTTAGAAGTGTTGGCCGTCGGGGAGACTCTCACCCGATTTCGCGTCTTTCTTTTGGGCACGAAGTTCACGGTGGTCACAGACTGCAATGCGGTGGCTACGACAAAAGCATCAACACTCTTGCAGCCGCGAATAGCCAGGTGGTGGCTAAAACTCCAAGAATTTGATTCGATTGTGTACATTGGGCGGGCGAGAAGATGGCGCATGTAGACAGCCTGAGCCGAGCTACAGTGCAGCCTCCATCGGAAGTGACGACGGTCGCCGAGAACGTGCTGAAGGTGGACATGAAGGAAGATTGGCTATACGCGATGCAAATGCAAGACGAAAAACTGAAACGAATTTGTGAGGTATTGAAAAAGAAGCGGCCACCGGATGACGATCACGAGAAGTAGATCTACGTGGACTATCAGATCCAACATGGCCGGCTTCACCGGAAGGTGAAAGATAACCTGAAGTTAGTGGTGCCACAAGGGATCCGATTACCAAGGCGTGCCACGATGACGCAGGACATTTTGCGGTGGAAAAGACAATCGAGAGGATCGAAAAGCAGTTTTGGTTTCCGCGAATCCGACGGTATGTAAAGTCATTACACATTAATACCTGCGAGGAGTGTTGTTTCTTTAAGGTCAGAGGCGGAAAGTTGGAGAGTCAGCTCCGTATCCACGACATACTACCGATTCCGTTCAGACGTCTCAATATCGACCACCTGGGGCCGTTTCCGAGAAGCCGGAGGGGCAATCTGCACATCCTGGTTGTGGTGTGTGGATTCAGCAAGTATGTGTTGTTGAAGGCAGTACGCAAGACGAAGACCGAGCCAGTGGTGAGAACCTTGGAGGAGGTGATGGCAATCTTTGGCCAGCCGTTACGCATCACCTCGGACCGAGGGACGGCATTCACCTCCATGGTCTTCAACGACTTCGTCAAGCGGTATGGTGTCCAACATGTGAAGACAGCGGTCCGTACTCCTCGAGCCAATAGCTAGGCCGAGCGGGTCAACCGGACGATTTTGGGCGCAATCAAGTGCAGCACCAAAACCGAAAGAGAGTGGGACGCGACATTGCCAACGATCCAATGGGCAATCAATTCCCAACGGAACAACGTGACAAAATTCAGCCCGAATGAGTTGGTGCTGAATTTCAACCCCCGAAACGTTTCCGAGAACCGAATCATACAAGCGGTGCATGACAGGCCAGGGGTGGCAGAATCTGTAGAGCTGAAGTACAATGAAGCGGCGTCAAACATCCAAGCGGAACGAAAACGATGGAAGAGGCGTTATGACGATAAGCATCGGCGGCCACACAAATACGCAGTTGGAGACTTAGTCTTGGTGGACTATGTTGCATCGGCAACGGGAGAGTCGCACAAACTCGATCCGGCGTATAAGGGGCCATACATCATCGCCAAGGTCCTCCAGCACTACAGCTATGTGGTGGAAGACTTGCCAGACGCTACCTTAAGACAACGTCGGTATAGCAACGTGTGCGCGATCAGCCCCGATCTGGATATCAGCGAGAACGAGGAGTCGGCCGAGGCGGCCGAGCTGTAAGGCAAAAAGGGGGTCAGTCGGTGTCGAGTCGTCGGGCAGTGACTACGTGACGCGCAACTATACCTGAAATTAATAATGTGTTGAAAAATTGTGATATAAATGAATCGGCACTAAAAATATTTCAGCGCACAAATTCTTCTTGTGTATGATCAAGGAATATGAAGTCTTTATTTTCTTTGGTATGATACATACACTTCGTTGCTAAGGCGACGCATTGCCAATAGCTGCGGCGCCAGCAGGTCTATCCATTGCGTCGGCGTAACTGTATTGCGACAATGTAGTGACCGGTGAACAATTAAATTCGTTTTGGCAAATTGTGCCGGTCTTTTCATTCTTTTTTGCGAAAAGCAAGTGCCTGGGCGTACCCAGCAACAAATAAAAGGGGGCAAAGACATAACTACTTTTCCAAATTCAGAATAAAAAATTCGAATAGAATAGAAATGAACATATCGGGTGTTTTTTTTAGAGGTATAGAACTTCGAATTGAAATAAAACACAAGAAAATCGTTTTAATGTCCATCAATTTGGCTTTATTGGAAGGATAATTTTATGCCATTAATGTTTAAATATGATTTCGGGCATGTGGCCGCCGCGGCTGGCTCGAATAAAGCCAATTCTACAGGTCCAATTTTCAACCACTTTTTCGAGCATTTGGGGCCGTATGTCGGCAATAACGCCACGAATGTTGGCTTCCAAGTCCCCTAACGTTTCTGGTTTGTTGGCGTAGACGAGCGACTTCACATATCCCCAAAGAAAATAATCCAATGGTGTCAAATCACACGATCTTGGTGGCCAATTGACAGGTCCATTCCGCGAAATTATGCGCTCATCGAATGTTTCCTTCAATAAATCGATTGTGACGTGCGCTGTGTGGCATGTAGCGCCGTCTTGTTGGAACCACAACTCATCCACATTCATGCCATCCAATTCGGGAACAAAATAGTCGGTTATCATGGCTCTATACCGGTCTCCATTAACGGTAACTGACTCCTCTTCTGACTGGGTCCTCTTCAACATTTTGCTCTACAGCGGCAATTGTTTCTTCGGTGCGCACTGTTCGACGTCTCTGCGGATGCGTATTATCACATAGAGTAAACGTAGTGCGAAAACGACCCATGGTTAACCGAATTAATTGCTCTGATGGACGATTATGTCGACCATAAAATGGACGGAGCTTGCGGTAAACTTCGCGAACTGAACCATTATTTTCGAAATAAATTTGCACGATTTGCAAGCGTTGTTCTTTTGTCAACCTGTTCATGATGAAGTGGCAAACCAAACTGAACATAAATGACATTAGAGTTGCCAGATTTGACCACAAAATGCCAGTTTTATCTCTATTCGAAAAACAAACCTCTAAAAAAAACACCCTATAGATTTCTGTACATATGTATATAAAATATAGAATAACGAGGGGGAAATACCCTCCTCTACCCATACCTAGGTACGCCCATGAGCGCCTGTATGGTTGTTTGTAACCGTATGCTGCGCTTGATTTATTGATTTTAAAACTTGCAAACAATTATATGTGTCTCCAAAACCAAACAATTTACTAATCAAGAGATCTAGAAACCAAATAAATTTTTCATTTATATTGTTTTCACGTGTCTTAAAAAAAGGAATATATTTAAAAAGAAGCCATTAAAAAAAATCTTGGCAGCTACAGTAAGGATCGAACCGCGCACCCGTCGTCCGAGACACTCCCGCTTACGCATTTGACCATCAACACTCAATCCCGACTGATTGCTTAAAAGGTATCATAACAGACAAGCGCTGTTTTAACTAAAAATCACATACTTCTGTATCTCAAAACAGAGCACAATGCGTGTGAATCGGTGATTGTGTGAGTGACATTAGAGGCCAAAAAGCTCTTATCGGAGGCCAAATTTGTCGAACTTTTTGACACATTTTTTCCTTGGCCGCTGGACATCTATATGATGAGTTATCTGTGATTGCGCTTTTGATTGCTTGTCAGCAGCTGCGCATGCACAACTCTTGCGGCGCTGTGTCCGCTTAATAACTTTTGTGGGCTGCAGCTGCTTTCTTTGCTCTTCTTCTGATTTGTTTGTACTTCTTGCGCTAAATTAACATTATAATTTTTCCTCTGCTTGCAGCGCACTTTGAGCGACGCTTCGGCCGCGCTTTATGCCGCCTTGGATGGCCGCTTCCGCTTTGGCGATTTCAATGTGCTGCTGCCCTCGACCTGGCCCGACAGTTGCACACGAAACGCAACAACGTCTATTACGCCATCAGTCAATGAAAGCGAACAGGCCGCAGCAGCGCCCAGCGTTGCGTCCACTGTCGCGCCCGCCGATGTGACTGTTACCGGCACGCACACGCTCTACGGCGACGCCATGTGGACGCTGCAGTCCGGCGGCTGTGGTCAGTCGGGTGAGCAAATTTATCTGCCGCAGCGGCAGCTCGGCGCTGCGCAAGCGGGCAAAGCATTCGTACGCGAATGGGTCAAATACCGCTACGGCGTATTTGACGAGAACGGCTACGACGCGGACGAAACGTACGCGCCGTGCTACTATGGGAGCACGCACGCGGACGAAACGCCCAGCTGGCATGTGACCGGCTGCGTCGATCGCGACGACGAACACAATAACGAGGAGCTGGAGAAGAGGTGAGTGGATGCGAACTAGTAGCAAAAGAGAAACACAAAAGGAATCGAAATACGCAACGCGACCGTTCGTGCGACTGTGCAAATGACTTATGAAAAGAGGCGTCTTGCTAGTAGGGCTGCGACATCGACATCGATGTTTTCTAAACATTGATGTTTAGCATCAACATCGAGTGTTTTCAACATCGATGTTTGAAACCAGATGTTTCTTCAACATCGATGTTTTGGTTCGATGTTGCAATTTAGTAATTTTTTTTCATGCAAGGTAATATTTTGGTTCAGACTTTTTACATGCGAAGATTTTCACAATAAGTGAAAAATGCACCTCTGCATATAAATTGTAGAGCCATCCGTAGTAGTTCCGGCGAAAGTACACGGCGACGAGCGCCAAGGGAACTGCCACACATAAGAAATTTTGCATATGTATATGTATGTAATTGTTTGATTTGTAGATTCAATCAATACTCAAGTGGTGATGTGAACTGAACAAAACTTGTATGTGATTTTATTTAATATGATAAAAAAATAATGAAAACAATTGAGATATATAACATTGCCATTAAAAGAAAAACATCGATGTTTTGAACATGTTTTTTAGCCGATGTTTTGTCAACATCGATACCTCCTTCTGCATAACATCGATGTTTTTCGGTCGATGTCGCAGCTCTACTTGCTAGAGGCGTCTTCTAAAATTAATTGTTTCTCCTTTGTATGCGTTTTTAATATTTTTTTACTATATTTTCTCAGCTGCCTAGCGGGACACCTGCCGCCGCAATACGACGCTTTGATTAGCGCCAACGCGCACTCGAGTTTGCTGTTTGCGCCGCAGGCTGCCAATGTGACCGCTTTTTGCACCACTGCCACTCACAATCGCTACGCGCCTACGAAGCACAATTATCTGTGCGGGCGTCGCGCAGCCCTCGACGTCATTGAGCAGCATCAGGATTTTACGCACAACGCTACCGCTGCTACGACAACAACAACACCGGCAGCAATTCCGCCGCAGTTCCACTACCGTCGCCACACGCGCACGCGCTACGTCATCATCGTCGAGGACACGCTAGACATGGCGCAGCGCGAGTCGTGGAATTTCTTGCGCAGCGCCTTTCGCAAGTGGGTCCTGTACGATCTGACGCCTCAGACCGAGGTCGGTGTCGTGCTGGCGACCGGGCGCGCCGTCGAGAAGCAGCTGGCGCCGTTGTTGCTGGACAATGCAACCAATCGTGACCTGGTTGCCTCATTTCTGCCCTACACGCCATCGGACGCGCAGCAGCCGAAGTGCATGGCATGCGCGCTGGTACAGGCGCAACGCATGCTGGCGCAGCAGCGGCACGGTGGCGCCGCAGCGGAGGTAGTCGTGTTGGTTGCGCCCGGTTTCGAAACGACGAGCGGCGTTGATGTGGTGCATGCAGCGGCGCAACTGAGTGCCACCAACGTGCACCTGGCTACCATAAATTACCCCTCGGTGGTAGCGCTGCGACGTCCGCTGGACGCACTGGCCGCTGCTAAACACGACCGTCGCTACAGCGTCTTTGAGCAGAAGTACAACAGCGAGCGCAGCTATCTCACCACCTACGTGCAGCTGTCCAACGTGTTGATGGACATTGGCGCCGCATATTGCGTGGGAGCGCCGCAGCCGCCCCTCGAGATACACCGTCACGAAATCTACGACAACACGAACAACACCAGCGAAGGCGTTACGCACTTGCCAAAGCGTAACACGCGCCAGGCCAGCGGCCATTTCTACTTAGAACCGGGTTACGGCGCCCCGGCCGGCTTCTACATCTATACGCACTCGCCGGAGACGCCACTCATACAAGCGCTGCGGCTGGTGGCACCCAGCGGACGCGTGTACGGCACGCGCAGCGATCAGCGCATGTCCATCAAGCAGCTGACGTTGCTCAGCGCGCTCAATGAGACTGGCCTGTGGCGCTACGAAATCGAACGCTATCCGGGCAATCCGCAGCCGCACGTTGTGCAGGTGACAGCAACGCCACCCAATCACGCTGCGCGCATCACCATGCGTGCCTGGGTACAGCGCACGCGCAACTATCTCACGCTCTACTGTTGGCTTGAGCGTGGTCGTTATGCGGTGATTAACGCGCTGGTGCAGGCCACCCTTCACTATCAGCACAACAACAACAATACCGCGTGGCAAGAACGCATCGAGTTGCGCGATACGGGCGCCGGCGAACCAGATTTGGCGCGTGGTGACGGCATCTACACGCGGCAGCTTCGTGTGCGCTCCGCGGGCGTCTATCAGTTTGAGTTTTACGCACGTGGAAGAGGTCGCGTCACCTATAGCATACGCAGCGACACGACGACCAATGCTGGTGCGGCGCCCAGCGACGTACGCGGAGAGCACGAGTTGCGCAACAGCTTGGCGCGTCAGCCAGCTTACGATGCTGACTGGCAGCTGCCGCAGCGCTGGCGTTACACTGCCGAGACGGGGCCGTTTGAACGGTACGCGCCCACAGTGACTATATACATTGCGGAAGCGAATGACGCGACGCTAATGTCGCCAGCCGCTTGCATTCTGGACCTGCGTGCGCAGCAGGTCGACGATTCACTGCTCACCTTCGAGTGGACGCCGTACGATGAGTGGCAACTGGACACGCGGTTGTTGCGCTACGAGCTGCGATACGGCGCGTCGATACGCGACATGGTCGATCATGCCGACAACCTTCCAGTGCTCGCCACCATCGACGCTGACCAGTTTATTGGCGTCTACACGCACAATCTGACGCAGATGTCGTTACTTTACGATGGCGTCTGGTGCTTCATGCTGCGTCCGTTGCTGCTGACAAGCGACGGCGACCAGGCGTCGCCACAGCAGCTACGCCATTCCAACATTGCGCAGCTATACATACCGCCACAAGCGCGACCGTTCACCGAACGTCCGCTGGACACAGCCGCCGCCGACAATGATAACGACTTTAGAAGTGCGTTCGGTGGCGCAGTCTTCAACGACGCGCACGCCAATGTGACCGCCGTTGAGCTGAGCGAAAATTACCAGTTACAGCGCTACTTGTTGCCCGTCGGCATCGCGTTGCTTCTTCTGCTGCTGCTGGTCGCGGCGCTCAGCGTTTGCTGCTATGTGACGCGCTGGCGACGCAAATCGACAACCGCAACGTACAGCGTGGAACACAGCAAGATGCAGGAGGCTTCGGTGCAACCACCGCCGCCAGCTACGCCGGAACACTTATTTGCCAATAATAACGCACACAGCGGTGCGGCCAGCCACACACACAACTACGGCGTGATGCACGAGACGCTGCCCGATCACCACACCGTCGGCATACCTATTTACAACGACGACGTGGACGCCAAGCAGCGGCTGTCCGTGGTTGGCGTGCACACCATCAGCGGGCATCACCTGACGCCTCCGTATTACCACCAGCATTCGATCGACATGCAACAGGGGTACCCGCCAGATACCTCCGACAACTGGTCGACGCAGCAGCAGCAGCTGGCACACGCACACTATGAACCTGTGCAAACGCCTCTGCTGGATGAGGCGGTGCCGCCCGTGCCGCCGCTGCCGTTGGCCATGCCAGCCACACTGCGGCTGGAGCAGAGCTACACGCAGCTGCAGGATCACAACTATCCACACGACTACCAGCTGTACGCTCAGCAGCATCCCGAGCTGTACACTGACAGCTACGCACTGCCACCACCACCCACCTACAGCACCATCGCGCGCAGCCACACCAGCCTACACCTGCAAACGGCCGAGCGGCCGCTGCAGACACCGACGCGTGCCTACAGGGAAGTGACAATGACACCCACGCGGCTGGGCGGTAGCGACACGCCGAAGGCGAATGTGGGCTGCTACGACGACAAGCGGCGGCGCAACGTGACCATGGTTTAGACGCCAGATTATTGTTGTTGTTGATTTTTTTTGTTTTACTAGGGAAAAATCAGCGCCTGCGTCCGGTCGATTGTGAACGCGAAGGCGTCGACCCAACACTTCCCTCTCTGGCTCTGCTTGATTTCTGTACTCTGTTACATTACTCTGTAGTCTCTCCGTCTGGCCTGCAAGCGCAGACTGATCCAAGCTGTATGGAATAGGAAAAAACTGAGAGCAAGTATAAGATCATAAAAAATATAAATATTTTTTTTCATTATAGGTTGATGTAAATAAAATAAAAAATTAAAGATAAACAAAATAAAAGAAAAACAACAAAACAGATCAAAAAGAGCGCAAACCGAAACATTTGAGTACAATTTACTGCTTAAGTTAAATTTTATGGCAAAAACTTACAAGTACAATACATTATATGTATTTTATCGAACAACTGGATGAAAATTAACAAATAAATAACATAAAACCGAAATTAGTTTATATGAAATGCTCGTATATCAGAGCGGCGGGTGGCTTTGAAAAATACAGTCGTGTCTGGATATAGTGAATAGGGATGGCAAAAAACATTTACTAATCGATTAATGTATCAAATGATTAATTGCATGGCCAATAAAATAATTGCAATTAATTACAAGAATTTAATCGATTAATCGCCATTTTCGATTATTTTTTGTTTTTCTTTTTTATGATCAAATAAAGGGCTCGTTTGCATTTTTTTAAATTTATTTTGATACATATTTAAAATAATTCACTGACAATTTAAGCGTAAATTAGTTTGCAAAAAAAGTAATTTCGAAAGCTTTTCGGCTTCGACATATTTAAAATAATTCACTTAAATTTTTGGCTTAAATTAGTTTGTAAAAAAAGTAATTTCGAAAGCTTTTGGGTTGTTAGTCTGCTTCGGCTTTCTGTAGCAATTGAACCGGCTTCCGCGGGGACTGACGTACCAATCAAGTGCGAATATTTTTGGGAAAGCTGGTACAGTTTTGGATAAACCGCTTTCATTTCTTCCCATGCCTCAAGAACGTTCCGTTTTAAGTCTAAAACTTGGCAATTCAAGTAAAAGCTCAGCTCGTCTTGAGGAAATGTATCATCATCATTCCTCCTTCGTCTTTTGTTGTGGACTAATGATTTATGAAGGGCCCACAAATCGAAATCATTTTCCAATGATTCCTTTGATGTTTCGCTTCCACTTTCGTCTGCGTCAGCCATTTCATGCCTCAAAAACCGCAATGTTGAAGCGACAGCTGTGGGATCTGCAAAGTGTATTTTTTTAAACCGTGGGTCGAGTATAGTTGACGCTGCTACAAGAAAACAATGTTCAATTGTTCCAAAGCGCCGCTCAAACTGCTTCAATAAAGCTTCTTTTAATTTTCACGCCGTCGAACATATGCAAGTATATATATATGCGGCTGCTCGCGGCCGCAATGTACTATTGGGACGATTTTGCTGAGAGTCGGATAGTGTTATCCACTCATCTGAACAGTCATAGCCTCTAATGGCCTTAATAAAGTAACTATTTCAAGCAAGGAAGGGAGCGGACATACAAGGTAAAGTCTCTGATTGCGTTCAACCTGGCGAACGCCAGAACGATCCTTGTCCCTGTCCAATCCAAGCTGATGCACAGCCTCCGCGCGGCCCTTCTGGATAGCTATTTGGCATCCGCTGAATAGTGAAGTAATGTGTGCAGCGAGTCCAATCCCCAGGACTTAAAATTTGGGTTGTGCGCAGGGTTTGGTGCCCGCCACGGAAAATCATCTACCAATGAAAGCCAAAAAGCAAGCCTCGGAAGGAACCCACAATGTTGACGACCACAGCAAACGATTCAAGGACCATGATTTGAGGATATGCACCTGGAATGTCCGGACCCTCTATAGGGAAGGTGCCTCTATCCAACTGGCGGAAGCCCTCACGAAATGTAAGGCTGACATCACCGCCATCCAGGAAATGCGATGGACAGGACAAGGTTGCTCCAAGCGAGCAGACTGCGATATCTACTACAGCTGCCATGCGGAGAAGCGCGAATTTGGCTGCGGATTTGTGGTCAGCAAGAGACTTCGCCACCACGTCTCTCGGTTCACTCCGGTGAACGAACGGCTGGCTTCGATCCGCATCAAAGCTAAATACTTTAGCATCAGCCTAATTTGCGCGCACGCCCCGACGGAAGAGAAGGACGATGCGACCAAGGATGCCTTCTATGCGAAGCTCGAGGACGTCTACGACAGGTGCCCGGCCCACGACGTCAAAATTGTCCTCGGGGACTTCAACGCAAAGGTCGGGCGAGAAGGCATCTTTGGCCCCACAGTCGGGCAGTTCAGCCTCCATGGGACCACTTCGAACAACGGTCTGAGGCTGATCGATTTCGCCGCGGCACGAAACATGGTAGTTAGTAGCACCAGATTCCAGCACCTCGATATCCATAAGGCGACCTGGTTATCCCCCGATCAATCCACCCGCAACCAGATTGATCACATTGTGATTGATGGAAGGCATGCTTCTAGCATTCTAGATGTGCGCACGTTCCGAGGACCCAACATCGACTCGGACCACTACCTTGTTGCAGCCAAGGTACGCATGCGTCTTTGCGCAGCGAAGACCGCACAACCTAGTTTGCGAAGAAAGCTGGACATCAGTAAGCTGCGATCACAAGGGGTAGCCGAAGCCTACTCCGCTCAACTCTCTAACCAGCTCGGTCGCTCCCCCTCTCCACCTGATGACATCGGCGGATTATGGGCTCACTTATCCCACTCTATGCGCGAGGCCGCAGAAAATGTCCTTGGTTTTCGACGCCCACCACCAAAAAACCAATGGTACGATGAAGAGTGTCGCGCAGCCACTGCAGTGAAGAATGCTGCCTACAAGAAGACCCTGCAGTCGGCCGCCACGCGAGCCATGACAGAAAAATACCGGGAGGAGAGGAAGAAAGAGAGGTGCCTTTTTAGACGCAAGAAACGGGAGCAAGAAAGGCGTGAGCGTGAGGAAATCGAGGAGTGCAGGAGCAGGAATGACGCCCGAAAATTCTTCCAAAAAGTTAAGCGTCTCACGGAAGGATTTAAGCCCGGGGCATCTTCTTGCAGAGACGAAAACGGGGATCTGGTTACGGATGCGCAGGGTGTGCTGAGGTTGTGGAAGGAGCACTTCACCAAGCTGCTCGCAGGCGACGAAAGGAACAATACCGCCAGTGGTGAAGATGTCCAGATGGCACCAATCGACGACGACGGTGTGGATGTGCCACCGCCCAGCCATGACGAGGTCCGGGTCGCTATCCAGCGACTCAAGAACAACAAAGCTGCAGGGCCGGATGGGCTACCAGCTGAATTGTTCAAGGCCGGCGGCGGTGAGCTGATTGGGTGCATGCATCAGCTCATTTGCAAAATATGGCTGGAGGAACGAATGCCCAACGATTGGAACCTCAGTGCCCTTTGTCCTGTGCTGAAGAAAGGCGACCCAACAATATGCGCCAACTATAGGGGTATCAGCCTACTTCCCATTGCATACAAGGTCCTGACGAGCGTACTATGTGAAAGATTAAAGCCACTCGCCAAGGCGCTGATTGGACCTTATCAGTGCGGCTTTAGACCTGGTAAGTCCACCATCGACCAGATATTCACTCTACGCCAAATCCTGCAGAAGACCCATGAGAACCAAATCGATACACACCATCTCTTCATCGATTACAAGGCAACATTCGATAGCCCGATAAGGGATCGCCTATATGCCGCATTGTCTGAACTTGGTATCCCTGCAAAGCTCGTTAGACTTTGCAGAGCGACGTTGAGCAATACGCGCAGCTCCGTCAAGGTTGGAAGTGACCTCTCCGACCCCTTTGATACCGTTCGAGGTTTCAGACAGGGCGATCCTTTGTCCTGCGACCTCTTCAACTTCACCATGGAGAGTGTTCTGCGCAAGGCCGGTGTACATCGTAATGGCACAATCTTCAACAAAAGTGTCCAGCTCCTTGCCTACGCTGATGACATTGATGTCATCGGGCGTAACAAGCGAGATGTCACCGCTGCATTTGCTGCTATCGACAGAGAATCTGCCAAAATGGGTCTGGTGGTAAATGAGGGCAAGACGAAGTATATGCTGTCTACACGCAGGGACTCGCAGCGGCTAGGGTCTCACGTCGAGGCCGACAGGTATACCTTTGAAGTTGTCAAGGAATTCGTCTACCTTGGCACCGCCATCAACAGCAGCAATGATGTCAGTCTGGAGATAAAGCGAAGGATTACTCTTGCCAACAGGTGCTACTACGGTCTCGGTAGGCAATTGAGAAGTAGAGACCTCTCTCGACCGACAAAACTTGCACTCTATAGGACGCTCATCTTGCCCGTGCTCCTCTATGGCGCTGAAGCATGGACAATGACACGAAACGACATAGCGGCCCTTGGAGTGTTCGAGAGGAAGGTACTTCGCAAAATCTTCGGCCCTGTTCGTGTTGGTGACGACTATCGCATACGAACCAATAACGAGCTGTATGAGCTGTATAAGGACATGGACGTAGCGCAGCGAATTAACATCCAGCGGCTACGCTGGCTCGGTCATGTCTGCCGTATGGACGACGAAGCTCCGGCGAAAAAGGTGTTCGATGCGATGGTTGGAGGTCGACGGCGAAGAGGGAGGCCATGTCTCCGGTGGAAGGACCAAGTGGAAGAGGCCCTGGTATCTCTTGGTGTGACCAACTGTAGAAGGCGCGCGCGAAGCAGAGGCGCCTGGAGAGAAGTTTTGCGGCAGGCCGTAACCCGATAACGGGTTGTTATGGCCAGTTAAGTAAGTAAGTATTTCAAGCAACTCTTCTTTTTCTTTTGATGTAATCATCGGCGGAGAATCCGGAAAATTGAATAAAATTTGACTTACGTAAGAAATTAACTTGATAAACGCTCAATCATATAATATGTAGAGTTCCATCTTGTACTCACATCTAAAACAAATTTGAGCATTTTACCCTCAGACACTCCAGCACTAGGTTGCAACTTCCGCATATCGTCATTAGCTTTGACATGGCGCTTAAACCAAGATACAATGTTTCTGCATTTTGAGATAATTCCATTTACTTCAAGTGTACTGAGAGCGTTTTCACAAACAAGGTTTAAAGTGTGTGCAAAACACGGTATGTGGCGTTTCTTTCCAAATATGTCATGTATCGCTTTGACGCCCCATTATCAGTGACAACAGCCATGATTTTATTTTGATCAATTGAAAATTGGTTTAGTGCTTTTTGAAGAATCTCAGATATGTGTGCAGCAGTGTGGGCTTCTGTCAATTTGAACACGCCAATGGTTCCACTAAATTGTTTACTTTGATGTATGCCGTGAACTGTCACTCCAATCACGCTATTCATACAGTTATCAGTCCAGATATCTGTGGTTAAGCATAAATGCGAAATGTTTGGTACAATCGCCTTGAATTTCACAATTTCTGTGTCGTACATTTCGTCTATAAGGGATTTATTGTATTCCTTGTTGGTACTTTGAAAAATGGAGAGTGTTGCTTCATGAAGCGAAGAAAACCAGTACCTTCATGAAGTTTACAATTACCATAATTTTTAATGATTTTGTATTTATTGATTTTTAGAAATCGCTTACCTTCCACAAACTTAAATGGCAAATTATCCCTGATTATCATTTCCACGAGGCTTTGTGTTACTTTTTTCTGTAGTGTTCCGCTTGATGAAAAACTTTGTACGGTACTAAAAGCCTGCGCTATAAGAGGTTGGCTGCTGCTTTCCATAAAGCTACTGCTAGTACCCGGCATTTCATTATAAGTGTCTTCAACTGGATTCGATAAATCATTAGCACTGCTTTTAGATTGCTGGGCCTGAGATGTATGTAATATTAATCCATACGCAAGTTACAAAAATCAGATGAACTTACAATTTCGTCAACATCTTTCGCATGTTTTAGTTTAACATGCTGAATCAAGTTGGTAGTATTGTTGCAATATTTCAGCTTTTTATCGCATAATCTGCATTTAATGTAGCTTCTATTCTCAATTTTAGTAAAATGTTTCCAGATCTCACTGCGCACGGGAGCCATTTTGTTAAACGCGTGTATTCAAACGAATCTGTGATATAAAAAGTATATATACGCGCATAGTGCAATTATTATTATTATTACTATGTGTATGTATTTTTTTCACCTATGAGGATGCAACGGCTTGCGATGAAAACGGTGGACGGCACTTGATGGGGTCAATTACACTGAAGGCACGCCGGGAGCAGTGGTGGTGAAAGCGCAGAACGCACAGCGAGTGACGACAAAGTGACTAGGAATAACGAACATTACTGTCGCACTCTTAAAATGGAATGATTTTTTTCACCTGTGAGGCACGGATGCAACGGCTTGCGATGAGAACGGGCGACGTCACTGGATAAGACGCCGGGAACAGTGTACTTCCTTGGATAGGCAGGATGTCGCACCGAAAGCACGGCGAATGCTAATGAAAAAGTATCTAGGAATAATATTTTAATTATTAAGCAGTTTGTAAGTAACAAATTTTCCTCACCTACAATGCACACTTAATTGAATAAAAGGCAACCGGTGGCGCAAAGGGATCTGATGCCATATTCAAAATATAGTGGAGAAGCGACGAAAAGCTGTCGAGATTGAAAAAATGCAGTAAATTTAGCGAAAAACCAATAAAAACTTACCCAAAGTGCACAAACGCTTGGTATACGCGCCAAATTTTCGCAACTAGTGATGTGGTTTAATTTTGTAATCAGTGGTGTGCATTAAAGAAACAACGAGAGGGTTACATGTAGACTTGCCACCCGGCATTTATTGTGGACGGTGGCAAGCCTAGTTACATGGGCAAGTTTGCAGGCATTTTAAGATTTTCAAGGGTTTTGAGTGTGGCAGCAATGCTAAAACGATTCGAAGGCAATTTCGCGATTAATCGGCAACTAATCGATTAATGATTCGATTAATCGGAACGTGGAATTCGATTCGATTAAATCACTTTTTAAAAAGAAATAATCGATTTACGCTATTCATTCGATTAATCTTGCCATCCCTAATAGTGAACTAATTATTGTAAGGCCTGTTCACAGTATTGAGGTTGTTCACTATATCAAGGTTAACATTTTTGTTCAAAAACTCGTTTTATTTGCTCAAAATACACTTGCTGTTTGCTTGAAATTGCTTTCAAAATTTTGTTCATGATTTAGAGGCTCCATGTCAAAATTTGGGTGTTCACTATATAGGGTTTTCACTATACCCAGACACGACTGTATACGACTTTTCAAACGTGGTGACTATAGCTCCTAAACCAGAAAGCTACTCTCCGCTATACCACCAGAGAGCCGAGTTATGCGATTCTGGAACGTGACTTTTTACTTTCCAAAATCGTGCAACTGCCTACGCCAGAAGGATTAGCGTCCTAATATATGGCTGATGTTTAAGTACAGCTCTTCAGCGAGTAAATCGCGGTTGAAGCGTGACCCTGTAGGAATTCGGACTGGTCCGAATTTAATTTTTCAACTGGTTGCAGGTCTGTCACAGCTGACTTCAGAATTAAACAAATCATTGGAGTAAACCCACCCTTTTAACATGGCGATGTCCTAGGCGACAGTCAATTGTCCCCGTCTGCATCCACTTGCAAGTAGTCCAAAGTCAGTTCTAAGTACAACAGTTTCTAAATCAGTTGCGAAGCGAGTAATTTGAAAACTAGTTTATTCTGGGTTAGTTTTCTAACCAGTTGAATTTTATAGAATTAAATTTTTAAATATTCATTTTAAGTCAAAAATATTTTCAAAAAACAAGAAAAATCCATCGCGAATGAAAACCAAAAAATACATGTACCAAACCATTTCAGTACGAAAAAAAACCAAAGATGAACTTCGACTTGTTGACACACTTCTGCCGAAAATGTTTGGCCTGACGCAATACTCCTCGTCATTATTTTTTTTTAACAGGAACAAACGCGCAGGGGATGACCCCTATTAATGCGAAGCATTGCGTTGGTTCAGGAAGGATATAAAGGTTAGGAGATAGGGTTACGAGTAAAGTGTTTATGGGCTCTTGCCTTGAACCCATCGAGATCATAAGTGCTGGGGAAAATATCCGCAGGGAGACCATTCCACAACCGCGCTGTACGGGCCAGAAACGAACTTTCCCTGTAGTGCGTAGTGCGCTGGAACATCGTTTCGACGTGGAATGCATGGGCGCCAGTGTTCAAACGGGTTGCCCGGGGGAATACCCGGAGTGATGGCATCAAGCTGCCCATCTCCACTGAGCAATTAGCGAAAAAGTATCGGTAAAATAACACCACACATGCCACGTTTCGACGATGCTCCAGGGAGTCAATAGAGCTGGATGCCCTACTGTCCCCTATAAGTTTAATCGCACGGTTTTGCACCCGATCGAGGAACTCCAAATGGGTTTTTGAAGCCCCCGCCCAGAGGTGCGAGTTAAACTCCATTTTAGGTCGGATATATGTAGTGTAAAGAGTGCGGAGATCAGACGGAGTGAAATATTTTTTGCACCGCTTTAGGAAGCCGAGGCACTTGGCTGCTTCTTTCGACACGCCAAAAATATGATCGTTCCAACGAAGATCGTTCTTAATGGACATGCCCAGAACATCAAGAGCTGCCGATTCCGTAATACCCACACCACCCATAACCTGGGATGTGGGGAGACTCGTTTGTGGGATAACAGGCAACATTGGGTCTTGCGGGGATTAAAATCGACCCTGTTCGACCCCACTTGGAGATTGTTTGTAGGTCGCTATTAAGTGTGTCATTCATACGGCGCCGTTCTCTCTCAATCTCCACAGAGCTGGGACGCTTTGTGAAAGAGTATGAATGAGAAATGGTGCTGTCATCCGCAAACGAGTGGATGGGATTCTTCGTCGACGACAGGAGGTCGTTGATGAAGATAAGGAAAAGGGTTGGAGAAAGGACCGAACCCTGCGGCACTCCCGCGCTAAGGGAATGCTTTTCCGAGGCTATGCCGTCTATTACAACACGAATAGAGCGATCATAGAGGAAGCTCGTTATCCACCGAGAGAAGATACTACCGACACCATAGGCAATCAATTTTGACACGAGTGCTTTATGCCACACCCGGTCAAAGGCCTTGGAAATATCCAATGCAACAACCTTGCTTTCACCGAGGTTTAGAATGCTATGGTTCCATTTCTCGGTGAGGACCGCCATAAGGTCTCCCGTCGATCGCTGTCTTCGAAAGCCGTATTGGCGGTCACTTAGCAGTCTATTGTGCTCCAGATACTTCACAAGGTTAAAGTTTACAATGCCTTCCATTACCTTGGAAAGCACCGAACAGATTGCTATAGGTCGGTAGTTCGCAGGGTCAGTAGTCTTGCCTTTTTTAGGAACTGGTTGAACATTTGCTGGCTTCCAACATGTCGGAAATACACCTGTGGTGTATGACATGTTGAAAAGTTTGCGTAATGGACAAGCCAGTGAGGTAGCGCACTTTTGCAAAACAAGGGCTGGAATGCCGTCCGGCCCTGAAGCCTTATTTACATCGAGATTTGCAAGCACTCTTTTAACTACCCGTGTCCGAAAATGAATTTCTGGCATAGAGCAAGATACGTTTTCGACTACGGGCAGTGGTTGATCCCTGGGGGGCAGAGAGGAATTCTCTGCGAAAATTTTAGCCAACAAATTATCTTTATCAACCGAGTGAGTGATGATTTGATCATTGTTAAGAAGAGTTGGGATTGAAGACGATGTTTGGTTCTTCACCTTCTTAACGAATGACCAAAAGTTCTTACTACCACGCTGGCATTGAAGAACTTTTTTCCTTTGGCGCTGTTCGTGTAGGATGGCATTGTATTGATTTCTAGCCTGTTTACGCAGCTGTTCAGTGGCGGCATTTTTATTTGCCTGCCATGCTCTGAAAGCTTCCTCTTTAGACCTGACAACAATTCTGCATGTCTCATTAAACCAGAGATTGTCCTTTGGTTTAATGCAAACCAGCTTATTAGGGATGAAGGACCGCATTCCTAATAATATAATTTCTTAAACCATTTTGGCTGCGGCATTTATGTTTCTATCAAGAAAACACAATTTCCAATTGAAGTGGGCGAAAAAATCGTTAAGTCCACTCCAGTTAGCTTTATCATACATCCACATAAAGCGCTTCGGGGCTAAGGGCGAAGCATTGCGGATAGAAGAGTATGAGAAAGACGCCAAAATGCTGCAATGGTCCGAGTTTCCAAGAGGTGCGTGCATTTCAACATCATATTTTTCATGATGTGAAGTGAGAAAAAGGTCTAGAGTATTTAGAGCTTGCCCCGCAACGCAGGGGATATGTGTTGGTTCATGCACTATTTGAGTCAAGTTATTAGACTCGGCAAAGAGCTCGACAAATAAGCCTTCAGGAGTTGTGTGGCTGGAATGGCGTAGCCAATTGGAATTATGAATATTGAAATCACCAGCAACTACAATTTCACTATTCGGATACGATTCCAAAATACGAGAAATAGAATCAGAGAGAACATCAAACTTGTCGTAGGTAAAATCTCTCCCTGAATTCGGGCTTCTATAGAGAAAGCAGAAGTGCAGAATGTGCGACTGGATATTGAATTTAACCCACATGGAGCTAAATTCGGCATCCGTCGTGTATAGTTGTTGCTGGCACTGGTACGCAACATTACTGCACACATAAATGGCAAGACCCCTGTGAGGAGAGAATAATGGCAGTAAGTGGTAACCAGGGATGTGGAAATCCAGTGGATCTGCATCCCCACACACCTTGGTTTCACTTAGTGCCATTACATGGGGTTTATGAAGGTTAACATACACGTATACAGCAAAAAAGTTCGCCCTACATACTGAACATGCGTACATACTGAATTCCAATTTTTTGGCCAACTTTACATGTATTGGTGTTTGCTCTTCCATAAGAAGATTTTGGGCACCCCTGATGTACACGCATAGATTCGATGGTTTTGTGCTTTATTCTCATTTCGACAACAACACGCAATGTTGTTGCTTTCCGCAGCAAGACAGCTTGGCTTTACTCGTGCACATTGAAATGGTGGTTGATTTAGCAAAGCGATCGCAGAGGCAAATTCAATAGGTAGTTGCAGCACCAGAACTGATTAAACTTTTTTCTTTGATAATTGGCACGACATTGTAGCAATCGTTTTCCCACTTATTATCACTTTCTTAATGCGCCTTGTATGTTCCAATATTTTTACACATATATTTATTTTCATTGTAGCCATTTTTACTTTTTACAACTTCCTTTCTACAAGCAGACCAAAAGAACTAATAAAATCAATTGAATTTTGGTTTTTCCGTAATGCTACCACCTTATTTATGCGCCTTGGTGATCGCTCAATAAATTTTTCTATGCAAACTTTACCTGTCCACTTCTTGTTCTTGTTTGTAAAAAAGCAAGCGGAGAGCAGGCACGAGCCACCACCAACATGCTGCTTGCAACACTTTGTTGCCCAACAACAACAACCACAGTGTATAGTGCGTCACTGTTTCATACACCGCTCTCACAGCTTCACAGTTTTCGCGCTCTGTGCGTTCTCGTCCCCTTTACTGCTTCCACCCGCATCGACAAACGGGTCCTACCGCTGGAACCCGCAAAGAAAATTTTCTTTACACCAGATGCGCATTCTGTATATTGTTTGTTCTGTAGCAGTACCAGTGATAACGTGATTGGCAACTGGGAGGGGAAGCGATTTTTTGACCATTTTTGCATTTCACATACACAATCTGTGTGAGGTGTCATGGCGTCGTCTACTGGATCAGTGAATAAGTCTGTTTGTGAACTTTTCCAGTAAAACATATTAATGCAAAAGGCAAATGGTTCGTTGCGCTCAATCTGCATCTTTTTCCTTTTCAGCTGCAGCAGGAAAAGCTTAGAAAGACGGTTTTGAGGTCAGCAGACTTGCGAACGCACAATTTCTTTGCTGTTTCCATTTGCCTACAAATTATTCGATCCCAAACAGAACTATTGGCTGTTAACGTTCAACAGTGTGGTCGCGTTGAAGTTAGAACAAGGCGCAGAGTTGCAATTTAGTATTATTTCGTATTATTTTAGAAAAAGGCGTATTAATACGATGCATGTTATTCTTATATATAAAAAAACGTAACTTCTTGAGTGTAATCAGTGTTTGCGAACACGGATCATTCTTTCGGCAAAATTTTTTTCGTATGTGATAGAAGATGTTAATGCGGTGGTTTATAGCGATATTACATGTTTGTACAGCAGGTGGGCGTCTCTCCCATACAACCTAAATTTTTAATATGGTATATCTCCGGAATTGTATGTTGCACAGCATTGAAATTTAGTACAGTGTCATGGCGTAAGCGTATCATTCCACCGGTAAAATTTAATGGGCGCTGGACAAGGGGCGTGGCACTTTTTAATTCCGGTGTTACTTTTGAACTTAGCATTCACATCAACGTCACTTGGTACAAACTAACGATTTGGTCATGTCTTTCGGCAGGGTGAATAGGGTGGATTTTGGACAAGGGGGCGTGGCACCGCCCATACAACTCAATTTTTTAATATGGCACAGCTTCGAAATTATAAGTCGCTCAGCATTGAAATTTGGTACAGTGTCATGGCGTAAGCGTGTCATTCGACCAGTAAAATTTAATGGGCTTTGGACAAGGGGCGTGGCACTTTTTAAATTCCGGTGTTACATTTGAACTATAGTATTCACATCAATGACACTCTGTACAAACTTATTATTTAGTTGTGTACTTCGACAGGGGGAATGGGTTGGGTTTTTGACAAGGGGGCGTGGCACCGCCCATAGAACTCAATTCTTTAACATGGAATATCTCCGGAATTATAAGTCGGACCGCATTGAAATTTGGTACAGTGTCATGGCGTAAGCGTATCATTCCACCGGTAAAATTTAATGGGCGCTGGACAAGGGGCGTGGCACTTTTTAATTCCGGTGTTACTTTTGAACTAGAGCGTTCACATCAATGACAATCGGTACAAACTAACGATTTGGTCGTGTCCTTCGACAGGAGGAATGGGGTGGGTTTTTGACACGGGGCGTGGTACCGCTTCCATTTTTTTATACATAGATTGTTTATCCTGACTGACTGACTAATTGATTGGTTAATTTATCATCGCCCAGCCCAAATCGCTGAAGCTACAAACATGAATTTTGGACTGTAGGTACATCTTGCAGAATTAACCTTCGCCAAGAAGGGATTTTTTGAAATTCGGGGTCTAAAAAGGCAAAACATGGGTTAAAGTGTTGTATAAAGAAACGTGATTTAATAAACATATTGAATTTGAACTTCCTGAAAATATTCTAGATCAAAACTTTTTCGACACGTATTTTATAAATTTTCGAAAATCAAAATTTAACTGGCCCAACAATGGGTTAAGGTTTATTTACGGAAAGACTCCGAAACAAACAACACGAACCGATGGGTCTATTGACTTCAACAATTGTAAAAATAATTGAAATAAATAAAATTAGACACGTGTTTCTCATTATTTTCAAAATCGAAATCTAACTGAATCAACGACGGGTTAAAAGTATGTATGGAGAAACTGTGAAATGAAAAATATGAATTAATGGGCCCATTGACATCAAACCTGGGGAAAGTATTCTTTGTGAGAAATAATTTGACATGTGTTTTTCACTTTTTTGAAAATCAAAATCTAACGGGGTCAACAATGGGTTAACAATTTGTATGGAGAAACAAGATTGGGCGTTCTGACTTCAAACTTATGAAAAGCAGTTCAATCGGGAAATAATAAAAACGTGCTTTTAATTTTTTTGAAAATCTAAATCTACCATGGTAAACCAAGGGTTAAGAGTTTGTTTGGAGTAAATGTGAAAACATATAATTTAAAGGGCCTTCTGACTACAACATTTTTAAAACACTCTAAATCAAAGATAGACAAATGTTTTTTTTTAAATAAAAATCTGATGGGATCAACAATGGGTTAAGAATTCGTATCGGGGGAAACAGGAGAGCTTGCGTGCAAACCCGCAGGGCCCAGCTAGTTATTTTCATAATTGTCAATCATTTCAATAGGAAATGCATACATTTTCTCGATGCATGTTATTATTTTCATAATTGTCAATTATTTCAATAAAAAATGCATACATCTCATAGACTTTGTTATATTTTTATGTTATTTGTTATGTTATTATGTGCACCCAATGCTGCACAATTGGCAGCCATGTTGGGTCAACCCGTGTTGCTGCAGAAAGCAACTTCTTCTTGTAAGCTAGACAGAAGTTGGCTGGCATGCGAACTGATGAAATCGTGGAGTTGGCAATTGGGCGACCGAAATCAAAGTGCTTGCGGAAGAATTGAGCGCATAATTTTAGCAAATTTTAATTCCATTACAATTGACTGTTCTGTATATTATTCGTGTAAGGAGTTTGAAATTCTTGTTGGCACACGTAGCACTTGAAAAATACAACAAATAACCCTCGAGCGCTATAACTTTCTATACAGAAGTTTTTTGTTAACAATTTTAAAACCATCGCGTTATGAATAAAAATGCCTTTGTCGATTTCTTCTGGTTCTGACATATATTTTGTTATTGATCTTACTTCCAAACATCGCCAGGTTCGTGTTATATTTTTCGTTACTCTTCGTTTCGCTTTTCGATAAATACAAAAGTTGGTTGGATATGGGGACCTGCAGATTGCTCTCCAGTGCTAATGCTAAACAGAACAGCACCAATCGGCAGCAAATTAGCAAATGAAGTATCTTTTTATAATCAATTTTTAACGATTCGAACTGGGAAGCCCTTCCAGAGGCGCCACTGTGAGATATCTACAATAAAATATAAACAGTATTTTGTATTCATCGCAACCATTTTGCAAACCACTCCACTCAGAAGCACATTGCAGCTTCGTCTTCACCTGTGAATTAATCTTTTGTTTTCCAAATAACGCATGCCATTGCATATCTGCATAGCGAACTCACAACGCGTCGGTATGGTGAGGAAGCTCATGCGCAACACCGCATCTTTAACACACTCCAGCAGCGAACGCAAATAAGCTAACTCGTTAACCAGCATCAGGGAGTCCGTTGCTAACATTACGCCGTACAGCCGAACAATATTCTCCTGCTCGATGGAATGCATAATGGCAGCCTCCGTTAAAAACTCCATTGGATTTGACTGCATTCGCTCACGGCAGAGGTACTTAATGGCCACCTGAATCTGCGGAAAAGAATAGAAAAACCGGTTTAACAACAGTGACTAGCTACAGTGGTGACACACACTCGTTCTCTGCTCCGAAGCAGCATGTGGAGATGTGATACACAATGACATCAGAGACTCAAAGTCGAAAAACTTTGCCGAAGTCTCCTTTAAGGCCGTGACAAACATGGTGCTGTCCTTGTTCAGTTGCATATCATTGATGCCGGCTGTGTGGTCGTTTACCGAATTGATCTCTCTGCCGCCCTTGCGTATGACAACAGAATAAACAGTAATACAGAACGCGCATCTCATACAAATTAAAAAATGTTAACGGGTCGTAATATTACGACCACTGTTAATTTAACATTACGTCCTCTGATATTAACATTACGAACAGCACTAGACAGCTTTCGTTTCTGTTATTTCACAGAACAAACAGCACAGTGATAAGAAGAAAGTAATAGCCTATTTCCACCGAGCGCTTAAATGCATTTAAGGGCTCTGTTAAGCTTGAGAACTGTCAAGCGTTTCCACCAAAACTGAGTTAAATGCAACAGCTGGTTTTTGTTTACATTTTTAGTTGGTCAAGCCAAATTCTGCATTTATTTCTGGGCAGCCACAGCTTACCCATCGCCGCCATCTCTTTGAATACGTATGTATCGCTTCTTGTAGCCCCTCTACTGCAAGAAAACCAATTCGCTTTCCTTCTCAACAGTCTAGGAATGTCTGCGTTTTCATATTTGTGATAATTTATTTCCTTTGTCAAGGTTTATTTCATTTATGTAAGTTGTCAGCTGATTGATACCAGAGCTGTCTGAATTTTTAATGTCAAGAGGGTTAGTGAGAAGTTCCACGTTTTTGATTTTCTCTTTCAGCATTTATTATTGGCAAATAATAAAAGTTTTGACTTTGATTATGACAGACGATATGTATTTTTGCGAAAAATGCAGTAAAAAGTAATTGTCTTAGCAAAAAATCTATCACACCGAACGCAATTCGAATCCCCTCTTTCGTTTGTGTTCGTACGGCTCTTGCAGCGCCGAAAAGCATGCTATCAAAACTTGTACATTTGTCAAAATTGCTCCAGCTTTTAACATAACATATTCTGTTAGACGTCTGTAAAGGGCAAAACTGAGTTAACTCAGTTTTGAAAGTGAGTTAACTCACTTTGATACAAAAACAATTGCATGGGAATTAGAGCATTTAAATGCGATGTTAAATGCATTTAAGCGTTAAATGCATTTAAGGCCCGGTGGAAATAAGCTATAATGATCGCATGCAGCTCCGAAGGGAAAATAGCGTCAGGCTGTGGTTGCTGTTGTTGTCGGCCGACAAAACGAAGTGCCACTTGCTTCTTACATATATGGGAAGAAGAGCAATAAGGTATGGTTGTTGTTATTGTTGCCGGCTAGGAATTGAAACATTGAATTTGAATTATTTTTGCTTTGTGGTTCATGTGTGTGTACATACGCTGTCTGTAGCAATTTTACGACGGAGTGTAGCGTGCAAAAATATATGAGAACGAATGTCAAAAGGGGGTAACGTATCGACTTAAAAAGTCACTACGGTATAAAGATATCACACTATTTTTAATATTGATGATAGTTAAACGATGTGGCACAATCGTTATGTACGAAATATCCATTAATTGGTGGATGTACGTACAGACATATATCGAAAAAAAAGCAAAACAAAAAAATTTATTCTGCCATCATTCGGGATCGTCGTTGCTTACTTACTTTTTTCTTATAGCTTTTTGCTTTACAATAGATATGTACATACATTCGACATGATTAAATGCACACTTTCGTAATTACGATTCTTCGGAACCTCTCATTGTTTTTAGGTTTGACAAACAAATGTTTGGGCCAAAAAACTGGGGGCCTAGAGTGGGATAAAAGGCGTGGGGATAAAATAATTAATCGCGGCGAGAAGTCATTTACGCCAAAATTAGCGAAACCTTAGAATTCAAGTGCTAATAAGGAGATACAAATTTCTTCACACAGAAAGTCGATTGCATAATAACATAAAAAAACTTGTTTTTATTAACCGACACACGTCGGGAATTGCCAGCCAATATCAGCCAGAAACAAATATTCAAAATTTACAATTTTCATTCCTTGATCAACACAACAACAACGATAGCACATCGCCCTTCATTCGCTTCATTGAAAATAACAGTAACTTCTATGGCCGGCATCGAGCGCACGAACTCGCTCTGCACCACTCGGCACTTACCGAAGTTGACAATAATAGCCTATTTCCACCGGGCCTTAAATGCATTTAACGCTTAAATGCATTTAACATCGCATTTAAATGCTCTAATTCCCATGCAATTGTTTTTGTATCAAAGTGAGTTAACTCACTTTCAAAACTGAGTTAACGCAGTTTTGCCCTTTACAGACGTCTAACAGAATATGTTATGTTAAATGCTAGAGCAATTTTCAGCTCAGGCTGAAATGCTGATGCTTTCTTCTCATTTTCTTTTGATTTTTCGCGAATGGGCATCCTCATTGTCAAAAATTGGTAAAATTGTTGTTGTGTTGCTTGTGTTTTGAATTCATTTTGACAACGAGGATGCCCAAAAGCACTAACAAAATACATGGGAATTTTGTTTTTGCAGTAGTGCCATCACCTTATTAATACACCTTGGTCATCGTCGTTTCAACGAAGATGATTCGAGATTTGCTTATGTTTTTGTTGTTTTCGATTATTGTGTGTATGCTTTTTTGGTTTTGCTGCACAAATTGCTGTAATGTCACTATCAATCGAAACTTTGCGGTGTATGGCTGTTTGCTCAGATGCTGCGCTTTGATTGATTTTAAAAACCTGCAAATATTTAGACGTGGTTGAATCCTTGCGTGGTTGAGAGCTTGCGTGCAAACCCGCAGGGCCCAGCTAGTTATTTTCATAATTGTCAATCATTTCAATAGGAAATGCATACATTTTCTCGATGCATGTTATTATTTTCATAATTGTCAATTATTTCAATAAAAAATGCATACATCTCATAGACTTTGTTATATTTTTATGTTATTTGTTATGTTATTATGTGCACCCAATGCTGCACAATTGGCAGCCATGTTGGGTCAACCCGTGTTGCTGCAGAAAGCAACTTCTTCTTGTAAGCTAGACAGAAGTTGGCTGGCATGCGAACTGATGAAATCGTGGAGTTGGCAATTGGGCGACCGAAATCAAAGTGCTTGCGGAAGAATTGAGCGCATAATTTTAGCAAATTTTAATTCCATTACAATTGACTGTTCTGTATATTATTCGTGTAAGGAGTTTGAAATTCTTGTTGGCACACGTAGCACTTGAAAAATACAACAAATAACCCTCGAGCGCTATAACTTTCTATACAGAAGTTTTTTGTTAACAATTTTAAAACCATCGCGTTATGAATAAAAATGCCTTTGTCGATTTCTTCTGGTTCTGACATATATTTTGTTATTGATCTTACTTCCAAACATCGCCAGGTTCGTGTTATATTTTTCGTTACTCTTCGTTTCGCTTTTCGATAAATACAAAAGTTGGTTGGATATGGGGACCTGCAGATTGCTCTCCAGTGCTAATGCTAAACAGAACAGCACCAATCGGCAGCAAATTAGCAAATGAAGTATCTTTTTATAATCAATTTTTAACGATTCGAACTGGGAAGCCCTTCCAGAGGCGCCACTGTGAGATATCTACAATAAAATATAAACAGTATTTTGTATTCATCGCAACCATTTTGCAAACCACTCCACTCAGAAGCACATTGCAGCTTCGTCTTCACCTGTGAATTAATCTTTTGTTTTCCAAATAACGCATGCCATTGCATATCTGCATAGCGAACTCACAACGCGTCGGTATGGTGAGGAAGCTCATGCGCAACACCGCATCTTTAACACACTCCAGCAGCGAACGCAAATAAGCTAACTCGTTAACCAGCATCAGGGAGTCCGTTGCTAACATTACGCCGTACAGCCGAACAATATTCTCCTGCTCGATGGAATGCATAATGGCAGCCTCCGTTAAAAACTCCATTGGATTTGACTGCATTCGCTCACGGCAGAGGTACTTAATGGCCACCTGAATCTGCGGAAAAGAATAGAAAAACCGGTTTAACAACAGTGACTAGCTACAGTGGTGACACACACTCGTTCTCTGCTCCGAAGCAGCATGTGGAGATGTGATACACAATGACATCAGAGACTCAAAGTCGAAAAACTTTGCCGAAGTCTCCTTTAAGGCCGTGACAAACATGGTGCTGTCCTTGTTCAGTTGCATATCATTGATGCCGGCTGTGTGGTCGTTTACCGAATTGATCTCTCTGCCGCCCTTGCGTATGACAACAGAATAAACAGTAATACAGAACGCGCATCTCATACAAATTAAAAAATGTTAACGGGTCGTAATATTACGACCACTGTTAATTTAACATTACGTCCTCTGATATTAACATTACGAACAGCACTAGACAGCTTTCGTTTCTGTTATTTCACAGAACAAACAGCACAGTGATAAGAAGAAAGTAATAGCCTATTTCCACCGAGCGCTTAAATGCATTTAAGGGCTCTGTTAAGCTTGAGAACTGTCAAGCGTTTCCACCAAAACTGAGTTAAATGCAACAGCTGGTTTTTGTTTACATTTTTAGTTGGTCAAGCCAAATTCTGCATTTATTTCTGGGCAGCCACAGCTTACCCATCGCCGCCATCTCTTTGAATACGTATGTATCGCTTCTTGTAGCCCCTCTACTGCAAGAAAACCAATTCGCTTTCCTTCTCAACAGTCTAGGAATGTCTGCGTTTTCATATTTGTGATAATTTATTTCCTTTGTCAAGGTTTATTTCATTTATGTAAGTTGTCAGCTGATTGATACCAGAGCTGTCTGAATTTTTAATGTCAAGAGGGTTAGTGAGAAGTTCCACGTTTTTGATTTTCTCTTTCAGCATTTATTATTGGCAAATAATAAAAGTTTTGACTTTGATTATGACAGACGATATGTATTTTTGCGAAAAATGCAGTAAAAAGTAATTGTCTTAGCAAAAAATCTATCACACCGAACGCAATTCGAATCCCCTCTTTCGTTTGTGTTCGTACGGCTCTTGCAGCGCCGAAAAGCATGCTATCAAAACTTGTACATTTGTCAAAATTGCTCCAGCTTTTAACATAACATATTCTGTTAGACGTCTGTAAAGGGCAAAACTGAGTTAACTCAGTTTTGAAAGTGAGTTAACTCACTTTGATACAAAAACAATTGCATGGGAATTAGAGCATTTAAATGCGATGTTAAATGCATTTAAGCGTTAAATGCATTTAAGGCCCGGTGGAAATAAGCTATAATGATCGCATGCAGCTCCGAAGGGAAAATAGCGTCAGGCTGTGGTTGCTGTTGTTGTCGGCCGACAAAACGAAGTGCCACTTGCTTCTTACACATGGGAAGAAGAGCAATAAGGTATGGTTGTTGTTATTGTTGCCGGCTAGGAATTGAAACATTGAATTTGAATTATTTTTGCTTTGTGGTTCATGTGTGTGTACATACGCTGTCTGTAGCAATTTTACGACGGAGTGTAGCGTGCAAAAATATATGAGAACGAATGTCAAAAGGGGGTAACGTATCGACTTAAAAAGTCACTACGGTATAAAGATATCACACTATTTTTAATATTGATGATAGTTAAACGATGTGGCACAATCGTTATGTACGAAATATCCATTAATTGGTGGATGTACGTACAGACATATATCGAAAAAAAAGCAAAACAAAAAAATTTATTCTGCCATCATTCGGGATCGTCGTTGCTTACTTACTTTTTTCTTATAGCTTTTTGCTTTACAATAGATATGTACATACATTCGACATGATTAAATGCACACTTTCGTAATTACGATTCTTCGGAACCTCTCATTGTTTTTAGGTTTGACAAACAAATGTTTGGGCCAAAAAACTGGGGGCCTAGAGTGGGATAAAAGGCGTGGGGATAAAATAATTAATCGCGGCGAGAAGTCATTTACGCCAAAATTAGCGAAACCTTAGAATTCAAGTGCTAATAAGGAGATACAAATTTCTTCACACAGAAAGTCGATTGCATAATAACATAAAAAAACTTGTTTTTATTAACCGACACACGTCGGGAATTGCCAGCCAATATCAGCCAGAAACAAATATTCAAAATTTACAATTTTCATTCCTTGATCAACACAACAACAACGATAGCACATCGCCCTTCATTCGCTTCATTGAAAATAACAGTAACTTCTATGGCCGGCATCGAGCGCACGAACTCGCTCTGCACCACTCGGCACTTACCGAAGTTGACAATAATAGCCTATTTCCACCGGGCCTTAAATGCATTTAACGCTTAAATGCATTTAACATCGCATTTAAATGCTCTAATTCCCATGCAATTGTTTTTGTATCAAAGTGAGTTAACTCACTTTCAAAACTGAGTTAACGCAGTTTTGCCCTTTACAGACGTCTAACAGAATATGTTATGTTAAATGCTAGAGCAATTTTCAGCTCAGGCTGAAATGCTGATGCTTTCTTCTCATTTTCTTTTGATTTTTCGCGAATGGGCATCCTCATTGTCAAAAATTGGTAAAATTGTTGTTGTGTTGCTTGTGTTTTGAATTCATTTTGACAACGAGGATGCCCAAAAGCACTAACAAAATACATGGGAATTTTGTTTTTGCAGTAGTGCCATCACCTTATTAATACACCTTGGTCATCGTCGTTTCAACGAAGATGATTCGAGATTTGCTTATGTTTTTGTTGTTTTCGATTATTGTGTGTATGCTTTTTTGGTTTTGCTGCACAAATTGCTGTAATGTCACTATCAATCGAAACTTTGCGGTGTATGGCTGTTTGCTCAGATGCTGCGCTTTGATTGATTTTAAAAACCTGCAAATATTTAGACGTGGTTGAATCCAATTTGAAATTTTTACAAATATTTTTACGTGGTGCATTCCAAGTAAAATTATTTGTTTATATTTTGACGTGGTTGATACCAATTTTGAACCTTTTGCAGCTGTTTTCTGACGTGGTTGAATCCAATTTCAAATTTTTACAAATATTTTTACGTGGTGCATTCCAAGTAAAATTATTTGTTTATATTTTGACGTGGTTGATACCAATTTTGAACCTTTTGCAGCTGTTTTTTGACGTGGTTGAATCCAATTTGAAATTTTTACAAATATTTTTACGTGGTGCATTCCAAGTAAAATTATTTGTTTATATTTTGACGTGGTTGATACCAACTTTGAATTTTTTGAAGAAGTATTTTAACGCCATTGTCCTACAATATGGCTACAAATATAAAGGCAAATGGGAATTCCTCAACGTCTGGAATTCAATGTTGTGTTCGCAGTTGCAAAAAATCGAGACGACAATACGAGAATCTAAGATTATTTAGATTCCCCGCTGCTGATTTCGTGTTTGGCCAAATTTGGCGCGAGAAATGCAATATATCTTACGACGACTACAACTGAAAACTGTATATTTGTGAAAATCATTTCTCCAGCACTTATGTAGGGAAAAGGTTTCTGAAAAAGGATGCGATTCCGACCTTAAACTTAGACGAAGATCCTGAGATTTCGGATGAAGAATTTTTAGAACAAGATTCTTCATTGAAACGACCCCGTTATGATGACATAGTATGCAGTAATTGCGAAAAAAATGTCAAAATAACCCATTATTACAAAAAGAAATACAGCGACCTATTAAAAAAATTCAAAAAAATTAACGAAAAATTGCGAAAAGAAAAGCGCTTAATTTTAAAATCCAAGAATTGTTGTTCAAAGACGTTGAAAAATTCAATTGATTCTTTAAAACATGTCAACTTTGAATCCAAAACATTTTGTAAACTTTTACTTAGCACCCGGCCAAAAGAATATTCTGACGAAGTGAAATATTTAGTGCAAAATATTTTTTATATTTCACAATCAACATATTCTTTCCTGAGAGATAAGCTAAATTTCAATTTGCCGCATATCAGCACCTTAAATCGATGGGCTCCAATAAAGTTCCTTCAGCCTGGTATCAATAATGTGGCTTTTGAATCCATTAAGAAGATGTGCTTAGAGTTGAAGGAAAAAAATGAAAATAATATGGTTCTTTTAATGGACGAAATGGCAATACGCAGAGAATTACGATACAATCAAAAACTAGATTTAGTTGACGGATTTGAATGCACAGGCTTCAAAAGAACAAACAAAATTGGTAAGCAAGTATGTGTATTTATGTTGAAGTCCATGTTCTCGAATTGGTGTTCAATTTTGAATTCTTTTGTGTCGGAGAATGGATTAACTGCAGATATCTTGTGCAAAATAATTAAAGAAAATCTTAAAATTTTGAGCAATTTTGGCATAGTAGTGAATGTTTTGGTTTGTGATCAGGGGTCTTCTAATAGAAAGTGTTTCTCCGACTTAGGCGTATGTATAGAGAAACCATACTTTGAATTTCAAAATCAAAAAATTTATTGCATGTTCGATTTCCCACATTTAATCAAGTCATTGCGAAATGGTTGGCTTAAATGCGACTTGAAAACGCCTGATGGTTTAGTTAGCTTTAAAGTAGTTCAAGAGCTTTGGGAGAGGGAAGAAAATTGTAAAACCAAAATGTGCCCAAAATTGACTAGACAACTCATATTTCCAAATTCATTTGAAAAAATGCGTGTTAAATTTGCCACTCAAGTGTTCAGTAAAACAGTTAAAGCTGCTATTAGAACAATTTCAGACATAAGTGGATTTAAAAAAACCTCACAAGAGGTAGCGTTATCCACAGCTGATTTTATAGCAAAAATTGATCAAATATTTGATTGCATGAATAGTGGAGCAGCCGCCGTGGCTCAGTTGGTTAGTGCGTTGGACCGCGAGTCGCAGGCAGCAACCTCAGGTTCAAATACTGCCTGTAATAACACCTAAAAAAATAACGGGAAAATTCGTTTTCTCTTTCGGTGGCTGTCCTCTCAGCTGGAAATGGCAAACCTCTGAGAGTAAAAATTGCTTATGAAAAAGCTCCCAACCTGCCGTTCGGAACCGGCATAAAACTGTAGGTCCCTCCAACCCGCGTACAAATTCACACGCACAACACGGGTGGTTGCGGGAAGCTAGGCCTTAGTCTCGCGTAAGCGGGCTGTCGTGCCAGTAAAAAAAAAAAAAAAAATGAATAGTGGATCTTTGTATGCAGATAACTGCTATCGATCTGCTCTTCATGCTCGGCATGAAACTATCCTTAAAATCGGTCCTTCTACTTGTAGATGAAATATTAAAAGATAATTCGGACAAGTTTTTTATTATGACAAAGGCCTTTAACCAGGACAAGTTGGAGAATACGTTTGCTGTGTTAAGGCAAAAAGGAGGTAATAACTGTAACCCCTCTGTAGCCGAACTTAATAACATCTTAGCCAGGTTATTAGCCTTTAAAATAATAAAGTTTAGCTCCTCTACCAATTGTGAAGAGACGCAAGATTCATTGACTAATTTAATTGCAAGCGCTTCTTTTAGTGAGGATGTTTTGCATGCTAATGACGATGATAATGACAATGAAATCCTGGATAACCTTGATCTAAGTAGCGAGATGCACGAGACGTATTTTGTAGGTGACACCTTTTGTAATTCGAAAGAGATTAACTTAGAGCTGGTTTCCATGAGGTATTTTGTTGGATACGTGGCGGTGACGAATTGAGAAAAAGGGATGAAGTTTTGACTGCTCCAAGTGAAATTTTTATTTTTCACAAAAATTATCAGTCAATTTCTGATTTTGGTAATCTTTTTGCTCCTTCCAATTCCCTAATGAATGTATGCATAAAACATATTTTAATTTTTCATAAAATCTTCGAAGCAGAACCTGAAAAAGATGGTATTAAGGCACACGTTTTACAATCTTGTAAAAATGCTACACCTGAATGGTTCCATGGTGAGTGCTGTAACCATAGTCACATTCTTAGATTTTCTTATTTTAGTTCTTCTACGAAAACACTGCATGTGGGCTGTGCAAAAAGGAAGTTCGAAAGAACGAAAATTGAAAATAATTGTTGGCCAATAAAAAAATTATTATTAAAAATTATTATTATTTTATGAAAGATAAATTAAAACCAAAGTAAAACGAAAAACATAAAACCTTATAATAATTTTTTTAACAAAGAACTATAAACTCCCTTGTGCAACATGTTTGCACCCATATTTTACTACACCAAGTTCATGCATTTTTTGCTAATTGTAATTTGCTTGTGATTATAAAAAAAGAAAGCAGAAATAGCGACGCAACAATTACCAACAACATCAATGCTATCCCGCCTGCACGGCACAGCGCAAAAAACATAACCGCTATCTTTTTTTCGTTTGCCCATATAGTAATGCTATTCCCCGCAACAACAAAAGCAGCGTTTATCGTCATGTTTGTCAACTGGCGCAACAGCAGCGAGAATACGAATGAGTACGAAGCGACTTCTATTCACTTGTTACGCCGAAGTTACAGAGATTTCTGCTGTTAGTAACAGAGGGTTCTGCTGTCAATAACAGAGGGTACTACCAGCAGTACCCACCATACAACGCGTTTGCTTGTATGAGATGCGCGTTCTATATTACTTCATATTCTTTGGTATGACCCTGATCGAAATTTGTCTATCATGACCTACAAAAAAAAATTTAGTACATATTTTTAACTACATTCAACAATTTATACACACCAGTGATGATGGTCTCATCCAGTGGACCCCACAGCATTGACGTGATCGTGCGCACATCAATCACAAACAGTTCCGAACTCTGACCCATATCCTTGTCCATCGAATAAGCTGCCTGATTGCCAGAGTAACTGAAATTGCAGGTGCGCACCGACGACTTGGCCGGTATGGACGCGATTACAGTATCAAACTTTACATCCCAAATCTTGGTGGTCATATCACCAGCGCCGAATATCAGCATCGACGTAGTTCAGTCGACATCCAAACACCAGACGGGGGGATACTACGGTTTCCGTGGCGCCGCCATTTGATGATGTTTTTAGATAGATTGACCGAAAATAAATCGAAAATGAGGAATAAAATTTTTCGATATCTCGCTTCGTTTTCGAGATATCGAGGTTCAAAATTTTTATATTGCCATATTGTGCACACCTGACTGTTGCCTGATGTGGTGGTGACTCCCATGAGGGTTATTTTTTTAGCATCCGGCCGAAGGACGGCCACCTGGGAAAAACTTATTGCCAAAAAAACTATGGCTTGGAACTATAGATTTGAACAAAAAATACTGTGCACACCTGACTTGCCCGATGTGGTGGTGACTTTGAACCTCGATATCTCGAAAACGATGCGAGATATCGAAAAATTTTGTTCATAATTTTCGACTTATTTTTGGTCGATCTATCTAAAGACACCCTCAAATGGCGGCGCCACGGAAACCGTAGTCGTGCCCTAGACGGCACCCTGGTGACCGTCATAGGTGCCCAGTAAAAATTTCGTGCTTCCAAGCACTTCCGGACACAATTTCGCTGGCGTGGCATTGCTGGATGCACTTGCTTGATGTGTAATTATGATTTTTATCTGAAAAGAATGAATGTATGTTAATAAAATGCAAATTTTCTAAAGTTCAACTTCTCTCTGATTGCTTCCCGCGCTGTTTGTTTACAAATTAAACACCAAATTATCGCAGTTCACAGATGCTTTTGGTGTAAAATGTAATGAGTAATGAAATGTTTGTAATGAGTCAATGAAAACTTAAATAATGACATGTTAGAGACATATTCAAACAATTTTATTACATTTGTAAACAATAATAGAATTTTATATTCATTTTTCTATAAACGTATCACAGAATTCTGTGCCAAAAATTAATTAATGTTCTATGCAATTAAAAATGAACCACAACGATAACCCTCACACATGAAAATTGACCAACACAACAACCCTCAATTTGAAATTCACCAACACAACAACCCTCCATTTTCAGTTTGTATGGAGGCGCGAATATCAGCTGTGGGGCGGGAGTATCAGCTGTGGGGCGGGAGTATCAGCTGTGGGGCGGGAGTATCAGCTGTTATGTGAGAGCATTGGTGCATTTTATGTGTGTATTGTCGCTTTTTTCACACTTCTCCTCCGAGTTTCCAATCACGTTATCGCTGGCAGTACGCTCAGCACACGCATTCTTAAGGCTGCGGCCCATAGAATCCGTTGCGTACGTGAGAGCGAAGTATTCAACTAACAACTAAATTGAATGTATGAAATTGTATGTGGTGTGACCCATACGCAACGAATACGTTGAAGTAACGTACAAAGTTGAGCAACTTTCAACTTTTGCCGTACGTTGAATACTTTGACAAATAACGAATGATTGTTTTTGTTTTCTGTCATTTAAATGTTATTCGTTCGAAGCAGAAATGTGACCAACTCAAGGACATCGTCAATTTCCATTTTTATTAAAATGTTTGCCAAAGCTCAAAAAAATCACACAATTTTCGTTTACTCACAGACACATTATCCGTTGACAACGTATTCATTGGGTCGAGTCTCTCCGTCATTCCGTCGCTGTCAGTTGAACACTTTGACGCAACGGATGCGACGGATTCTATGGGCCGCAGCCTTTACGCTGTTTCAATCAGTCGTTGTTCAGACCATGGTACAATGACAAGGTATGCCAGATAGGGAGAGTACTTTTCATGTACTATGGGATGTCAATGTCAAACGGCAAAAATTATAGGTGCTTATGAATGGGAGTCGTACGCAGGGCTGCACAGAAAATACTGAAAGCATACAGTTTTTTACAATACATAGAAAAATTTTAAAAGGTGTCTTTTTCTATGCAAAAAGTATAAAAATGCTCATATTTCTGCCAAAATTAAGTTTCAAACGTAAATTACATATCCGGTACCAGCTACTTGCGGAAAAATAGAAACAAATTAGTTATATTACTGTCTTCAACAGCTTGTTTTTTATTAGAAGCTTTTTTTAAATTCACTTTCTTTAAGTTTTTTGTTTAAAAATTCAATTCTAAAATAAATTCTACACTTCAAAAACAAAATTTTGACATTTTCAGGAAGTTAAATATCTTTGCTACTTTGTAATAGCATTTCGAAAAGGTTTTTTTAGGAAATATTTTCATTGCACCTTTTCACTCTAAGCCAGCGAAATAACTTAGTGCATATTTCTTGTTTGGTTAGCATGAACATTTCCAAACCGTATGGTATGCGTGGAAAAAGGTACTAAATTTCCAGCGTACACGCAACCCTAGTAACTCTGTTTGACAACATTTCTAAATGTAATCAAAGGAAAAAAGAGCGAGATTTTTCTAGTTGGTATACCTTGTTATTGTACCATGGATCAGACAGCAACAGAGCAACACGTGTAGTGGCTGCGTTGATTTTTTTCTTGTGTACGCTGCAAGAAATTTTATGTATGAAAAAAATAGATGCTTTTGTTGTTGTAGTTTTTGTGTGTATGCTTTTTTGTGTTGGCGATTTGTTTCTTTTTCGCTTTCGGTTTAATTTTATACCGTGTAGAAAAATTACTCTGCGCTCACTAACACCATCTCATTGTCAATTTTGCCGACCCCTGCTTTACACCAGCGGTCGGCAAAGCTTACTCATATGAACAGTTTCATATTCAATATACTAAATTTCCAGCGTACACGCAACCCTAGTAACTCTGTTTGACAACATTTCTAAATGTAATCAAAGGAAAAAAGAGCGAGATTTTTCTAGTTGGTATACCTTGTTATTGTACCATGGTTCAGACAGCAACAGAGCAACACGTGTAGTGGCTGCGTTGATTTTTGTCTTGTGTACGCTGCAAGAAATTGTATGTATGAAAAAAATGGATGCTTTTGTTGTTGTAGTTTTTGTGTGTATGCTTTTTTGTGTTGGCGATTTGTTTCTTTTTCGCTTTTCGGTTTAATTTTATACCGTGTAGAAAAATTACTCTGCGCTCACTAACACCATCTCATTGTCAATTTTGCCGACCCCTGCTTTACACCAGCGGTCGGCAAAGCTTACTCATATGAACAGTACGCTCAGCACACGCATTCTTACGCTCTTTCAATCAGTCGTTGTTCAGACAGCCAGCGATTAAGCGATTGGAAAGTGGGAGAGTAAGCCGATTTTTGTGCGTTTTTTGCAATTCATGTACACAGTCTGTGTGTGCTGGCAGTGATCAGCTCTTCACTGTTTCCGCTCTTATACCGATATTAGGGATTATTGTGCAAACCAAAATTCCGCCAGTTTCCTTTCAATTATTTGCTTTTTTAAGTATTTTCTCATTAATTTTCTGCATCAAATACACAACATATCAACTTTTTTGGTTTCATTATGTAAATATTATTGATAAATAGACCAAAGAACACAAAGCTAAATGCATTGAATATGAAAAGGTCACTTGCCGTCCTTTTTTTCGCATTTCTTCATTTAGCGAGTCTTTAACACAGGGTTGACGATCGGATCAGAGCAGGTATGCTTTTGGTGCTAAATGCTCGAGTTCGAACGCAGGACTGTTTTTTTTTATGCAGCTTATAAAACCTTAATTTAATTCAATAAATACCAACTATACCAAACGGTTCTTTTGACACTTTTGGGCAATAATATATTTTTATAGTTAGTTCTAAACGTATTACGAAATTGCACCAAAAAAAATACAAATAAATATTTCTTTGGTCACAAAAAATGACTCACACCAGCAACACTGGAAATTGAAATGAACTAGAATAACAACCCCGTTTTAGAAATTTATATGTAGGAAAAACTACGTTCCTGATCAAGCTTGGGGCCTACTAGTAGGCCCCAACCCAACAAACACTGAACAAAAAAATCTCAAACCTTTGAGAAACCCTTTGATATCAAATTGTTTTCCAGCATTACAATTTGAAAATGAATATTTTCTGAAATGTTTCTCAAATGTTTGCTATCAACTTGAGAACGACTTGAGAAGAGTTGAGAAAAATTTACATTCACCACGTTTGATAATTTTGTAATTCTCAATGGGTTTAACTTACGTTTCCCTTAATATGAACTATGAGCAATTTTTGTACCTTAATAAAATGTTACGTTATGTGACTGGTCTCTGGTTATGTTGCCTTAATATAAAATAAATGAATCTATTGAATGAATCTATGAATCTATCCATAAATGTATCTACTCTGTATTTTTATTTCACGCTATTGGCAACGGCAATCTATACAAAAGATGAATTGGATTCCATCCGTTCCGCATGTTTGAGATTCATTTGAGAATTTTAAATTCTCAATTTGAGAATAAAAGCAAATTTCCATAATGAAAATGTGCGAATTTGGCGAAATCGATTCCATCCGTTCCACTCGTTTGAGATACATTTGAGAATTTCAAATTTTCAATTTGAGGATAAAGGCAAATTCCATATTAAAAATGGGCCTTTTAAGTTGAAAATGCAATAACAGTATATTTGAGATCAATTTGAGAACAAACGTTTGAGATTTGAGAAAGCAATTTGATTCAAATGTACCTCAATTTGAGATTAGTCATTAATGTTTGCTGGGAAGGTTGCAATTTTGCAATAATAGTGAAATTCTGTGTATGTATTTTTACCGGCTCTCCCAGTTTCACATCGCTTAATCGCTGCAGACAGCCATGAAGCAACACGTGTACTGGCTGCGTTGATTTTTGTGTTGTGTACGCTGCAAGAAATTTTATGTATGAAAAAAATTGATGATTTTGTTGTTGTAGCTTTTGTGTGTATGCTTTTTTGTGTTGGGGATTGGTTTCTTATTCGCTTTTCGGTTTAATTTTATACAGTGTAGAAAAATTACTCTGCGCTCACTAACACCATCTCATTGTCAATTTTGCCGACCCCTGCTTTACGCAACCACACAAAATTCTAACTGAAATCATTCAAGGCAAAACGTGCAAATCGAGCGAGCCTCGAGTCATAGAAACAGACATGTTCAAAAAAGGCAAACATTTCCTTGTTGTCAGATCAGACTAAACAGTAGTTTGTTGATTACACTACTCGACACGAAAAATGCTCCTAAAAATAAAAGTATTTTTTAGACTAATCTTCGGCTGCTGAACACGAAACTGAAAATCAAAAAATTTTCTTAAGAAGCGTTTTCGAAAAATCTTCGAAAAACTCGTTTTTTCCCTATTATTTCAGTTATGAGCACATATCTCGTAAACCAACCATCCGACTAACACAAGTGGGCCGTCGTTCAGAAGGCAATTAACTAACCTTTCCAACGATATATCGATTGTCCAAATCAGATGAGATTTGGGGAAGTTATTGACGATGAAACTTGAAAAAATTTGTTGACCATTTTCAAAAATTATACATTTTCGAATCGTTTTTTTAAAGATAAAATAAATGATCTCCTCTGGTTTTAAAATCTAAGATGAAAGATATATTATTTAAGCAAATATTAAGCCTAACATCAATAGAATTGAAAGAAAAATTACAAAGTTATGATGCACGGAGTGAAAACACCAACTTTTCATTTATTACACCGAGCGAAAAAAATTTTTTAATTTTTCCGAGACCCATCCAAATGTTGATATAGACGTGAAACTAGAGGTCATTTATAATATCCAAGCATAGTCAGTTTTTCATTTTCTGACCCAAAAACCTTTTTAAAGTACTTTAAAATTTTAAGGACATACACATTTCAAATATTTTTTTAAATATTTGCGATTGTGCAATGATGAAGAAATGGGTATCAAATGAAAGAGGAAAATTGTCTCCTCTTAACTAAATTTTCTATTTTTAACTTTCAGGACCAAAATATGTCAGGTATGCAAAACATAAATGTTTTGGATCTCAGTCTGTAGATTCATACATATAAATTTTTTTATATTTCAAAGTTTTGAAAGTTCAAGTGTTAGTCGGATGGTTGGTTTACGAGATATGTGCTCATAACTGAAATAAGAGGGGAAAAACGTGTTTTTCGAAGATTTTTCGAAAACGCTTCTTAAGAAAATTTTTTGATTTTCAGTTTCGTGTTCAGCAGCCGAAGATTAGTCTTAAAAATACTTTTGTTTCTAGGAGCACGCGATGAACCCATTTTTTGTCGAGTAGTGTTATTTAATCTCTCTTTCGTTTTTCTTATTTTCAAGTGCTCTTCTCGCCTATGAACGCGCACATACAGGGGCGGACTCAAAAAAATATTTTGGGGGTTTCAAAAAGTTTTTCTGTAATATTCATAAAATGCCTTTTAATTTGTATATAGTTTTAAAGTCGATTCTAATATTTCAGGGGGTCTCAACCCCCAAACCCCTCCGGAATCCGCCACTGCACACAGAACGTGAACGATTATACGCTGACTGACTTCTGTCTTCACTGACAGCTACTTGGACAACTAGTTTTCCAATTGACTTACAAAAAACCAGTTGAAAAACTAATGAATTTTGGGAACCAGTTGTCTCAGGTCCGACAGGGGAGTTTCAAAATGTCGACGCCGGAAATCAAACCAGAGATACAAATACAACGTTAAGGTCCGTTATAAAGCCTCCACGGCATTGCCAGATATAATACATTTTCTGCCCGCCCACTAACAATATGCAAAGCATTTTCAAAGCATAATTGATGCACCTCAATCGAAGTGAACCATGAGCGCTACAGATAGACAGGCAGATAGAGATAACTACATATATATATACAAATATATTTTCCTTGCCCACTAGTGCTTTTCCGCTCGTCCACCTGTAATCACCAGCCATTACGTAAGCACCTTACTGATCTCTCTTTGTGTTGTCCTGAACACATAGACGACGGCAGCGACACGACTACATCTGTCAAAATATAGAATCAGAACAATCGTATGGATATGCTTATTTTGACGACAACGCGAACACCGAACACAGATGTCTCTATTTCGTAGGCGACAAAAGCAAAGCAAATTGCTTAGATTGGCAATGGTTAGGTTGGTTAGGTTGAGGTGGCTGCCTCTGTATGAGACACACTTAGGCCTCTTAATGGGCCCGTTGTGATACCACAGATTCCACCCGTTTGAAATGCGTATGCAACACTGTTTTTTCAACATGTGATACACCACACATTTCAAACGGATGGGGAAAGGGAGGGGAGCGGACCTACAGTTTAACGCCGAATCCGAACGGCGATGGGCAGTTTTTCTTTCACACTTGGAGGTTTTACCATTGCCTGCCAAGAGCGCACTTGTGCGATTCTTGTAATTCTCATTCCCTTCATGTGGATAGCGACAGAAGTAGATGAGTGTTTTTTCCAGCCCAAGCCAGGAATCGAACCCGGGGCGCTCGGTATGAGAAGCCAGCGCGCTACCCGCTGAGCTATCGAGGCCGACGATTGGCAATACGATGGCTTGTTTGCATACTTTGCTCAGCTGCTCCATGAGCCAAATGCGTAACATTTGTTATTTTGGTAAATTGGAAAATTCATGCGTCACAAAACATATGATTGTTGTGCTGTTGCTGCCGCTATCATTGCAATCACATTGCCAACTACATCGCGACCATTAAAGCCGACGCCATCTTGCGGTCGCGTGGTCATGTCGCTGCCGTCATCTATGTGTTCGAGCCATGAACGTAAAAGTGTAGAGTTCTCCTCACTAGCAGCCAGCGTGCTTCTGCGAATAGTTACTTTGTGCGCGGCAAAGTTTTCGCTAAACCTTGAATATCGGCACATTCGTTTATGTTAACTCGTGTTTCATTTAACGGAAAAATCTGAAACGCGACGCCCTTTCTGCGCCCGTAAGCACGAAGCGGGCGCTAAGTGGCGACTCGCCGCTCATATCTGCGTTGCATGCGCTGTGTGTACAGGCTTGGCTCGGGCTGATCTGGTTTCGATTATTTATACTTTAGCTAAAATGACAATTAAAGCTTAGCATAAACGTAGCTCAGCCGACTTGTGGTCGTCTCTACTTGCTAGGGTGGCGTCGCCCATGGCCATCCCTTGCTGGATTTTGGCCGAACGCACAGATATATCGCACACGCACTACAAAAGTGACACAACTCAAAATTTTTGATTTTTCAGGAAACACAAAAAACTGTTTTTGAAGTAAATAAACATTTTTTTAAAATAACGTATAGACCGTTCAGTAGAAAATCCTTACAGGTTATGCTTTAGGATAAGTTACAAGAATTTTTTTTTCATTTTACACTAGAAAATCCAAAAATTTGAGTTGTGACTGTTTTGATGATATTTTAATCCAATAATTACGGAATTATTTTAAGTTATGTCACTTTTGCTGAGTTTTATAATCCAGATCCATGCACAAGCTACAGGTTGCTTTCAATAATGCAGCTCGATATGTGTACTCTGTCAAAAGGTTTGACCACATTTCCATCTACAGCAACAAAATACTGGGCTGCAGCTTACAGAGGTACATGGAAGCAAGAAATTGCATCTTCTTGCATAAAATTATCCATTCAAAAAGGCCCCAGTATTTGTATGAAAAACTTAAGTTTTCCAAGTGTCACCGACATATGAATTTACTACCTCCAGCCCACAATTTCCCCAACTCCAGTCGACTATTCTTTGTTAGCACCATTAGATTATGGAATTCGTTGCCCATACATATCAAATCGATTGCCAATAGACGCCACTTTAAGCATTATATTTTCAAACACTTTTCTTAACTCTGTCCTTCTCTACTTTTTGCACTCTTTTATTTTCCTTTTCTTTCTTCTCTTTTAAATATTAAGATTCCACTGAATTAAAATATATTGTTAATAATGAATTGTTGTTAATCTATTGTTATTTGTTGAGCTAATCAATTATTAATTAATAAGTAACAATTTGTGGCATGCAAAAGAAATAATTCTTAAATGCTAATGTTTTATAATTAAATAAATAAATAAATAAATAAATAATTATAAATTACAGTTAAAAAGTCGAAAGAAAAATTTTGAGAATTCGAAATTAATTTTTTATTTGAAAATATATACTAAAATTGTCAGAACTTTGCTTAAAATTAACTTCAACAAAAATTTATTTCGTCAAAAGTGTTACAATTTGAGTTAGGACACTTTTGCATTGAGCTTCAGCGATCAAATAGCATCAAACTTCTGACATAAAGAGAGACCTAACTGTATTTTTGCAACAGTTAACAAAAACAAAATATACTGAGCTTTTGCTTATTGGTAGATTGATGCATTGTGCACAGTATTAACACATAAACCCGAAAATTGAAAATTTTGAGTTGTGTCACTTTTGTAGTGCGTATATACGCATATATAGTGCAAAGTTAGACATAGGCCTGCACCTTACCTGTCTGCTCCAAGCGGCCACGACTCCCCCGTTTCCAACTTCTAAAAATATCACGTCATCACTCTTCACAAAAACTATTTCAGAATACTAACAGATATGTGAATACTCACATACACATTTGCAAAGTTGAACTTTTGATTATCATCTAATGACTCTTACACTGCTGTCTGCAACACGAAAACACATCCGCGCAAATGCTAACCCAAAACCTCATTTCCTTCTTTTTGATTCCCTTGTCTTCGTTTTGATCCAAATGCACTTTTTTCATGCAAATGTCAGCATTTTTGATCAACATGTGTATCTCTATAGTCCTTATCTTCATCTCTTTTTTCCTTCTTTTCGATCCAAATGTCGCTCTTTTTGATCGAAATGTCCCTATCTTTGATACAAATATCCCCCCCCCCCATTTTGATTTAAATGCAAGTGCTTCTGATCTAAATGTTCCAATATGGTCCGTTTTGATCCAAATATATCCCGCTTTACTCCAAATGTGCCCCTTTTTGATTGAAATGTTCTCCTTTACATTTTTACAGTTTTACTGTTCAGCTGGTAACGAGCCATGTAAGCCCGTAAGTGGGCGTGGTATTGTCCAGACCAATGCCTGCCATTTTCAATATCAGCTCAGTTCAACTCTGCCACCATAAAACGCGCCGCATTGAAATGCGACAAGTCGCCCGTTGTCCCTACCAGCGCTGTGGACACCGGAGAAGCGCCGGTTGTTATTTATTGTTTTGTTATTTTTTTATTTGTCAGCCACCCCACTTGAAGTGGCACTAACGTTTTCGCTACAGCGAAATAAACAAAATATTTCCATGTATTTGTTATAACAACAACGCGATTTTCGCACTTGGCAGTTGTCGCATTTGCCGCCAGTTTTTAATCATTTCACTAATGCGCGACACGGCTCAGTACCGCGTAGATAACAGCGGGCAGCAGTACCAGCCAGAGCTGCTGGGAGCAAAGTCGTTGGCGGCCTTTTTCAAAAATTTTCAACATCGCGTTTGTGTGTATATATGCTTTGGTGTGTGTTTGTTTGCGCGCGCGCGCCGCATAGCCCCTGGTTCGGCGTGTTCGTGCAAGTGTTGTTTTAACGGTGCAATTGTTGTTTGTTTCAAAAGCTACATGATCGTACGCGGCGTACGAAACTGTCACATGCACTGTGGCTGTGTACATTATGTAGTTTTCGAAAACAAATACATATGTAAAGACTGTGTGCTGGACGCGCGCCGCAAGTGTCTCGATCGCTGGCCGCCCGAATTGGGAATCCCTTGAAAGCAGCGATTGATTTTAACCGACCAAATTCTATGTGTTAAAGTCAATTGGAGCGGTCTGGGATTTCCTAATTAACGCAACCCCCACCTTTGGACGAACGCCACAACTGCAGTGAGCGACAAAACAAGCAACAACTATCAAAGTCATAGCTGCATGTGTGTGGGTGTAAATGGCAAAGGACAATGTACAGAACAATCGTGGCACCCGAGTTAAGTAATTAAAATTTTCAGACAAATCTGCTAGTCAACTGAGGCTGTGGTCTTAAAGAGTTAGGTTTTTTCCCCTGACTCTATGCGCTAGCCACACTTCGAGTAGTGTATTCTTTGTACTTTAGGTTAGGTTCAATTTTTTCCTTAACTTTAGAGTAGATTAAGTTAGCTTAAATTAAGATGGCAGATTGGGAAGCACACATAAGCCTACCAGGTATGTGGTCGTCAGCCAGGTAAGTATCTAGTGATTCAGTTGGGTAGCTATACATACGATTAGTGAGGTGGGTAGGTAATCAATTAATTCGATTGACCGACAGGTATATAACGAAGTGTGGGTACAAGTGGGTCGTTAGCTAGGTGAGTATACAGATAGACCAGTAGTCAACTCTGAGCTTGTAGTCCACATTTATGCAGACTCACGTTTCCTAACTCACAAAACCAGTTACTGCTAGATTTACAAAAAAGATTTTATTTTAATAGGTCCGTTCTTTATTTAGAGTATGCAGGAGGGTCTACAATGAGTGAAGTCTTAAACCTTTTTTGTCCACAAAATACGCCTCGTTCCATAGAAATAATTTTAGACCCCCCACAACAAGAACAATAATTGTTCTTGGTGGCTGACTTGTAGTGCCAGGGCACAGATAACTCATCATATAGATGTCCAGCGGCCAAGGAAAAAATGTGTCAAAAAGTTCGACAAATTTGGCCTCCGATAAGAGCTTTTTGGCCTCTAATGTCACTCACACAATCACCGCTTCACACGCATTGTGCTCTGAATTTTAGTTAAAACGGCGCTTATCTGCTATTATACCTTTTAAGCAATCGGTTGAGATTGAATGTTGGTGGTCGAGTGTGTAAGCTGAAGTGTCTCATACCATGTTTATACGACGGTCCCAGTCGATTCGCATTGACTCGATACGCTTTCGAGCCAGGTGTTTATACATTGATTTCAGAAGCGAATTGACTGCAGGAGGTTTGAAAAGCATGCTTTTATATTTCCGCTTCTCCTATTTTTTTGACGTCTGAATGAAAATTAGCTGTTAGTGTTGCTTGTTTTTTAGTTGAAAATGCTCAAAAAACTGAGTGTACATCACCATCAGCTGATTTTCAAAGCACTTTGAAAATGATTAACCGTTTATACGGATTTTCGAAGCGACTTGAAAATTTAAGAACTCATTTGAAAAGCGCTTTGACTCGATATGCTTAAAATGTTCAAAGCGGTTTGAAAACGTGTTTATACGACTGTACTGAGTCGATGCGTATTGACTCATAGCGACTTGAGCTGTCGTATAAACGGGGTATCAGACGACAGGTCCGCGGTTCGATCCTTACTGTAGCTAACAAGACTTTGGTTTCTAGATCTCTTGATTAGTAAATCGTTTGGTTTTGGAGACACATACATATATGTAATTGTTCGCAAGTTTTAAAATCAATCAATCAAACAATGGTTACAAACAACCATACAGCAAAAAGATTCGATTGATGATGACAGGCACTCATGGGCGTACCTAGGTATGGGTAGAGGAGGGTATTTCCCCCTCGTAATTCTATATTTTATATACATACATATGTACAGAAATCAATATTCTTGTCTATTCTATTCGAATTTTATATTCCGAATTTGGAAATGTAGTTATGTCTGGCCCCCTTTAATTTGTTGCTAGGTACGCCCAGGCACTTGCTTTCCGCAAAAAAGAATGAAAAGATCGGCACAATATGCCAAAACGAATTTAATTGTTCACCGGTCACTATATTGTCGCACTACAGTTACGCCGGCGCAAAGGATAGACCTGCTGGTGCCGCAGCCATTGGCAATGCGTTGCCCTAGCAACGATGTGTATGTATCATAATAATTTTTTTTAATAATTGACTGGCACGACAGCCCGCTTACGCGAGACTAAGGCCTAGCTTCCCGCAACTACCCGTGTTGTGCGTGTGAATTTGTACGCGGGTTGAAGGGACCTACAGTTTAATGCCGGTTCCGAACGGCAGGTTGGGAGCTTTTTCATAAGCAATTTTTTACTCTCAGAGGTTTGCCATTTCCAGCTGAGAGGACAGCCACCGAAAGAGAAAACGAGTTTTCCCGTTATTTTTTTTTAGGTGTTATTACAGGCAGTATTTGAACCTGAGGTTGCTGCCTGCGACTCGCGGTCCAACGCACTAACCAACTGAGCCACGGCTGTATGTATAATACCAAAGAAAATAAAGACTTCATATTCTTTGCTCATACACAAGAATAATTTGTGCGCTGAAATATTTTTAGTGCCGATTCATTTATATGAAAATTTTTCAACACATTATTAATTTCAGGTATAACCGATTAAAAAAGTTAATAAAAAAAACGTTTAATGTTAAGAAAAATTTTGCTTCTCTCCCAGCCTTGAACCTGAGGCGAAATTTACGAAAAAGAAATTACGGATATCTGATGTGCTGTCTACCTGTTACACCATACACAGCACACGGCAATCGTAGCTAAGATCATAAATGTATGTTGCAGAAAAGAATATCAGCAAGCAAGAAAATAAATTCCAAATTAATTTAATCCGGCAAAAGTTCTGGATGAGCACATGCAGTTGTGTGCGTAAAATAGCTTTGCGGAAAAAAGCTGTAATTCAGAGCTTGAAATTTTTGTGCCGTTTTCGTTGTATGAGAGTGGACATCTAAAAGCAAAGCAAAGGCAAAGCTTACTCATACGAGCAGTACGCTCAGCACACGCCATGATGCTATTATAAAGGTGAGATCTTCCTTGACAGCTCGTTTTTGACACTGTCTTATAGAACGAGAGCCAATGTTGTCTAGTACGCATTCAAAATAAGGGGGAAACGACGAAGTAAATTAAGAGCTTCAAATACAAATTAATAAATAGTGATTGCAGCAAAAGGTTTATTATTTTGTGCATTTTATTTAATTTTTTTGTATTATTTTTTATCTTGCTATTTAAAAATTTTAACCCCAAAGTGAATGCGACATTTAAAAAATAATTTTTAACTTCGCGGGGCAATGCGACAGTGGAAGTTTCGTGGAGAAGTTTGTCGTTTTTTTTTAAATAACGTTATTTTACTATAAACTATGAATTAATGTTAAAGGCGTGTTCTAATTGTACTATTTTACTGAGAAAGTCTTGTAAGGGCTTCCTCAGGCCACCACACAAAATCTCGCAACCCATGTGAACGTTGCTTCAGTTGTGTTGTATTGACTGAGATTTAATTTCTTTAAAATGTAGTTATTTGTTTCACCTATACAAATGTATGCTGAAATTCTTCCCCCTTTTTTTTAAAAAACAAAAAATACAACATTCTTTTCATCGACGTTTCTATAAGACAGAATGTCAACCAATTTTTTCAGTTTTCTGTCATTGAAGAACTCACCTTTATAATTTCATCATGAGCACACGCATTCTTACGCTCTTTTAATCAGTCGTTGTTCAGACAGCAACCAAAGACTAATAAGACATTACACTCGCTCATTTTGCCAAAAACAGCTGAAATTTCCTATACGTGTGATTATCTAGATAGCGAAGATGAAAACTCTTTGAGAGCAAAGAAATCAGCTGTTTGCTATTTGGTTGCCGGGGAAAAAATTGAAAGCGTTTGGTTTTATATGAAAAGGCTTGCCGGAATAAATGTTTTTCACTCTGAACATCTCAGATAGTACATATATGTGGTTCGAGTGCCCTACAATGTCTTAGAATGCGTCGATTGTCTGTTATTTTACGTAAAACTTTCGCCTTCTGCCATACAAATTTCCTTTCTATTTTGTATTCAATTCATGGTGAATTGGTGCTCAGCTGGTTTTTCTATTTATCTATTGTCCGGAGCAGCTCGCGGACTTATTCCGCTGCCGGAAAATGATAATTAGTTTTCCAATAAAACAGCAATTGTAAGCATCTTACTGTATATTAATCAATAAATTATTCATATCTAAGAAAAACGCGATCATAAAATTGCTTATAGCTCATTCAATTTTGCTATAATTTTGCATTGCTTATTGGCTATTTTTCATACAAGTTTCAATTTAGCAATGCGTTTACAATTCATGGTGAAACCCAATCAGCTGTTTTCTGCTTGAAAATTTTTCGGGGATGGATGTTTGTGCACAAAATTATGATTTACAGTAAAATCGCTGCCGGAACAAGAATATGTGTTCATTCTGTAATCTAAATGTGATGTTATATTTTTGCATTATTCTGTCTCCCTTTTGTATAGAAATTTTGTGCTGCCAATTGGTAAAAGTAGCAGCCGCCGTGGCTCAGTTGGTTAGTGCGTTGGACCGCGAGTCGAAGGCAGCAAACCGCAGGTTCAAATACGGCCCGTAATAACACCTAAAAAAAATAACGGGAAAATTCGTTTTCTCTTTCGGTGGCTGTCCTCTCAGCTGGAAATGGCAAACCTCTGAGAGTAAAAATTGCCTATGATAAAGCTCCCAACCTGCCGTTCGGAACCGGCATAAAAACTGTAGGTCCCTTCAACCCGCGTACAAATTCACACGCACAACACGGGTAGTTGCGGGAAGCTAGGCCTTAGTCTCGCGTAAGCGGGCTGTCGTGCCAGTCAATTATTAATTATATTAATTGGTAAAAGTTGTGGTGAAAAAATATCAGCTGTTGGATTTGATATTTCATCGTCAACCTGATGCCGCCCGGGGTGATTTCGAAAAACAAAAAATTGAGAAGTATTGTGCTAAGTTTTGATATATTGTAATTTTTTGTTTTGCAAATGTGTAGAATCCAAACGACAAATATTTTAAGATTCCTCTTATTGGAAGTAACTAATGTTTTGCACCAATAAATAGAAAATCAAAAATTCATATTTATAAAACAATAACATGCAAACAAAAGATACAAAATGTGCCCAAAAAAATGTAAAAAAAGCAATCTATATGCATATAAGTGAGAAGATGCAACAACTTAACAATTATATATAAGTACAAGTGCATATACATAAATACAATACATTTGTGTAATACCAGCACCAAAAATATTTACATGTGCCACATTTTATACATGTCATATATAAATACATTGAGAATTTATAAATTATAGAAGTATCATACATAAAACAACAACTTATCTTTCGGCGGCTGTCCTCTCAGCAGGAAATGGCAAACCTCTGAGAGTAAAAATTGCCTATGAAAAAGCTCCCAACTCGCCGTTCGGAATCGGCATAAAACTGTAGGTCCCTTCCAACCTTGTAAAAAAAAAAAATTCGCACGCACAACACGGATGGTTGCGGGTAGCTAGGCCTTAGTCGCTGTATCGGGCTGTCGTGCCAGTCAATTATTATTAGAAGTATCATACAAAACATATACAAGCAATATATACAAATCCACTCTGAGCGGCTTTATGCGAGTTATACTATACGAAAATTCCGTCAAGTTTTTTACAGGATTCGCTGGAAAACTGCACTAAAAATTTATGGTTTTTTAAGATGATAGTAGCATTACAAACATTAGTGTTAGTGTTATTTCTGCCTTTATCAAAAAAAATTATTTGAAAAACTACAAATGCGATACACGCAAAATCTTATCTTTGAACTTGGGAATAGAGAGAGGGTTCGATATCGTGGAGTGCATCAAAGAGAAATATACCAAAAATCACTTCTTCTACTCAATTTTATAATCCAATTGGCCATTTATTTTATTTTTAAATTTCCGATGTCCTCTGCGTAGTCTGCTGCACAATAAACAAACGATAAGAATTCAAATTATGTTCACCATGAAGTATGGTAGGAAGTTTTTTGGCAGCACCAGTAAAGCAATGTCGTATGTAGAAATGACTTCTATGATACATACTACATTCAATTTTTCGGGGACGCATGGGTACTAATGTACACACCACGAAATGTATCTATATGACATATATATATATGACAGCAAGAAATGAGTCTGTATACTGTCTGTCTGAGAACAAACCGAACCCTACAAGGAATGCCTAACCGAAACTCCAGAAAAAAGTTCAAAATTTGTCTGAAAACTAACACATGCATAAAAATATCCCAAATCTCACTAACACATACAAATCTGCATTTCATATTTTGGGATTTTTTCTAGTAAGTGGGAATGAAAGAATATATTCGCATTAATACCTTTCATATTCTCTGTATGAAAGAGTGAGATGGCGATATAAACGTGGTGCGTCCCCTGATTTCACAATGTCAGTGCTGAATTGAAATTTGTGTCGCGATGTTCAACATTCGGAGGGCATCCAAATAAAGATAAGTATTAAAAGAGTGAAATTAAAATTAAATCTAATACAAATCTAAAATTATTTCATTTAGACAAAGTACGGAAGGAAGGACGATCTGATTGCGGTGATAAGACAACAGGTTACCAGCACATTTCAACTGTGAGGGCAAATGAGGCAAGCGTCGGTTGGAATTTGGTTTTCGGCAAACGTCTGTCCCTCTGTCCTACGTATTTATTTATTGGCTTATTTTTATTTAATGTAGTTTCTTACGTTTTACTTTAAATAAATAAAAAAATTTGAATTAATTTAATTTTTATTAGTATCAGATAGGTCTAACTGGTTTACCGGTTAGGCGTAACTGGTTTATACGGTAGACATACCGATTCGTACGTTATGTCTACCAGATATGTCTGACCGGTTTGTCGGTTAGACGTAACTGAATGGTACATGCGAGACTCCATGTGAGTAAGCGAGACAGCTGTACGTTTGCCAAGATTTCGGAGTGCATGCTTAGTGCATGTTAGAAGGTGATATCAAATCACACGTACACGAAATCAAGTCACACGTACACAAAAGGACTAGTCAGATTTTTCACACGGCTAGAACAAATCTGACTAGAAATATAACCGATATGTTGGTTATGTATACCGGTTATATAACTAGTCATATGACCGGTAGTCTCCTTGTAGGGAAGTGTAAAGTCTTTATAGTCTTTGCAGCAACGATGCAACACGTGTATTGGCTGCGTTGATTTTTGTCTTGTGTACGCTGCAAGAAATTTTATGTATGAACAAAAATAGATGCTTTTGTTGTTGTAGTTTTTGTGTGTATGCTTTTTTGTGTTGGCGATTGGTTTCTTATTCGCTTTTCGGTTTAATTTTATACAGTGTAGAAAAATTACTCTGCGCTCACTAACACCATCTCATTGTCAATTTTGCCGACCCCCGATCTATATGATGAGTTATCTGTGGCCAGGGGTTCTCTCTCTCTCGCTTGGAAAAGATCAGCCTAATATGAAAGACATAGAGGAGTCATTCGACTTGTCGCCTTCCAGCTAGGTGCACTACTAACGCCAAAGTAATAGTATAAACAGAACCAAGTCATCGGCCGATTTTTACGCACCGAACGTACGCTGTCAAAATTCAAACACACAGCAGTGCATGTGATTGCCCACAACGACGACGACTGCGATAGTCGGCCGACGACCAGTCGTCCCACGATAGAACAAATTCTAATTTTGTCGCAGTCGTCGTGCGAACCAATCAGCTGTCAGCGGTGAAAAACGAAAAAAAAAACAAACGAAAAATTGTGGTAAAATTTTGTGATTTGTGGTTTTTTGAGGTTGCAAAGTTGTAAGTGCTTCAAATTTTAATAAAAAAATTGTGCCAAATAATCTATTTTGTCTTTCCCTTTCGTATGTTTTAGAAAATGGACAAGACGGAGCTGCTAATTGAGGAAGTTAGGAAGAAGAATGAGTGAAAGAAGATGTGTGTTTGCAGGAATAATGCAGGAACAGCTGATGCGAATGTCGCACGCATTCTGTTTCACTGTGCGAATTTTCACGACGACTGACGCGCTGCGTCATTTTTCGGTGCGTATAAATTCGGCCGCCGATTTGGTTCTGTTTATACCATAAACCCTAAGTAGCGCGACTCTTTTTTCGAGCTGCCAGTGGTACAGAATGTGGCAGTGTTGCCGCAAAGTACAGAATGTGGTAGTGTTACCCCAACGCCATTTTCTGTTGGTTTAGGTAGCCTTTTATGCCTATTTTTCTGATTGCTTTGTCAATGAAGTATTAAAGAAATGTTTGAAAGATCAAATATCTTAAGATAACTGGGCAATTACTGTAAAAATACAATAGTTGTTATCATAATTCACTAAAATAGAGAACATTTGAATACTAATTTCGATTTTGCCTGGCAACACAATTTTTATTGGCAACACAAACGCACGACACGATGATTTTATCAGAACATGATGAATGTCTTCAGGAGAAAATGTTTGTATTTATTATTAAATATCTTTGATGCAACTGAATTGACTGAAATAATGCAAATTAAATCATAACCATTACAAATATTTCCCATTTAAATACATTTCTATATTCACCATCGATAGCAAAAATTTCAACCCTGTCTTATAATAATTTTACCACTTTCACCACACAATGTGTAATTGTTCACTACGGTGCGCAAATAACCTCATTTGTTTATACAAAAGTGTCACGGAAAGTCGCGAAAAATCAGGGAAAATTTTGCAAACAGTGCCACATCGTTTGTAATCATGTATGATATCTAAATTGTATTATCACTTTCATGTCAGCCGCATTGCGCACCATGGCGCACCAGTCGCCAGTGCAGCCAGCAGACCGGCTCGCTGAGTCTTGTCATTTATGTCATTATGGCACTTATACCAATTCTATGATGAAATAACCGATTATTTATTTTAAATTATTGTTTAAATTATTTCATCATCTACCAATTCCAGTTCTAAGCAGAATTTTAAATTAAATTTCAAATTTCAGCCAACAATTATTTGTGGTGAGTATATATGCCCAGGCAGAGTTGTTTTTGAAGAGCCAACAAAACAATTTAAAATTTGTTCAAGAAAATCAACTCATTTATGAGAATTACATTTAACTTTCTTTTCCCTGGTGATAGCAATATAAAATATCAGAAAATCGTGTTAAATTACATTTAAGGAATTCATGTAAACCGCAGTTTTTTCAGTAATTTTCATGTGCACGCAGTACTGCCACATTCTGTACTTATTCCACCACGATTTCAATTTTACACGTGAACAATAACAATTTGACGGTTCTTGTCATACAGAATCGACGTCTGGTTGTCAAAGAGTCGTGCTACTAAGGATTTATTTTGACTAACACGTTGTGTCCTCCGCCCACATGCGACTCCCACTGGCCGGCGGTGCGTGAGTATTCCCGTTTCTGGGCCGCGATCAAGTAAGTAGTGAGCAGCTTTGGCTGTGTTGCTGCGTGAAATAATAATAACTTCGCGGAAAAGCCGCCAGAGTGTTGTATGACTTTAAGTTTAAATTATAAGTGCGCGAAATATGAAACGACGCAGCGGAAAGTAACTGCAGGCGCAGCTTTGCGTGCGTATACGATTTAGTGGAGCGGCTCGCATCCAGCCTAAACAAATGGAACATGCACAAATAAATGCTTTCAGGCACTGTTTCATATTTCCTTATTGATAAATATACACATACGCGTGCGCGTGTGTAGCGCAACAACACGGCTTGCGGCGTTCACGTTTAATCAAACAGCGTATGCCCATAAATTCAACGAAAAATGATTACAACAACAAATTAAAATATTGAACTGTTTTCAACGAAACTTCTCGCCGAGCAGTTAAAGTTACTGTGAAAGTAATTCAATCGCACTTCAAGCTACCCAGCGCTCAAAGGAATATTTATATGTGGCTGTATTTGTATGTGTACGTGTTAGTGTCAGTGCATCGGTGAGCGGCTTTCGGTCGAATCATCCAATGGAATCCATATTGCTCCAATTTACATGAGCCTTGCTGTAGCATTGCATGTCGGCCGACACTTTGCCTCCGCTGCGCTCGCTGCAAGCAACTAGATAAAAAACAACAATAACAATAACAACATAGTTAGAGTTGGTGGAGCGCGGCGTGTTGTTGCCTTTTATACGGCCTACAACATTTTTGCTGAAGGAGCTCAAGTCAATTGGCGCATGTTGGTATTGTTGGAACAACAACAACTATAAAATTAACGCAGCCGCGTAGTTGCGTGTGGATGCAGTTGGCGTTTGTGTTCGGTGTTTGTGTTTTTGAAAATGACGCAAATGTTTCATAGCGTGTTTCAATGCGAATATTGAAAAGTTTGCAGCTACAACCATTGTGTCATTTTCGAAAATATGGCTACCAATTCAACAACAACAATAGCAGCAACAACAACAACAACAGCTATAAAAACTTGCACTTTTAAAACGTCCTCGCCGCTTTCTGTGCATTACAAAAATGTACATACCCATACATACGTGTACATATGTACATAGGAACCCAGCAGGGAGAGGTAATGCAGAGAAATGCATGTTTAAATGCAAACTCTAATTCGGAATTGTAATAAATAAGGATAAATTAAATTCAGTTACGGTTTATCGATTGTGGCACATTTATTAAAACCAAAACGTCCCTTGCGTTTTAAACTCACTTTTGGGCAGTTATTAGCGCACGTGTTATCTCACCGATTTTCATATCACAATTGGAATATTTTTTTCCGACAACCAGGTTGACGTTCTTAATGAAACAGTTCTTTATTTCAAATTGTGCCGTTCCCTCTGAAATTCTGCGGAAGGCGTAATCTCTTTTCATTGAATTGTTTTTTGTTTAACATGCATTACAAATGGTATCGTTGGTAAAGCGTGATTTCACCTTTTGTATGAAATGGCAATGCATTACCTACTTTCCTACTGGGATGTGTACATATGGTATACGAGATCCGTTAAAAAAATCGACTCAAACTTTCACGGTCAATGTACATTCGATTTTGTTTACTTTGGTACACAAGTTCCCATCATATATTGAAATTATCAGCAATTTTCATATTTAGTTTGTTTTTAACAGATCAAAAGTTTAGACGTGTTTGAAAACTTAGACGTTTTGGATTAGCCCCCCTGAGACTTTTGTCTGTTCCTAAAACTGAAAAGCCCTATGAAAGACGGAGATATGCCACGATTGAGTAGATAAAGACGTATCAGTAGGGCGATTTCCAAATTTCTTAACGACAATTCTCGTATCGTTAGCTAACGATTACTACAATCGTTGACTACTATTCCCAAACTAATTTTCAATGAATTTTGTCGTTAACTTTGACAATTTCTTAACGATATTTGTCGATAGCGTAGCTCATGGCTCAATTAGAAGGTTGTAGCAAGCCACCGGCTGATTGTTTATCGCTTCTGTCAAAATCGTCGGTTTCAGTAGTGGTATTGTGTTGCATCGGTTGAAATGAAAACACCTGACTGAAAACACCTAACCTGAGCACTTTTCCCGTTTTTTCACTCGAAATACAGCGATGTCTGGCAACAATCACTTTTGTATGTTTTCAGTTTCTCCCTCTATCTTCGGAAAATATCAGCAGATTTTGACAGTAGCGATAAACAATCCTACCAACAAAATACATGTGGTTTTTGGTGTTGCCGGGATGCTACAACCTTATTATTGGGCCATGGCGTACAGTGGGGCGTCCGTGCCCAAAAATAAAAATTGTTTTTTGAAAACATAAGTAAGCACGATCGAAGTCAAGTCTCCAACTAAGCTATATCAAAAGGAATTTTTAAAAAATATTAAGTTTTGTAGTCTCACGAAGGTTTTAAACTTCATATATTGCGTGAACACAAATTTAAGGAAAAATAGAAATTTAACCTTGCGAAACTAAAGATGTTTTTTCTTATGGTTACAGTTATTATTTTAATATACCTGATTTTTTATTTTATGTTTTAGGTTTTTATAGTCAGGCAATGCCTTTTTTTGTTTTGGTTATAATTGTTCGCTAACTACCGTTATTTGAACTTGGAGCCATTTCGAAAAGCCCTAGGGAGCCTTTCGAATTTAGATTGTTTCACTAAATTACAAGTATGTAGAACACGTTTGCAAAGCTTCAGCTGCAGAGGCCTGCAGACCCGCATGTAATTCATTTTTTTATAGTGGCATCTTTTGTACAATTTCGTAAGCTATTTTATGTGTAGCTACCGTCGCGTAGTTTAACTCAACCGGCTGGCACTACAAATGCATGCAAATATTTGTGGAAAATAAACTTAAGAGCGAATTGAAGAGGGACCAACATGAAAAACATCGAAAACTTAAAAAAATGGCAAAATATACATATGTACTAAAGTCCTGCACGAATATGCATTTTTGCTATTCGAAAACTTTCAAATGCTTTTGAATAGAATACCTCACTTCATCTCTGCGGACCGGTCCGAATGAATACGAGTACAGCTCTGTTCGAGTACGAGTAAGCTCCGAACATAAACGAGTAGACGTACACTATTTATTCATTTTCGCTCGAAGCAGGAAATCGAGGACAAAAGCATTCGAATATTCGTACACATTGCTTCGAATATATTCGAATATACTTGTTTTATTATTCTTAATATTATTTAGAAATATTTATGTTATATATAAATATTTATTTATTTGTTATGCTACTTTCTTCAATAATTTCCATTTTGCGTATTAACTAATAAGCCACTTCAACCGCACCACAAGTATACACATGGAAAAGTGACATACTGCGCATAAAAATATTCGATGAAACTGTTGATCTTCGAATACTTCGCAAAGTTCTCGATTACCGAATACGAGCACTGCAGTATTCGCTTCTCACCGAATACGAGCACTGCAGTGTTTGCTATTCACCGAATATGAATAGAAACGAGAAGCGACGCTCGCTGGTTCTCGTTTCTATTCGTTTCGTTGTACACATTCTTCGAATACCAAGTACCCGTACAGTATGTACAGTAGTGTAGCCGCCAAAATGAATATATTCATGCGGACTTTAATATGTACCGATTAATTTATTTGAGGCTTATACGAACTTTTAAAGTAGGCGTGGTAGACTACCCATTTTTGGCACAATTATAGATTATACCCTAGAGATATTGTGTATAAAGTTGTATCTTTCTAGTGTTAGTAATGGCCAAGTTATCGAATAACAAATATTTTTTTAATATGGGGGGTGGGCGTGGCAGTAGTCCAATTTTCACAAGTTTTCGTATTTTTCTTAATTATGCTAAAAAATTAGCGGATACCAAATTTCGTCAAAATTAAACCACGTTTACTATTTTTGGCCATGCGATATATGGGGACGCCCCACTGTGTGGCGTAGCTAGGAATATTTTGGTAGATAAGTGAATGCTGTGTAAAGCGGCCTGTTAAGAAATGCAACCGTGTGCTCATATTGTACGCCATGCAACCACTCTGAATCTGTCATATTTCTAACTGTAACTTTCCAATCAATTTTCTTGTGCTTACTGTCACTTTACTTTTGCTAATTTTTCCTTCTTCTTGTTCAACTTCTTCAACGTGCAGGTTGCACCTCTTACAATAAAGTCATTATAATATTAAATTTAAACCGTCTGTATTCAATTCTTAACATTTTGGCATCCCTTGCGGGGATGGGGACTTATTGGAGTCGAACTTCGTCTGTTCAAACCGCGGATTTGTAAAATTCAAAGTACAAGGCTTGCAGTGCGACGATCGGAACGTGGTTAACCTCGAAATCGTACCACATGATGTTACATCATTATGGCGGCGGCCAAAGAAGAAGGTCTGGCGAAACTCATTATTAATTTTTCGACAAACACGCGTAAAACCGCAAAGCATAAGCAAACACAGGGGTATTTGGTGGCTCGCAAACGACTACTGGAAGATTATTGGGCAAAATTCACGTCCGCACACGATGAGCTGCTGCAGCTAGCATCTACGGATGAGACTATCTCAAAGTCGCAGTTGGAGGACACGCGGTTCACAGAAATCGAAAGTTCCTATTGTGAAGCGGTAGGGGAGTTGGAGGACTTGCTGTATGATTTGTTGCCCAGTAAACCCATGGCAGCAGAGGCGAATTTTTCGAACACCACAGGTGTGACTACTACGGTCACAAAGCTGCCCAGAATCGCTCTTCCAACATTCGACGGAACCTTCCAACAATGGTTGTCCTTCAAAGACATGTTCGTTTCTTGCATTATTAACGACATGAGCCTGTCCGACGTGCAGCGCCTACACTACTTGAAAGGTTGCCTGTGTGGAGACGCCGAGTCTCTTCTACGAAACCTGTTGGTCATCGATAGCAACTCTAAGGTAGCATGGGATATTCTTCAGCAACGGTACGATAACAAACGCCGACTCGTCCGGTCCTATCTGCACAATATTGTGCAGCTTCCTGCAGCCTCAACCGAGTGCCCAGTAACGATGCGGAAGATTATAGATGGAGTCACAGAATCGGAACGCGCGCTTAAGCAGCTTGCTAGACCCACGGAGGAGTGGGACGACTGGTTTGTGTATCTTATAACCGAAAAGCTAGATCCGGAATCTGTTAAGCAGTGGGAACTGTCGCTGTACTCTGCTGACTACATTCCAACATATCGCGAGCTAATAAAGTTTCTGGAAAGCCGCATCGCGGGATAAGAAGCAGCTGCGAAGCACAAGCCAAAGCCAACACGACACACACCGATTCGTTGCCATCAAACTAACCTCCTACGTTGCCCATTAGGGTGGCTTTAGCCTTTTTTGGAAAATCTAATAATTTTTTGTGGGCTACCCTTCAGTTTAGTTCTATTGTATAAAAAAAAGAGCTCTGTGGAATTTAGTGCCAATCGGATAACGGAAAGGTGTGCCCCCGGGCCCTTGAAAGTGCAAAATAAAGCAAAAATTACATTAAAAATCAATTTATTTTTTTCTTCAATTTTTATAGACTAGATAAGTAATTAACAAAAAGTTGTAGTGTTAAATTATATTAAATTATATAGTATTACATTATATATTATTAAATTATATATTACCATATAGTATTAAGCGTATATAATTCTATATAACTCTTACTTTAATTTAATTCAGTTTACTTGAATAATATTGCTATATATTTAGAAAGAAAATATTTACAAAATAATAACATAAATTTCAATTAAAAAAAGTAAATAATTCTTTAAAGAAAATGGAAATTCAACGAAAATTAATTAAAAATCTTTAGTCTTAGATAAAGTTTGTTTTCTGCTATCTGGGAATTCATGGCGATACTCATTTACTACCTGCAGCACATACTGTTTCTGTTGTTCGTTTTTTGTAAATAACTTATTGTAATCCTCCATTAGTTTCACGCCTCTCTCTGCCGTATCGTTAATAACATTAAGTTTCTTTACTAGGTTTAGAGCTTTGACGAAATCTTCATTTGTATGCCACTGCAAAGGGTTTGTATTAACCCTAGTTAGATAACGTTATTTTTTTGTACTGAAAAGATAACGATACGTCTGAGAGACGTATGCTAGTTTATATCCTTTTAAAAGTTTTGTTGGAACAAATATTGATAATTTTCTTATTGAGATCATTTATTTAATAAACTTCTGTTAACATTAAATCATTTTTGAAGTAAAATAATGTTTGTTTAGTAAAATAAAAATAAAATTCCATTTGATTTAAAAATTCATCACAAAATAGCTGATCTTCTCTGAAGGACTACAATTTGCCTACTAAAATTAAAAAAAGAAGTTTACTTTGTACTTCATTTGGGAAACAGTATCTGTTGTAAGTTATATAAAGCAAAAAAAATCAATTCCAAGAGTATTATATGCAAGAGTTACAAACTACATTTTTGTGGTATCCACATACAGGTACACCACACTTGACGCACTTCATTTTTGACATACGTCGTATTTTTGAAGGACAAAAACCACAGTATTTCATCTTTTTTGTGATAGGCTTATCTTCCATAACGCTTTGAAGATCATCTTCCAGTATTTTATTTTCTGTTTCGCTGACATTTTCCGAAGAATCTGAGTCGTTAGAAAGATTTTGCAAAACACCTCCAATTTCTGTGTCATTTAAAACACGCTTACATGTCATCGTTTTTAACAAATTTTAACTTAAAAAGTAACGAGCCACCTTAGAATTAACAGAAAAATAAAAAAACGCTAACACACAAAAATGTCAAAACTTACACAAAAGATAACGATACGTCTCTCAGACGTACTCTATGTTAATATCTCAGAAACAATTGCATTCACAGCAAAAAAACAACCACCACCGACAAGACGTAGCTAACGGCGGAGATAACTGAAAGTGAGAATTTTCTCTCTTGACGATTGAGAGAGAGAGAGCAAAAAATGCAAAAGGCGTACGTCTCGCAGACGTACCTTATCTAAGCAGGGTTAAGGAACTCGTCACTTAAATCGAATCTGGTGAAAAATTTCCTTGTTTTATTAGAAACAAATTGTTCGATTCCATTGTTTAATATTTGTGGGATTTGACTGATTTCCACTTTTACCCTTTTAACATTTTCTTCTGGAAAGTCTGCTTCACGCTTCAGGTGCACAAAACCACGCTTCGACATATATCCTGATTAGAAAAATGCAAATATCACAAATAGCGTTTTCCTCATGCGGTGATAATTTAAATTCATCGCGAAACATGAATATTTTTAAGCAATAAATAGCTTTTGCCATCCACCTTGCATGATGAATAGCTCCTGGAACACGGAAGGATACTCCGCGAGATGGTGTTTCGCCAAGAAAAATTGCAGCCAATTCTAAAAATTCTCTATAATCTTCTCTCGGCTGTTTGTCTTGCAAAGCCTTTCGTATAAATCCAAGAATTCGAGAAAGATCGACTGGATCCAAATGTTCCTTGACCTTCTCATGCTCGACTCCGGTTTTAAAATTAATTACATTTACTTCAGGCCAAGCACTTTGGAACTTTTTTAAGATTGGTACAGTTGGGCCCGTAGTTTTTCCCATCTTTTCCTCAAAAACGGCTTTTAAAATAATTTCGTAAATGTGATGCCGGCAAGGTAAATATAAGAGGTCTTTTTCTAGAAAGTTTTCTATCAAAACACACGCACCTTTAAAAGTGCCCGTATTTGACGCTGTAGTGTCAAAAACTAATGCTTTTACGTAATCTTGAAGGCCCCATTCCGCAAGAGTTTCACAAACAGCTGTTGCCTGTTCTTTTCCACTCCCCGATTGCAATGCAGGTACACCAAGAAGTTGATCAGTACCGCAATTTGAAAGAATAACAGGAAGTCGGTCTACTGTCTCTTTACCCGTTAATGCTGGAAGTAATTTACCGTCCCAATGCAAGGTAGCAGCGTGCAGTTTCCTATCCTTGAAAATATTTTTGATTTCGGTAGCCTTTTTTTCGCGGAGCTTCTCTCGAAAATTGTGAACAGAGCACCTGTTGACTGCAAAACTCTCAACATCATGATCAAGTGCCTCAATAGTAGCTATCAGAATATGAACTGCATTCCTGTCACTGATCTTGCACCTATCCAAAGCAGCAGCAAGCTTAGGAGTCATTATTGTTTGACGCCCTCTTCTTTTCTTCGCTGGTGGAGATAAATATTTTGAGGCACGCGGAAGTTGCTCTAAATCACATACATCTAAATCTTCGCTACTGCTTGAACTCGACGTGATGAGCATGGCAGGTAGAGCTAGAAAAAAGATTAATAAGATAAAATTTAATCAAATTGGAAACACTAAATATTGTTGAATTTCATTATCGCTTCGTTCTTTTCTCTTCTCCTCTCGCATTTTTCGCTCAGAAATTTGTCGCTCCTTCGCAATTAGCTGGTAATCAATTCCATACATAAACCCAGGCCGTCCTTTCAACCGCTGATTGGTTAAGAACTGCTTATCTTCCTCAATGGAAATTATACTCAAAGCATTAGCGTGCGCTATGTCGAATAGATCATCAAGTTTTTCAACGAAATCTGTTCCTTTTTTTTATGAACCACCGACGATCTTCCAGCATGCTTTTGAAGTTGTCTCCATTGTTCATACAGAGCTTCTAACTTTGGTATACAGCTCCTTAACTCTTGCGCCGGAATTCGTGCTTTTTCCCAATATATCATCACTTCGCGTACAGCTAACGAGGCACTGCCCCGTACGGTTAACTTACACACCCGTAAATTGAAAAAAAATACTTTTAACGTTTGTTTCACCGATGGAAGTTTGTTTCCAACAATTTCATTCGAGTATTGCCCGAGCAAATATATTTTCTCTCGTAGTAGAGGTGGTGACATTGTGCGACCGAATGTGTTCACTTCGAATGTTAAACGCGACTGATATTTTAATAAAATTGTATTTTCTCGAAAAAGGAATAGCCATGAAAATTTGAATTACCGCTGTCAAAATCGAAATGCTCGCCTACTTGGCTAAACTTACTACGATCAAATTTTTTAATTAGTATGTAGGAGCGGCCGTAGCCCATCTAGTAGTGCGACATTCGGGTGTAACCCCAATAATAGATAGATATTGTATGTAGTTTACGAATCTGTTTCTCTTTTTTTATACTGTAAACAAAGCAATTTTCCCCCGAACTTAATTTGGGTGATTACTGGGTAAAAACTTTTTGATACCAAAAGTCAACTGATTTTTCATGTGAATCTTTGATTAATTTGCATTTTTGAGGGCCGAGGGGCACACTTTACACTAACCGGATTAACTTACAATTTTATTTCTCTCATTTTTTTGTATAAAGGATCTTATTTGAGGGGTAGCGTAAACAAAAAATTAAACTTGAAAAATAAGAGCCACCCTATTGCCCATGCTGCGCTGGTAAGCATATATTGATGTTCTGCTCTGATTTTAAGACCCAATCTCCGACGCAGAGACTACAGACGGTCATGACGAAAGGCTTATGTAAGAATTGCTTTAAGGGTGATCACATACAAAACAAGTGTACATCGCCATTTTCATGCAAGCAATGTAACGGTAGCCATCATACGATGCTGCACGAAAGTGTTCAGCAGCGAACCGACGCGGTGGCTGTAAATCAAGCGTGTGCTATTGCACCTGTTGCCTTAGCAGCACAACAACACTTCAGTCAGAAGACTTCATACTGTTCAACACTGCTTGCCACTGCTCGAGTTAGCGTGCTCTCTCCGAATGGACGCGCTCTCAAACTCAGAGCTCTGCTGGACAGTGGCTCTCAAGCAACATTTATAAGCGAATTTGCAGCTCAGCAATTGAGACTCCCTCGCACTCGCATTCGAGTACCTGTTACTGGAGTGGGGGGAGCGGTGGTTGGCAGCTCCACGGGGGCAGTCGACTTCATCATGCATTCACTCGTAAACCCTAACTTTTCGTTCACCTGTTCAGCTTTAATTCTACCACGACTGGGGCACCTGCTGCCTTCTACTCGTGTGGAATGCGACGTGCTCAAGGAATTTGCGAATTTGGCACTCGCCGATCCACAGTTTAACCACCCAGGCTCCATAGACGTAATCATAGGCGCTGATCTATATAGCGTATTACTGACAGGAGATATCAAACAATCTACCGGTTGTGCTGCCATAGCACAAAACACACATTTGGGATGGGTAATCTTTGGGAGATTACCTAATCAAGCACCGTCACAGCTGCGCCTGACGCACTGTGCCACCACATCTCTGGAGCTCAATGACCTAGTCAAGCTCATGTGGCAATTTAACGAACACGATGATTTATTATCACCGCCTGCAAGGACTCAAGACGAATGCGACTGTGAAGCGTTCTTTGAGAGTACAGTACGGCGCACCAGTTGCGGCCGCTACGTCGTCAAATACCCAATCAAGAAAGATGTCGACCTGTCCAAGCTAAGGGACTCAAGGGAAGACGCTTTTAGATTACTCAACTATCAGCGAATCCGTCTAGCGCGAGATCCGACATTGAAGCAACTTTACGAGAAGTTTATGGACGAGTACTTGCAACTCGGACATATGGAACCAGTTTCCGAAACCAGCGAACCGCAACTTGCGTGTTACATTCCGCACCATGGCGTCTATAAGGAGTCTAGCTCCACCACCAAATTAAGAACCGTTTTTAACGCATCATATCAAGGCAAATCAGGAGTGTCGCTGAATGACTGCCTGCATGTGGGTCCTAAATTGCAGAATGACCTGGCGTCAATTATTCTGAAGTGGCGTTCTTACCGAATAGGATTTATGGCAGATATCGAGAAATGCTATCGACAAATCTTAGTTGAATCTGAAGACACTGATCTGCAGCGCATTGTGTGGCTAAATGAAAAGGGTGACCCCACTATTTATCGTCTACGGACCGTAACTTACGGATTAAATTGCTCGCCATACCTCACCATCAAAGTCCTTCATACATTGGCTAAGGACGAAGGAGATTCCTTCCCACAGGCAGCACAAATACTGAAACACTCTTTCTACATGGACGATTGCCTTCACGGAGCAGATGATGATCAAGGCGCGCTTTACCTTCAAAAACAACTGCAGACTTTATTACAAAAGGGAGGGTTCACATTGCGCAAGTGGAACTCAAATTCGTTACAGTTTCTTCACAACATCGACGACCAGTCGGGCGATGATGATCACCGGTGTAATTTGGACCAGCATCAGGAGGTAAAGGCATTAGGAATTTATTGGATAGCGTCGTCCGACGAGCTAGTCTACAAGGTAAATGTTCAACCACAGTTTGGGTTAATTACAAAGCGTCAACAGCTCGCCGACGTCGCTAAGATATACGACCCACCCGGATGGCTCGCGCCTATAATCATTACTGGTAAAATTATCTGTCAACAACTTTGGGTTACTGGCTGTAGCTGGGACGAGGCCATTCCGGAACCGTACCAGACGCAGTGGAGGAGTTTTCGAGAGGAATTACGGGCTGTCGAAGCTATTAAGATACCAAGATGGGTGCATGCTGCACCAACCGTCATCGCGTATCAACTGCACGTTTTCTCGGACGCATCGACGTTGGCCTACGCAGCGGTGACGTACCTTCGTGTTCTTACTGTTGACGAAGCAGTAAAGGTGTCGATTTTAAGGGCCAAAACAAAAGTGGCCCCACTTAAGAAAATTACGATACCCTGTTTAGAGTTGAATGGGGCATTATTGGCAGCAAAACTGGCTCATAAAGTGCAGGAATCTCTTAATCACATGCCGATGCGCACATTCTATTGGTCAGACTCAACGACAGCTCTTTCTTGGATTAGGTCGAATCCGGGAGCACACAAACAGTACATAGCCAATCGCGTCACAAAGATTCAGCAGCTATCAAACAGCGAATCATGGAGTTACGTGCCAACCAAGCTGAATCCGGCGGACGTCGCCTCTCGAGGCATACTGCCATCCAAATGGTCAACGCTTGAAACTTGGTGGCAGGGGCCTAGCTGGCTCTACCAGGACGAGCAGCAGTGGCCGGTTCAACCTACCCCAGAGCGCCAAGTTCTCGAGCAAACCACAACATGCTGTTCGTCAACCCTTCAAGAAGAACCATCATTCGCAGAAACACTTTTACGGAAGTACTCGCACATCAATACCCTACTTGCGGTAACGGCGTGGTGCCAACGATTCCTCGCCATCACTAGGAAGAGGCCCCATGAGACTACACCCTGGAGCACTAGCCAGGAGAGGAACGATGCCTTGAAATTTTGGATCAGGTATGTTCAAAGGATTAATTTTGCTAACGAAATTTCGTCTCTACTTAAAGGAGAACCGCTCCATTCCAAAAGTAAGCTTCGCAAACTCAACCCCATGATCGATGAGGATGGCATTACGTGTTAATGGGAGACTGAAGCACGCATTGTTGTCCATCGAGAAGAAATTCCCAATTATTCTTCCGAAGGAAAATCCGTTCTGTCGGTTGTTACAGGCGCAGGCGCACGAGGCCACGCTGCATGGTGGAACACAATCTACGCTCAATCACTTAAGACGGCGCTATTGGATTTTGGATGCTCGCTCATCGATTAAGAAACTTGTTCACAACTGCGTGAAATGTTTTCGACAGCGACCTACAAGAACAAGTCAGCTTATGGGTAGCTTGCCGCAGCACCGCTGTACACCGGCACCAGCATTCAGTCGATGTGGACTAGACTGCGGTGGACCTTACGGAATTCGCACTACCAAGGGCCGCGGTCACCATCGCTACAAGGGTTACGTGGCAATCTTTGTCTGCTTTAGCACCCGGGCTATCCATCTGGAATTAGTGAGCGATATGAGCACGAACGCCTTTCTTGCTGCTCTTCGCCGCTTTTTCGCACAACGAGGCTATATCAGCGACATCTATAGTGACTGCGCTACAACATTTGTAGGCGCTAATACCGTTCTGAGGACAGATCTCGAAGCATGTCGAAAGCAGCTGAAGGCCGGTGCGCAATTCTGCGCGCCGCATGGTGTTACATGGCACTTCATCCCTCCTGGATCGCCGAACTTCGGGGGACTCTGGGAAGCGGGGGTCAAGCAGATGTAGAACCATTTAAGGAAAACTATAGGGGATGCTGCGTTAACCTTCGAGGAATTTTACACGGTCCTAAAACAAGTGGAAGCTGTACTTAGGGGCCGTTCACATATTACGTAACGCTCTTAGGGGGGGCGGGGGTTCAAAGGTGTGTTACGAAGTGTTACGACGGGGATGGGGGGGTCATCGACTGCGTTACGTAACGTCGAAAAAATACCCAAAAATCAGCACCTGAAATTCAAATTCGCGCGCGGATTCGGTAAAGTTGGCAATGACTTGCATTGTGAAACGGCCCTCAAACAATCTTGTGGCAGCACTGTTTTCGGTTTATGCACGTCTGTGCCTGCTCACTTCTCGTTTGATTATCTGAATCGTTACGATTGTTTCTGTTTGAAATATTTCTCCTAGTTGTGAATTTCGAATTTTTTTCGCAATGTCGAATCTGGGAAACTTCCATCTGGGACTTTCCATTATAAAAAAAAAACCCCGCGTTACGTTATTAGGGGGGGGGGGGGGGTAGTGAGGTTTGTTACGTTGTGTTACAACCAGGGGGGGAGGGGTCAAAAAAGGTCGAAAAATGCGTTACGTAATATGTGAACGGCCCCTTAACTCAAGGCCGATTTCAGCATTCTCGGATGATCCTACCGATCTCACGTCATTGACACCAGGGCATTTTTTGGTGGGCAGACCGCTAGTCGCCCATCCTGAACCGAATCTGTTAGATGTCAACACCAATCATTTGTCAAGGTGGAAACAGCTCCAGCAGATGCAACAGGACTTCTGGAGACGTTGGAGCTCAGAATACCTAGCCGGATTACAACTCCGAAATAAATGGCAGCAACAGAACAGAAACATCCAAGTGGGCGATCTCGTGTTAATTCGTGACGAGCGGACGGCGCCCATGCATTGGCCACTGGGTCGTATAATCGAAGTTCACCCGGGAGCAGATGGGCTAGCACGAGTAGCTACTATCCGGACGCAAGGATCCACCATAAAACGAGCGATTTCAAAACTAGCTGTCCTACCAGTGGATACAACGGTTGGCACCGAACACGGTGGGCGGCCGTTGAACACGGTGGGCGGCGCATCTTAATTTATGTCGTCGCGAACAGACGAGGTGGGCGGAAATGCAACCGTGTGCTCATATTGTACGCCATGCAACCACTCTGAATCTGTCATATTTCTAACTGTAACTTTCCAATCAATTTTCTTGTGCTTACTGTCACTTTACTTTTGCTAATTTTTCCTTCTTCTTGTTCAACGTCTTCAACGTGCAGGTTGCACCTCTTACAATAAAGTCATTATAATATTAAATTTAAACCGTCTGTATTCAATTCTTAACACGGCCTTTAAGGTCAAACTCCATAAAGTTTTATGCGTTTCGTTGTGTTTTGCGTTTCTCGCGTTGCAAGAAAAAGTTGAATCAGTGTATTTGTATGAAGCAAACTCCATGACTTGACGTCGATACCCGCGAAACGCATCAAAAGTTGAACTATTTTCAACTTTCTCTTGCGTTTCTTGCGTTAACGCCGTCAAACAGCTGACAGAGCTCCTAAAGATGTCATAAATTATGTGGTAATGCCGATAACAAACTTGTGTTATCGCAAAAGTCGAATGCATTTATTTTACACGAAAGCTATTAAATACATTTAACAGACCTTTCAAATCCTACATTTTAACATATAACGTGAAGAAATCCTTAAAAATTATCATAATTCTTTGGCAGACGAAACTTAGTCTTCGCTGTATTGGAAATTCGATAGCTTATTCGGTGTATATCGAATTTTGCTCATTCCTCACGCACAAACAACTCACGCACCCAGAATCTTTTTTTATTTCTTTGCAGTGCTCGATATGCGTTAATTGCATTTAAAACGAATTCGGTAAATTCTACAAACTCTGTGAGGGCGTTCAGCGATTCCATTTCGTTTGTTTCACAATTTTCCTTGTCTTCTCCGCACAACGAAATCAATCAGCAGTTTGACAGCATCAGCTGACGTAAGAAGAAGAAGCTGACGCATGAAACGCACTTTATGGAGTTTGACTATTTGCAACGCGAATAACGCAAGAAACGCAATAACGCAACAAACCCCGAACGCATGAAACGCACTTTATGGAGTTTGACCATTAGACGATCATACTTGGTTGCAAACATTGTGTGATGCGCAATAAAATTTTTGGCGTTTACACGATCGAACATTTGATCATACTTCAGTTGTTCTTCACTCGTCGACGAAGCAACATGGCACGCGCATTAGTTGCAGCACTAATAATTGATGACATTTTGGAGTGCGAAGAAGAAGAAAGGTCTATTGTCAATGTCTATTGTTGTTATACCAGTCATTTGGGACTCTTGGTCTTCCAAAAAGGACAAGTCTTGGAAATACCGCAGAGTTGGCGTGTATATAGTAGGTCGTCGGTGCCTGCTCCTGATTTTTCGCTCTTCTTCATTTTCTTAAGTTCACGCCGATAGCATCCACGCAGAGAATCACTACATAAGGTTTGCGCACGATGAAATTAGTGCATACGTTTTTAATCATACTGTTCTATTAGTTCAAATTTAAAATTTTTTTCTTACAGAAATAGTTTTGTTAAACATGTCCAAGCCCTCGAGTTTTGAGATTATTCGATAGTTTTTGCCTTCAAAATGAGCAGCGAAATAGAAGTGCGTGAAAAAATTATTAGACTGCGCAATGAAAATCCAAGTTTGACTTTCAAAGCAATTGCTCAAAAAGCACGGATTTCACGAAATACCGTTTTATCTGTTATTAAAGTATACAATGAGCGTCTGACTATTAGTAGAAAACAAAGAAGTGGCAAAAAAGGGGCTAAGGAACCCTGCTATGGGCAAGAAGGTGATAGCAATTTTGAGAAAAAATCCAAATGCTTCAGGCACAAAAGTGGCTGAAAAACTAGGATGCTCTGAAAATTTTGTTAGAAAAGTTCAGAAGAAGGAAGGGCTGAAATTATACAAGGTCCAAAAAGTTTCAGACAGAAAATCGAAGAAGAACAGCGAGGCAAAAGAGCGAGCCAAAATATTGTACCGTGATTTCATACGGAATTTTGATTGCTGCATTATGGACGATGAAACCTCAGTACTGGGTGACTTTTCACAGCTTCCAGGTGTGGATTTTTATGTTGTAAATCATAGAGGAAATGTACGGGAGGAGTATAAGACTCATAAGAAGTCTAAATTCCCTAAGAAGTTCTTGGTGTGGCAGGAAATCTGTAGCTGTGGTATAGGAAGCAGTTCATTTGTAACAACTGGGACAATCAACACCGATATATGTATCCAGGAGTATCTGCAAAAAAACGTTTGCCATTCACAAAGCAGCTCGCAGTTTCTACCTTCTTTTGGCCTGATTTGGCTGCGTGCCATACAGTAAAGCAGCAGTTAAGTGATACTAAAAGAATAATGCAACACTTGTACCCAGATATGCGAATCCACTTAACTGCCAAGAGCTCAGACCAGTAGAAAGATATTGAGCTCTGGTAAAAACGACCATACAAGGCACAAAACAGGTTGCTGACCCCATTACTAGTTTTTCCAAAAACTAGCTGCCATCAAGTAAAAAAATTTCTAAAAACCCTATAAAAAGCTCAATGCGAGGCATTTCGGAAAAAATCGAAATTTTTGTCAAAACTTAATTTAAAAGAATAGTTTGTTGATGAATCAAAACATGAATAAAATTTCTGTTAATATAACGTTGTTTTCATTTTAATATGTTAACTAGTTCAGAAGTAATTTGAATTTATTTGTGCACTGATTTCATCGTGCGCAAACCTTATATAAAGCAAAGTCGCAAAGTCCCTATGTATCCTTATAACTTGAAAACGACTGGACCAACTTGGATACTTCCTTCGGCAGGTTTGTTCGAAATTGTTACGTGAAGGTTTATAAAAAAAAAAAGTCGGGAAAACGGGGCGTGGCACCACAAGAATACATTTTTAGACAATAACTTTGGAACCATAAGTCACACATCAATTAAATTTGGTACAAACTTTCTATTTGATCATATCCTTCAATAGAGGGAATGGGATGGGTATTGAACAAAGGGGTGTGGCACCGCCCATACAACTCAAATCTTTTAAATGGAATAGCTTCGGCATTGTAAGTCACACAGCATTGAAATTTGGTGGACCGTCGTTTCATAGATGTGTCATTCTACTGTTAAATTTTAATGGGCGTTGAACAAGGGGCGTGGCACATTTTTTATGACCCAACATTTCAGCAGAACTGTAAGTCGCACATCAATGAAACTTGGTACGAACGTACCATTTAGTCATATCTATCGGCAGAGGGAATGGGGCGGGTATTTAACAAGAGGGCGTGGCTCCGCCCATACAACTCAAATCTTTTATATGGAATAGCTTCGGAATTGTAAGTCGCACAGCATTGAAATTTGATTTGACATCCTCCCATAGAAGTGTCATTCTACTGTTAAATTTTGATAGGCGTTGGATAAGGGGTGTGGCACATTTTTTGTGACCCAAATATTTCGCTGAACTATAAGTCGCACAGCAATGAAACTAAGTACGAACCTACCATTTATTCATATCTTTCGACAAAGGGAATGTTGCGGGTATTGAACAAGGGGGCGTGGTACCGCCCATACAAGCCAAATCATTAATATAGAATATCTTTGAAATTGTTAGTCGTACAACACTGAAATTTAGTACCCCGTCGTCCCATAGATGAGTTATTCTACTCATCTACTCATACTCTAAGATTTGGTGGGCGTTGTACAAGAGGCGTGGCACATTTTTTGTGATCCAAATATTCCGCTGAACTATAGGTCGCACAGCAATGAAATTAAGTACGAACCTACCATTTATTCATATCTTTCGACAGAGGGAATGATGAGGGTTTTGAACAAGGGGGCGTGGCACTGTCCATACAAACCAAATTTTTAATAGAGAATATCTTTGAAGTTGTAATGTAATGTACGTAATGTATCTTTGAAGTTGTAAGTCGTACAACACTGAAATTTAGTGCCCCGTCATCCCATAGATGGGTCATTCTACTGGTAAGTTTTTATAAGCGTTGGACAAGGGGCGTGGCACATTTGTTGGGACCCAAATATTTCGCTGAACTATAAGTCGCTCAGCAATGACACTTAGTACGAACCTACCATTTTCTCTTTCGACAGAGGGCATTGTGCGGATATTGAATAAGGGGCCGTGGCCCTGCCAATATAACTTAAATATGGTTCAAGCGCGATCCATTTCTTTACTGAAACTTAGCAGCACCATTGCTTATTTACGGGCCTCGATTGCGTTAATCAGTGGCTCCCTCCTCTTCCTTTAGTTGGTTTTCTTCGTCAATTTGCCATTTGCCACATCGCCATTGATTCGACATCTCGCGTATTTCATTATAAAAAAACAACAAATGTCGTGCGGGACGAAGTTCGCCGGGTCAGCTAGTTAATTTTATATTTCAAAGTTTCTAAATTCGCTTTTGGGTCAATTTCTTTGTACTTATTTAATAGCAAAGCGGCGTTCTTTTTATTTTTATTTTAGTACTCTTCGCTTTTGATTTTCCAAAGTTATGGGTGATACCTATACAGTTCAAAAAATTCTCTCCACATATCTTCATTACTTCGCGACGCCATCTTCACCCTTCGGTGCCAACTATGAGACTGAAAAAATGCACTGCGTGTATGATGCAGCCCTTTACACGGTAAAACATGTTCGTCACACCGACAGAAAAATCAAACATTTTTGAAAACCATCGAACTTGCGTGACGAACCTGAATTTCTTGCGTTTACACGGTCATTCTTCTCATCACACCGCACATGTTTGCAAACAAAGTTGATCGTGTAAATGCCGCTTAGGCCGATGTTATGCTGCCGGTCAAATGATCCCGGTCACGGATGCAATTGTTGTTGTGTCAATGTAAAAGAGAAAAATTACGCTCTCCCAATTTTCTCTTTTACATTGAAGCAACAACAATTTTATCCGTGATCGGTGCCCGTGACCGGCAGCATAACATCGGCCTTAGGCCGATTGAAAATTGGGAGATGTTATGCTGCCGGTCAAATGATCGTCGGTCACGTCACTTTTTACGCTCTCGTTTTAATTTCTCTACTCCGTGCCGAAAGCATGTTATGCTGACGGTCATTTGATCGCCGGTCACCACTACGATTTTCGCTTACTTCTACTACTTTTTCCGCACTTTTTATTAGGACTTTACTTTTTCAAGTACAATTTTCAATTAAAATGTAAAATTCTTTTTCGCGCTTGCATCGGTCTGAATAGCACACATTTCTAAAGGGATTCCTGCTCCTGGAACATTGTTATCAGCGCTTCAGTATTTGATTGGGCCGAAATTTCTGGCATTCTGAGCTAATAATTTATACATGAAATTAATATAATACGTGTGTGAAAGTATCACAATATTTGTTTACCATTCAAATTTCCATTTTTCTTTCTTCTTTTTCACCGAAAACACAAATATAAACACACGCTAGTGATGAGGGTTGCTACCAACCCTTTTTATCTTATTGCATACACATTTTCACCAAAAGGGAACAAATGCGTTCCCAAAACACAACTATTGTGAATAATCTCACGACGCAACACTGATTTGATCGTTTGATTTGGCATCGAAAGCCTCATCATCCGGTGATCGGTGCGGTCAAAATTTATCCGCTCGCTCGCTCTCCCAATTTTCTCTTTTACATTGAAACAACAACAACTTTATCCGTGATTGTGATCCGTGACCGGCAGCATAACATCGGCCTAAGAAGTGACGTGACCGACGATCATTTGACCGGCAGCATAACATCGGCCTTAAGAAACATATAGCAAAAATGAGCAAATAAGCAAATTAAAGAAATATATATTTGTATATACAAATATATATATGGGGCATTCCACGCGAAGCGGACAGGTAAAAAAACTCTATGTTTCCGATTTCAATAATATTTGAGTATGTTCTACCTATACGTATTATTGATACGTATACCAAATATTTTTGTGATATGATGACTAGTTAAAGAGTTATGGGACTTTGAAGTTTTCGACAGCCGGTTGGCATGCAGTACTTCAAAGCCGATTACGGAGTCATAAAATTATATATTAAAACTAGGTGGGCCCTGCGGCTTTGCACGCAAGCTCGCCTGTTTCCCCCGATACGAATTCTTAACCCATTATTGAGCCCATCAGATTTTGATTTAAAAAAAAACATGTGTCTATCTTTGATCTAGAGTGTTTTAAAAATGTTGAAGTCAGAAGGCCCTTTAAATCATATGTTTTCACATTTACTCCAAACAAATTCTTAACCCTTGGTTTACCATGGTAGATTTAGATTTAAATAAAAATTAAAAGCACGTTTTTATTATTTCCCGATTGAACTGCTTTTGATAAGTTTGAAGTCAGAACGCCCAATAAATCTTGTTTCTCCATACAAATTGTTAACCCATTGTTGACCCCGTTAGATTTTGATTTTCAAAAAAGTGAGAAACACGTGTCAAATTATTTCTCACAAAGAGTTGTTTACGTCGGCGGAGCGGTTAAATAAAAAGCGATCGGTATGTGTTCGGTTTTGGGTCTTTATTATTCGACGGGTGAATAATGAGTAACAAGTAATACATGAAACATTGAACAAGACAAACGACCGAAGCCGGGGAGCATAAATAGGGGGAACAGCAGTACAAGAGGATAAGGAAAGGAAGGGATTAGAGGTGGGATCGACAGATCACTGAACGACCACAGCACTCATTTAGCCATCGCGGCCGCCATTGCAGAGTGCAATTAATGAAGTAGCCGGGCTGGTGGTGGTACGGCTCACGGCTGGCTGGCTGTGGGTGCGCTTAGGGGTGCGCGGATGACCTCTTTGCGGGATGGTAGACGCTGCGGATGCTTGGATCCCTATCGGCCATGCGGGGTAAACTCGAAGGCAGCTGCTGCGATGGTCGGCTACCGTATGATCTGCAAAGAAGGTGGATGTCAGTTAATTGGACATAAAAGTTTTGAGGCTGACATCGTGGGTATGGGAAATCGGCTTAGCTGCGGAGCTCGCTTAAGCTACAGCCGGGGGAGTATGGAGATATATGAATTTAAAGATGGAGAGTATGGAGGTATAGAAATTTAAAAATTGGTCAAGTTGCCATTTACTTTTTCTAAGCGTGGGCGAATTTTTGGAGTGTATATGCATGTATGTATGTATGGAGTATGTATTTCGCAGGGCTCGAGAGAAGCAAGAGAACCGAGCGAGACTGTCGGTTTGCTTTTCGAGAGGGTGGTGGCAGTCAACCGCTCTTTGATCCGGAATTGGAACTGTGTGAGCATGAGAATGGCTGGAGCCATTCCACCCGAGATCTTAGAGTTTATACCCGATCAGTCCGACGTCTGCGGGATTTGCAGCGTTTGGAGCAAGTCGCACTGGAGTGGCAACTGTCCTCATTTCGGACCCGGGATGGAGGAGGTGCAATGAGGAACTGCGAGGGAATGCAATTTCCGTCAGTTGCGGTGAATGTGGAACGAGTGGCGTCAAGCCAACGCTCTTGTCGAACCCTTTTTCTCTGTCTCATTACAGGCGAAAGCCATCCTGCGGGGTCGAAATGGTTGGCAACGAAGGGGGTAATTTGCCGGTTAGGGAATGAGTTTGCAGGAGTGGTGGGTTCAGAGTGATTTTCCATTATTTCCTGGGGTGGAAACCCTACGGGATTGAGGGCGGCAATCACTTGCGAAAGGGCTTCCTTTAGGGCAGGAAGGTTATTTCGAAGGGCGGTTCCAGTATGCATACGGCGACTTGGTACCTCAGTGGCACATGTCAAATGCGATGGAGGGGGTACTGGACCGCTTAATACCCAACCGAATACTGTATGCTGAGCAAGTAAGCTGCCGCATACATTTCGGTGGATACCTTCGAGCATGATCTGCGGGATGAGATCACTGCCAATCACTATATCGATCTGCGCTGTCTCGAAGGGGTTTGGATCAGCGAGATCTAGCATGGCGAAATCTTTCATATTGGGGGAGTGTATATGAGAAGGTGGGAACAATTTCGTAAGCTCTTGGAGCACGATTGCTTGCACGGGGAGTTTCGTGCTCATTTGGGGGACTGCCAATGTCAAGAAGCAGGTATGATTGGCATTTTGCACAATCTGACCGCCCATGCCCGAGATTTGGAAGGGGGATTTCTCGATTGGCAATTTGAGGCGTTTTTGGACCTTCGAGGAGATGAAGGTTCGCTGAGAGGCTTGGTCGATCAACGCTCGAACTTTGAACAACTTTCCTGAGTGCTCAATAGACACTAGTGCCGTAGGCAGAAGGGATTGAGTGCCATTATTGCAGTGTAAGGCTTGTACTTGGGGTGTACTTTGCCTGGAAGATGTGCGGGGTTGCGCATCAGAAAGTGGGGAATGAGTAGCGGAGTTGTTCGTTCGTTCTGGAGCTGTTGCGACCTGTGGAGTGGTCGAATGTGACCGATTAAGCGATTGAGAGGGTTGCGCATTGCCTTTGGGGAAATGAAGCATGGAATGGTGCTTCATTTGGCAATATACGCACGTAAAATTGCTTGTACAGTTCTCAACAAGGTGAGATGTCGCAAGACAATTTACGCAGAGATTGTGCTTCTTAACGTATTTAAGTCGACTCTGGGGGGTGAGTCTTTTGAAGCTCTGGCAAGTCCGTATGGGATGGTTTGCGTTGCAGAGTTTGCACGCGAAGTCCCTATTCACTTGAGTGTGATAATTAAGGGATTTGTGTGGCCGATTTGGGAGGACATTGGAAGTCGAAGGTTGAGATGGTTTCGGCTTAGAAGAGCGAATGCTTTGCAGCCGTTCCAGTACCTCATATCTGCCGGTCAGGAATTCATCCATTTGCGACCAGGGTGGCAGATCCTTCCGGGATGTCAATGATTGCTCCCATAGAGCGAGTGTATCTTGGGGCAATTTGGTACAACATATGTAAACCAACAGCGGATCCCAATTGTCAGTGTCTACGGCCTGAGTATTGAGAACAGACAGACAATTGTTTATAGTATTTTGGATCCGCTGAAGTGCCTCACTATTTTCAGTGTGGGCAGGAGCGATATTCAGGAGGGATTTAATTTGAGTATCGACGAGTATGCGTTTATTTTCATAACGGGATTTTAGGGCATCCCACGCGAGTCCGAAATTCTCATCGGTTAATGCATATTGCTTTACAATAGCACCGGCTTTGCCTTGCGTTTTGTATCGGAGGTGATACAATTTTTGGGCTGGAGTGAGCTGGGGGTGGTTAATGTAAACGGCTGTAAACATGTCCCGGAAGGACGGCCACTGCTCATAGCCCCCGAAGAATGTTTCGGTATCACAAGGCGGAACTTGTAGGCAAATGTAGGGGGTATTTGCTGGTTCTAGGGGTTGAACCGGTTCCATATGCGCAGCGGGCTGGGGGGACTGAGTTTGGAGCATCTCAATGATGTCCGACATCTGAGCCATGCACAACTCGTATTGGTCTGTGCAGGCGTCAATCTTTTGCCTAGCCGACTCTTTGAAACCGTCGGGCTGGCTGTTGTCTTCCGCAATGAAGACTGCCTCATGTGCGCACATAAGCCTTTCCCATTGAGCTTGCAGATTTTTCTGCTTAATTTGGACCAGGGATTTGGTCAAATCGTCAATGGGAGCCGATGAAAATTTTGTGCATAATTGCACGAGTCTATTGGACTCGAAAATGAATTTCGCAACACTGGGATCGGTTGCTTTGGGACTAGGGACTTTGGAGCGCGTATTGGGTGGCTCCCGAGTGACAGGAACTGTCAAACGTGCATTGGCTGACGTTGGGGATCTGGAGGAAGGAGTCTCCATTGTGACAAGTTGTCGTTTGGGGGATCGCTCAACAGGCATTTTGTTTAAGGAAAGTTTAAAAGGGGTTTGAAAATCGATTGACAATATATAGTAGGGGTATGGGGAATAGACCTGTAGTCTGACCGCGTCCGCGCGAACGATAATTTAGTATGGGAAAGGGTACACAATAGTGTAAAAAATTGTCAATACGAGTTTGTATTCCTGTTGAGTGTAAACGTTTACAAACGTGTATGAAAGAGTGTAGGGAAATATATATATATATGGGAACAACCAAAATTTGTGTATGAGTATGTGTATTGGGAAATGTGTGTATAGGTAATAAACGGAAATGTGTATATGGGAATTGGGAATGTATGTAAAAATTAGTATAATATAAATATACTATATAAATAAATGTGAAGTCAAATGTGTATGAAAATTTGTCTTTATTGTGAAAAGTGAATTTTTTTGTATGGGATTACGTGAATAATTACGTATTTGTATGTCTGTATATATGTGTATGTGTATATATTTGTGTGTATAAATATATATATTTGTATATATATATATATATATGTGTGTATGTGATTAGTTGTATTAGTGTGTTAGTGAACGTAAAAAGGTGTGCAAATAATTTTGTGAACAAAAAGATTTGTGTGCGAATGGGCGATATTTGTCCCACTGTATGCACTTGGGGTGGCAGCAGATGTGCAGTGTATGTATATGTGCAGCACTAATTGAAAATTTTCTAAGTCCTAGAAAAATTTTCAATGTGCTGCAAAAAAAGCTACTCGTCCCACTGTGCTTGCGTTTATTTACTTCTGCTAGCGAGAGTTTGGAAATGCTTAAGCAGAAGTGGGAAAATGTGATTGCACTTGGAGGCAGCAGCGGGAGTGCTTGCTGCTAGTGCGTGCGTATATCGCACAAAGCGAAACGCGAAAATGTGCGCAAGTGGGAGAATGCAATGCAAACGCAAAAGGAGAGGAAGTGCGTGCTTTTGGATGCTGGCTGCAGTGGGAGATATTTCTGTTTTGCCAGCGGTGATCGCACAAAGGCAAATGCGAAAATAAGTGCAAGAGTGTGGGAGATCAGCAGCTGGAGTGCTTGCTGCTGATCGGAAATATGCACAAAGCGAAAGAGGGGAAATGTGTGCAAATTAGAAAAGTGGTTGGAAGCAGGCTGCAGCGGGAGTTTCGCTGCTTTGCCTGCGTAGGGAATGCGAACACAAAAAACGCAAAATTATGCGCAGTAGCGGGATTGCTTACTGCGATAAGCCAACAGTGGCGGGGTACCAGTATGTAATTTTGACTGGATTTTAGGGAATGGGATTATTATATATATTTTTTTTTTTTTTTTTTTAATATATGTTTGTGTTAGTGTATGTGTACGTAATGTTTGTTAATTTTTAATAAAAAATGGAGGGCTTATCTTGGGGGGCCCAGTGCCCGAGAATGGGGATCTCCTTTGTAGATATGTGTCCGCTCCTTTGCTGTACTGTGTTGTGCTGCTTGCTGTTGTTGCTGAGTTGCTGGCTGTTGTTGTTTGCCGTTTCAGCTGCCCTTTTCGTCTGCTTTGTGTTGTGCTCTGTTGTGGGTGTGTTTGTTGTTGTTTTATTGTTCGGCTGTAGTTTTGTGCACAACTCTGCACTGCGTTTGAAGTGATTTGTTTTTGTTTGTGTATTGTAAATATTTTTTGCACTGTTTTCGATTTGTTTGTTACTTCCTTTTTTTCTATTGTTCACTGCGTTTTTTATGCCACTTTTGGTAATTGTTGATTGTTGTAACTATGTGTTTTTTGGTTTCTGTGATTTGTATATTTGTACTTTTGGTTTGGTTCACTTGTTTATTGCGTTGTCACTCTTTGTGTTTATTGTTTTTTAATGTGTTTTTCACTTTACTTTGTGTTCACGTTTGTGTATGGTTTTTGTTTGATTGTAATTAATTTTTTTTTTTTTGTTGTCTCACTGTTCACATGTGTATTGTAAGTTTGATTTTTAAATGTTTTCTTTTTTGTTTTTTAGTGTTTGTGTTTCCGCGTCGCGAGTTCGCGGTTAGCTCGAAGGACCATGATTACGTCGGCGGAGCGGTTAAATAAAAAGCGATCGGTATGTGTTCGGTTTTGGGTCTTTATTATTCGACGGGTGAATAATGAGTAACAAGTAATACATGAAACATTGAACAAGACAAACGACCGAAGCCGGGGAGCATAAATAGGGGGAACAGCAGTACAAGAGGATAAGGAAAGGAAGGGATTAGAGGTGGGATCGACAGATCACTGAACGACCACAGCACTCATTTAGCCAGAGTACTTTCCCCAAGTTTGATGTCAATGGGCCCATTAATTCATATTTTTCATTTCACAGTTTCTCTATACAAACTTTTAACCCGTCGCTGACCCCGTCCAATTTTAATATTCGGAAAAATTGCATATCGAGTTATTTTACATTTGAAGTACTTTCACAAAGCTTGAAGTCGAAAGGGCTCAGCAAAATTTCTTTCTCCATACATACATACTTTTAACCCGTCGTTGATCCAGTTAGTTTTCGATTTTGAAAATAATGAGAAACACGTTTCTAGTTTTATTTATTTCAATTATTTTTACAATTGTTGAAGTCAATAGTCCCATCGGTTCGTGTTTTTTGTTTCGGAGTTTTTCCGTAAATAAACCTTAAGCCATTGTTGGGCCAGTTAAATTTTGATTTTCGAAAAATTATAAAATACGTGTCGAATAAGTTTTGATCAAGAATATTTTCAGTTAGTTCAAATTCAATATGTTTATTAAATCAAGTTTCTTCATACAACACTTTAACCCATGTTTTGCCTTTTTAGACCCCGAATTTCAAAAATCCCGTCTTGGCGAAGGTTAATTCTTCAAGATGTACCTACAGTCCAAAATTCATGTTTGTAGCTTCAGCGGTTTGGGCTGGGCGATGATAAATCAACCAATCAATCAGTCAGTCAGTCAGGATAAACAATCTACGTATACAAAAATGGAAGCGGTACCACGCCCCCGTGTCAAAAACCCACCCCATTCCTCCTGTCGAAGGACACGACCAAATCGTTAGTTTGTACCGAGTGTCGTTGATGTGAACGCTATAGTTCCAAAGTTACACCGGCATTTAAAAAGTGCCACGCCCCTTGTCCAATGCCCATTAAATTTTACCGGTGGAACGACATGTTTACGCCATGACACTGTACCAAATTTCAATGCTGTACGACTTATAATTCTGAAGATATTCCATATTAAAAAGTTGGGTTGTATGGGCGGTGCCACGCCCCTTGTCAAAAACCCACCCTATTCTCCCTGTCGAAGGACACGACCAAATAGTTAGTTTGTACCGAGTGTCATTGATGTGAACGCTCTAGTTCAAAAGTTACACCGGAATTTAAAAAGTGCCACGCTGAAGATATTCGGTATTAAAGAATTGGGTTGTAAGGGCGGTGCCACGCCCCCTTGCCAAAAACCCACCCCATTCCACCTGTCGAAGGACACGACTAAATAATAAGTTTGTACCAAGTGTCGTTGATGTGAATGCTATAGTTCAAAAACGACACCGGAATTAAAAAAGTGCCACGCCCCTTGTCCAACGCCCATAAAAATTTGCCGGTGGAACGACATGTTTACGCCACGACTCTGTACCAAATTTCAATGCTGTCCGATTTATAATTCCGAAGATATACCATATTAAAAATTTAGGTTGTACGGGAGGTGCCACGCCCACCTGCCGTACAAACATGTAATATCGCTATAAACCACCGCATTAACATCTTCTATCACATACGAAAAAAATTTTCCCAAAAGAATGAACCGTTTTCGCAAACACTGGCTACACACAAGAAGTGAACTTTTTTTTATATATATAGATAATTACACCACTGGATTTCTTACTTCATTTACTGAGCTTTTTAATGGTCTTGTTGGAAAAGAAAAAAAATTTTTTTTCGTAAAAAAAAAACCAATTAATTTTTTTTCCTTGATTTTTACTAAGTTGGACCATTTTGTTTTTTTTTATTTTTTTTATATATATTGCTAATATTGTATAGAACATTGGTGCCAACTTTTATAATGGGCGTGGAAGTGGATTAGGAGCTAGACTGAAAATACTGCCGAAGGGTGGCGTATTTTGGTACTTAAGGGGGTCTTCTGCTTACGCGCCCGGAATTTTAGTATATTTTTGGAAATTAATTGTAAGGAAACTATACAAGATAATTGAACAATTTTTTTTTTAATATTTTTGTACATGTTTAAACTTGAAAAATGACAAATGCCTTATGTGTGTGGTGAATCCTGCGCCTTTGAGAAGTGGTCAAACTAGTACTGACGAAAGTGTCCGAGTCAACTTTGTGGTATGACATCCACCCCCACAGTTGTCTCAAATTTGAAAAGTAAAATACATTTATTTTCAGTTTTACGTTGGCTGTGCTTCTCCGAGTACGATTTTCTTTATTTTTAAAATTTTTCAAATTATACGGTTTTTTGTGAAAAGTTGTATTTTCAACCACGTTTTTTGACCTGTTGAGGGTCATAAAAATTGAACAAAACAAAATTTCAAAAATCGTACTCGGAGAAGCATAGAGAAGTGTTTTATGAAGAAGTGAAAAAAAAATTAGTCAAATCCGATGAAAATTACTTGTAGAAGTCATACCACAAAGTATAAAAAATGTGATTTTCGGGAAAATGCGTTTAAAGATAAAGAAATGCTCGAAACGGCTGGAGGCGGCTATGTTTTCGGCTTCGAAAACCCAAGAAGGAATATGTTTTTCACGAAACCGTTTATAAGACGTATTCCTTATATCCTCTATATTCAAAAAATGCAAAAAAAAAATCGATTTTTTCAATCCGCGTAAGCAGAAGACCCCCTTAATAGGTATTAAATATCAAATAAACTCATTTTTTTGATAACATAGGCCGACAAAATTCGAACAAATTTCAGAACCAGAAACCAGAGTCTACTTTTCCGAAGGTTTTTGGTGCGCTGAACAAGAATCTGGCCTCAGAATTGCTCCATCACGTCAGGTTTTCGAGATATCCTAACCTAAAAGTGCGAAAATTGCGGTTTTTGCCTATATTTGAGGTTATGTAGCATAGCTATTTTAAGTCATTTTTCGTCTTTGAGATATCCAAAATTGAAGTTTGGAATACACATGAATTATACATTATACACAGAATTCCTCAAGTTTTGTACACCTCACCTCATTAAAATAGCTATGCTACATAACCTCAAATATAGGCAACAACCGCAATTTTCGCACTTTTAGGTTAGGATATCTCGAAAACCTGACGTGATGGAGCAATTCTGAGGCCAGATTCTTGTTCAGCGCACCAAAAACCTTCGGAAAAGTCGACTCTGGTTTCTGGTTCTGAAATTTGTTCGAATTTTGTCGGCCTATGTTATCAAAAAAATGAGTTTATTTGATATTTAATACCTATTAAGTACCAAAATACGCCACCCTTCGGCAGTATTTTCAGTCTAGCTCCTAATCCACTTCCACGCCCATTATAAAAGTTGGCACCAATGTTCTATACAATATTAGCAATATATATAAAAAAAATAAAAAAAACAAAATGGTCCAACTTAGTAAAAATCAAGGAAAAAAAATTAATTGGTTTTTTTTTTACGAAAAAAAAAATTTTTTTCTTTTCCAACAAGACCATTAAAAAGCTCAGTAAATGAAGTAAGAAATCCAGTGGTTTAATTATTTTAATATATAATTTTATGACTCCATAATCGGCTGTGAAGTACTGCATGCCAACCGGCTGTCGAAAACTTCAAAGTCCCATAACTCTTTAACTAGTCATTATATCACAAAAATATTTGGTATAGGTAGAACATACTCAAATATTATTGAAATCGGAAACATCGAGTTTTTTACCTGTCCGCTTCGCGTGGAATGCCTCATATGAGAATTCATTTATTCATTTATCCAGAGGATGTTTCTATCAATGTTGTATAAATATTCAGTTTGTACGTTCACTATTAATTTTCTTTTTATTGCTTTTGGCTTATGTTTTGATTCAAATGTTTTGTCTTAAAATATATTCGTGTTTAAGAAAATTGCTTGCGAACTACGTCTGTTATTGTATGTGCCTACTGTAATTAGTAAGGTAGGTACATACATTTGGCATATTTGAAATATTGTCACCGTTAGTTAAAAAAAATAATGTTTCTAAACCAATCACATTTTCCCAACAAAAAAGAGTGGCTACTTCCATGATGAAAGAAGCCACTTTGCCATTATACTTGGTTGTATAGTACATTTGCGAAACGGAAAGCAGCGATAAGGCGATGGGAAAGTGGGAGAGTAAGAGCCTATTTACACGAAGGCTTTTCCTCCTGCGTTTTTTTCAATTCTCTTTTAAGTTGCTGCGTAAATCTTCATGCATTTACATGAAGACTTTTTACTTGCAAGTTTGCTTGCTTTTTTTCTTTTTTTTCTTTCATTCACATTTTCGCGTAGTTTTTGATATTCTCATTATTAAAAGAAAAATGGATTTAAACAAAGAAGAAATTATTGAAAATATTTTAGAAGTCACTGAAATGGCTATTAACTGCTCAAATGTAAATAATAGGGAAGCTGTAAATATAATTGTTAGCAAAAGGTCCGGCCGGTTTGAAATTTGAAGGAAAATGCGAAAAAGAGCAAAGCAAATGTAAAAAAAACCCTGGTATTTATTCGCTGACCGTGCGTGTTTACCTACCCCGCTGACTTCTCACCACTTCTCAAAAGTATAACCTAAGTAGCGCGACTCTTTGACAACCAGACGTCGATTCTGTATGACAAGAACTGTCAAATTGTTGTTGTTCACGTGTAAAACTGAGCTCACCACGGTGGCCGGTCACTAGTGGCAGGATTGCGTGTACGTGAAAAATACTGAAAAAATTGCGGTTTCTATGAATTCCTTAAACGTAATTTAAGACGATTTTATAAAGGAATCGCTTACTTTTTATGTTGGTATAACCAGACGGCAGCCGCCGTGGCTCAGTTGGTTAGTGCGTTGGACCGCGAGTCGCAGGCAGCAACCTCAGGTTCAAATACTGCCTGTAATAACACCTAAAAAAAATAACGGGAAAACTCGTTTTCTCTTTCGGTGGCTGTCCTCTCAGCTGGAAATGGCAAACCTCTGAGAGTAAAAATTGCTTATGAAAAAGCTCCCAACCTGCCGTTCGGAACCGGCATAAAACTGTAGGTCCCTCCAACCCGTGTACAAATTCACACGCACAACACGGGTAGTTGCGGGAAGCTAGGCCTTAGTCTCGCGTAAGCGGGCTGTCGTGCCAGTCAATTATTAAAATAAAAAATTATTAATTATAACCAGACAAAAGAAAGCTAAATAAAATTCTCATAAATTAGACGGTTTTTACCAAAATTTATGAACAAATTTAAATTATTTCGTTTGTTATTCAAGAGCAACTCTGCCTTTGTTATATATCTGTGGTCAAAAGCAATAACCGCCTAAGTCGAAAATTGCTGTTTCGAGCAATCTCGTTTTAAAGTTTTACCGCGTAGTGTGTTCATTATGGGAATGCGAATAGGTTTTTATTAATAACTTTTTTTATTTTAAAGTTACAAACTCCCCGATTTTACACAAACGTAGAGCACAGTCAAGGGAACATGGGGGCATCCATAAATCAATTTCTTCTTAAGTCGACTTAAGCGGTTATTGCTTTTGACCACAGATATATTCACCACAAGTCATTTTATTTATTTATTTTTTATTTATTTAACAGATAATAGAGGCATATAAGATACAATCTTTTGCATGCCAATTAGGAACACATTCGTTTTAAGCATTACACAATAAATACAATATTATTACAATGTTTAATAATTTATAAAGAAAAATCTTAACTATGAGTAAGTGAAAGTAGAGAAGTAGGGTAAAGAGTGAGAGAAAAGTTTGAATTGTTATGAGAAATGTTTGAAGAGTAGATGCTTAAAGTTACCACTACCCGAAATACATTTGATGGCACTAGGAAGCGAGTTCCAAGACCTTATGGCGCTAACGAAAAATAGCCTACTGGAATTTTTGAAATTATGGTTAGGAATTAGGAGATTGTAGTTTCGACTTGACTTGCAAAACAAAAGTTTTTCAAAAAGGTAGCAGGGACGCTTCGTATGTATAAGTTTATGTAAAAACATACAGTTTCGTGCTTCTGTACTTAAGCTAAGCATAAGCTACTTACTTTTGAGGTCAAGACCAAGCAACTGTCTACTATAAGAAGAAACGTGATCCCCTTTCTTTAAGCCATAGACGTAACGTGCAGCATTGTTGTAGGCAATAAGCAGTTTATGTTCCGACCTAGAATCAAGTTTGCTGTAAACAACTTCTGAATATGTAATTATGGGTAAAATTAGCTGTAAAACCAATTTTCGTCTTGTCTCACATGGTACGAATGCAGCAGTCATTCTAAGATTTCGTAACGTTAGGTATATTTTGCTAACGACCGAGTTTATGTGGTCCTCAAAAGACAACGAGGAATTGATCCTGAAGCCAAGATTAGTGATCCGATCCACGAACTGCAGCTGAGATCCATTGAGATAAATTTGAGGAACATCACAAAAGGAGAGCGGTGATTTGGAGATCGGGAGAACATAGGACTTTAGTGGATTAAGCTTGAGTTGGTTCTTGCAGGCCCATCTATAAATGGCACATATGTCTTCATTTACCCTCACACATAAGTCCTCAACAAGACCTATAGGCCTAGACAGATAAAGTTGGATGTCATCCGCATATGCATGCATAGACACATGGCTACAAACACTGAAAATGTCATTTATAAACATAGTGAAAAGGAGCGGACCAAGTACTGAGCCTTGAGGGACCCCTGTATTCACTAAATTATAAGAGGAAAAGTTACACCCAACCCTAACAATCTGAGATCGGCCATGTAGATAACTTTCCAAAAGTTTTACCGCATTATCCGCAAACCCAAAGTAACATTTGAGCTTTTGAGACAAAATTGAATGATTTACGCAGTCAAATGCCTTAGAAAAATCCAACAAACACAGTAAGGTAACTTTACCAAGGTCGTAAGGTATTCTTATGTCATCCAGGACTTTAATAATAGCTGTGGAACAACTATGCGCCGGACGGAAACCTGATTGATGGGGTGACATTAGTGCAAACATGTCAATGTGACTAGAGATCTGCTCAGCCATGAGAGATTCGAAGACTTTGGAGAGTGAGGACAAAATGCTGATAGGTCGGAAGTCACCCGGATGTGAAGCCACTGATTTCTTTGCTACAGGAACAATTGTAGCCACCTTCCAAATATCCGGGAAACACGAACTTGTGAAGCAGTGATTTATTATATGCGTGAGGGGACCAAGCACATAGGGAAGAATAAGCTTAATAAATTTGATGGCAATCCCATCCTCACCAACAGCATTTGATTTTATTTTACTGATGCAGCGAATCACATCAAGTTCACTAACAGTTTCAAACTGAAAACTACAAGGGGAGACGGCAAGTCTATCTAACGAACACAGGTTGGGCGTGCAAGACGAGCTAGACACAGAACTGGCAACAAAGTAATCATTTAGTACATCAGGGTCAAGACAACAGGTATCCGAATTTTTACTGCACACTCCGACACTTTTCAGGTTATTCCAAAGCTGCTTGGGCGGTAGAGAAGGACGTAGCTTAGAGCTAAAGAAATTATTTTTGGACTTTCTGAATATAGAAACAGCTTCATTCCTAGCCCTACGGTGCATCTCCCAATTGTAGTCAGTTGGATTTCTCTTCCATTTGCTATAGGTTTTATGACGCTTCTTGAGGGCCAGTTTCACTGCAGCCATAAACCAAGGACAGCTGCTATTGATGACGCGACGTGTACGTATTGGCACATGAGTGTCAAACAATTTGGAAATCTTATCAATCAGGATATTCAATTTATCATCAACTGAAGAGTACCACCAGCATTCAGACCAATTTACAAGTGACAAGTCATTCAACAAACAAACAGGATCAACGGACCTATAATCACGGAAGGAGAGAGTATTTTCAACAGTAACAGTATTAAACATAATATTCAGAGTACAGAAAATTAAATCATGATCCGAGATAAATGATATTTGGTCGAACAACAACAGCGAAGAAGTATCAGAGACAACAAACATATCCAACAGGCTAGGACAGGCATTGGCCGCAAACCTGGTTGGCATCATAGTATTAACTACACTAAGGCCTACTTCAGCCACGCTATCAAGAAACTTGCAGGCAAGGCTGTCATTGGCAAGAGTATTAACATTAAAATCACCACATAAAACAAAATGATCATAGTCAATCGCATAACAGGATAATGAAGCAAACAAAGGGTCCAAGCTACAGTTACGGCTAGGATTGTAGACACAAGAAAGAAACACTTTAGTTTTATTGTCAAAGATTTCAATGTTCAAAAACTCCACCTCCGATCCAGAAGACTTACTCAGTACATTGACCTTCAAGTCAGCTTTGCAATATATGGCAACTCCTCCTCCTCTCTTGGCAGATCTATCATTGCGAAAAAGTTTAACATTTTTTAACATTAGGTAAGAATCATTCACATCATTCTGAAACCAAGTTTCAGAGACACAAATAACATCAACAGAGGAGTTCTCAAAGGTGTACCTAACGCAGTCAAGTTTGAAATCGTTTAAACTGCGTGCATTAAAATGAACGATTTTTAGCCCCGAATGCTGCTTGCACAAAACATTGATTAACGTTTTATAATTATCGCTTGCGCCAGAGTCGGAACTATTAATATTAAGCATAATAATAATAAATATAAGTTGCACAACAGGTGATTGAACTAAAAGCATCCAGATTGGGAAATATAGACAGCTCTAAGATTGTAGAGAAGGAAAGGTGTACAAATAGGTTGAAAAAGAAAAAGAGAAAGACGAAGAGAGTATGAGAGAGAGCAAAAAAGAGATGGACAGTAAGAGTAGGCAGAATTAAGGTTAAAATTACAACTAAAGTAGAGTGCAATAATAAATAAATATAATATATGTTTAATTGTAAGGCACATCTCGACCAAAAAGTACCCATGTTTAACAACGCGTAGTCCCACATTTCTATAATCGGTACCCTACTTCCGTTTTCTCGCCTCTAGCTGATTAAGATACACAGGGCATTCTCTACTTGTTGAAGAGTGATTTTCATCAAGACCTAAGCGCCGAGTTTGATTCGCGCGAATACAATTAATGCATTTATTAATCGCCTTTTTACTGCAATCGCTAGTTTTGTGTTCACCCAAGCATTTTGAACATGTTTCCTTGTTTTTACAATCTGCCGCCTTATGATTAAAGCCCTTGCACTTAAAACAACTCAGGACATCCACGCCATCATAAATCTTGCAGGTTTCCCACCCTACATACAGTCTTCCAGCCGCAAGGAGTTTCGGAAACGACTCTGCATCCGTTTCAATTAAGGCATTGAAGTAATTTCCGGTTCCTCGTTTCACTTCGAAAATTTTCACCACAGCCATCTCACACGAACTGATGCTTTGATTTTGCCTTTTGATCCCACTGACTAGATTTTCCTTATCCAATCTCTGCTTTATGCCCACTACAAGTACTTTTGGTTTAACCCTTTCCTTCCCGAATTATGAAGCAGCCATAGAAAAAAATTGTAATGTGGTTATTTGAATCGAGGGGGGTATTTAAAAATATATTGCATACGAATTTTAGTGAATTCGACTTTCCAGTGGGTGGTAGGAGATGGTAGCCATATGGCTACATTGGGCTTTTATGCAACAAAATGAAAACATGTTTTATATGAAGAAATTCATTATTTATTTACACGTTTTTAGGCTTATTTGTTATGGAACGTATAAAAACAGTTCTTGGCTTGTGTTAAACACAGAGCAACACTACATTTTTGGCATTTAATTCTACAATACTTGCATCGTTCCCGTTTTTCAACTGGTATTGGCCAATGGCCAATGGAATCATATTGTACATCAGAAATTGGGCGTTTTGAGCAAGGTTTCTTTCGTTGTGGAAGAGCAGGACTGGTGCTTTGTTGATCTGATGCCCTTCCTCGTTTTCTTTCATTGGCAATAAAACCAGCATTTATCATACCATCAGCAATTTCAGCTTTAAAATTCAATAACGATATATTAGCTGGCATCTGCTTTTGACTGCAATGTCTTTTATATAGGAGCCATGCATTTACAACACAAACGTCCAATAGGTGATAAAATATACGTAAATAATATTTCTTAGTTCCTATTTTGGTTCTATAAAGTGCAACCAACATATCGCTGAGGTCAACCCCTCCCATATAACGAACATATTGGGTTGCTATATTAGGCCGCGAAACATCTACATACTTTTTTTCATGTCCTGACCATCTACTTACAGTGTCAATCGGATCAATTCCATAAATTGCTGATGCTAAATAAACTGGTTTATTATCTAACCACTTAACAGCGCATATGTTTTCTTGTCTTTCAGTACGGTAGTCAAAGGAGCCTCTGCCTTGGCGCTTTAGAGTCTTATCGCAGACTAGCTCGCATTTTGGAAGTCGGTTGTGTCTAACCGTGCCTGTGAGAAATATACCATTTTCTTTCAGCGCTTTTATAAGATTATATGAGGTAAACCAGTTATCCGTAAAAACCTTGAAATTTTCATTTTTCGGCAGACTTTCACACAATTTTAGTACAACATCTCCGCTTATACCTAGTTGAGTTTTTTCCACAATTGTACCTTTCCCGGTATAGACTTCAAAGTCATACATAATTCCACTTGCACCATTTCTTGCAAACATTTTAATGCCCCATTTGTGGGGTTTGCTGCAAATGTATTGCTTTAAACTGTTCCTGCATTTGGTTGGAATGAGAACTTCGTCAATGGAATTCATTTCCTCCGGCTCAATTTTTAAAAAATTGTTTCTCATGACCTCCAAAAACGGACGCACTTTAAAAAGTTTGTCGTATTGCGGATCAGATCGGCCTTTTATTTCGGCGTTGTCGTTTAAGTGGAAATTTTTTTTTAGTAAATCAAATCTATTCCTTGGCATCACATCAGCGATAGGTGGAAATCTCGTAGATCTCGCCCAATATAGCCTATATTGTGGTAAGTGGACTATACTGGATAGCAAATTGATTCCAATAAATTTAGACATTTCCGCAAAATTGGTGCCAAGTGGAGTACTAAGATTATTTTGCGTGGAATAAAGGTTGCTTTGGTACGCAACGTCATTAAGAATGCTATCAGAAAAGAATAATTTGAAATACTGTAATGGAGTAAGTTCCGTAGTGCATTCAGAGAAAATCGGCTTGTAAAATATTTCCGAAGGCTCTATATCGACCTTTCGCCATTGCATTCTCCTAGGAACTTCATGAGAAACATTTTCAATTGAGTCCTGAACTTCCTCCGAAGGAATTTCGATGCCATTTTCCTCTGAAATTGTTAAAAGTTATTCGAAACTAAAAATAAAAGTTATTTGAAATATACCGAATGTCGCTAATATAGTAGCTTCGTCTGTGTTGTTTAAAATTGCTGCTTCAGATCGCGCAATATTTGCTAAAACCTCGTATTCGTCTTCACTATCTTCAGCAGACTCCTCTTCAGAATTATCACCCTCCAACACCTTCAAAATTTCTCTTTCATTCAAAACCAAATTTTTCCCGGACCGTAACATCGTTCCTACGAAGTTTATAGCAATAGTAAGCTCTAAATTTACTAATATTAAACGAAACTAAAACACAAATATAACCAAATGGCTACCGCAGTATATTCACAAAAAGTGCTCTTTCGGCCCAATGTAGCCATTTGGCTACCAAGGTACTTTAGCACATATTTTCACTATCACCTGTACTTTTCGGCGTTTTCCGTTGATAATAACGTTTTTTAAGAATTTATTCACAGCAATAAAATTTTTGCTTAACAAAATATTAATTACAACACCTTTTTTTATTGAACGCGAACTTCAATAATGCAAAAACGCAAATCGAGCGGACAACGGTAAACAAATGTCAACAATTATCAATGTTGCCAATTTAACACAAAACATATTTCGCCGAAAACGTTTAGGGGAATGTTGCTTTTAAGCGATAAAATTCTTAGAATGGGGAACGAGTGTCTATTATACATTGAAATACTGAATTGAAATTTGGTAGCCATAAGGCTACCATGGGAAGGAAAGGGTTAATGACCGTCGGTATTTTAATTTCGTACTCAGCTCCCAATTTTTCAGATAACACTCCTTTGATTTTCTCCCGATCCATTTCAGTGTTGCTTTCTATTACTACAACGCCATTGCGATTAGCTTTTACATTCGAAAATTGCAAGTTCAGAAGGTCTACTTTTGCAGCCAGTTCCACTTTAGTCCTTTCACCCGCTTGCTTATTCTTAGGCTTAATAATTAACTTTAGTTCATTTTTTAATTCTGGCAATACTCTATTCACTTGTGCTCTTTGTTCACTTTGCACCACATCCGCAAATGATGGGTTGGCACTACTGATTGACCCACTATTATTGTTTACAGTTTTCGCAGCACTCATTACTCGTTCGCTTTCTTTCTTTATTATTTCAGCATGTTGTTGTATTTCTTTGGACACCTCGCGTATTCTTTCGTGTTCGTTTTGAACCATTTTGGCTTGCTTTACCAAAATGTCCACCTGATCCCGTGTTGTACCCAGGTCAGCCACATTAATTTCACATTTTTGTTGAACTGCCTTAACATATTCCACTCGTTCAGAGTACCGAGCCTCGATCGCCTGAAGCAAACTCATGATTTCAGCTTCATTTCTTTCAACGCACAAACTCAGTTTTATACTCCTTGAGCTGATTTGCATTTCTTTCCACAATTTCGTTTACCCGTTGGAGCACCAAGTCGACATTATGGATGTTAAGGACACAGTCATCACACATAAATTTGATTTTTGCACATTCATCCAGCATCCTAAGGCTACATTGGTCTAGTGCACAGCATTTTGAAGCGGAGTGATATATTTTGCCACACACTCCTACACACCGCACACCCGATTCACCACGTATCGCGCCCTTGCACTTAGCGCACTCGGGCATTTCAGCCCAATTTTTAAATTTTGGCGATAACAGGCACAACAAACAGGTATTTCAAAAGAAAAATGAGTCACTGTCTCTGTTTTAACAACTTTTAGAATGTTGTGATAATTAAACAAGTTAATTCGCAGCTCAAAATTACACGTCCAAACACGATTTTTCTTCTTCTTCGTCATTTTCAGTTGCAAATGAAATTCAAATGATATTTTTTGAATATATTGGCGAATGATTATATGTTCAAGTACCACAGCAACCTTTTCGTAACCTATTGTTAAATGAAGGGGCCATAAGTATTATGCTGATCCCTCACGGTTAATTGAAAACTGTAAAAAATTGGTATCTGCCAAGTCTCTGCTACTAGCAATTGACTAGCAATATGAATGTAAAAACTAATTATAAACAAAATCAGTATGTATAACTTTATCATCAAACGTGAAAATTCGTTTTAATTGAAAAATTAAAAATATCGCACATAATACTCTATACATTTACATTCGCAATAAACACGTTTTAATCATTTTGTGTATTTACTAAATTTGTATTAAGCCCTTTAGGAAAAATCCAAACACAAAATCCAATCCACATCATTACAGTAAGGCTAATTGTTTCCTTTATTATCATAATTTGCTTCAAAATGATATAGGTTTTTCCTTGTGTCGTAGCCTTCAATGATCAATTTTAATTCGCAGAAGCATCAATTTCCAGCAAAGCTAAATACCAAATGCACTTGTATGAAAACGGCCTCTAGAGAGCTGCACCGCGTCGCACACATCGACGACCGATTATTGTTGTTGTGGTAAATGCTCAATAGTTTGCATTGCTGTAGTTATTCACAAATCTTTCGACCAGAATCGGCAGCTCTACAGCATGGCACAAGTACTTGTGGCCGTAGCGCATCTCTCCATCTAAGCGATGAAACTCAACGGGCCCCCAACCCATGCCGCGCGTATCCAGCGCTGTGCCTGGAGATTCATCACCGGCTGCTTAAACTCAGCGAATTGGCGTACATGGGTCGTGCAATGGTTAAATCAAGCCAGGGCAGATCTTTGAACAGCTGCAGACACACGAAACAAAATACATTTGCAATATTTTAGCATAATCAATGGGGCAAGAAACCCACCCGCATAGTAGTAGTGCACACAAGTTACCCGCCATACCGGTGCCCAGCGAATGGCCCCAGAAGAACACCGGGTTCGAGGTCACTGAGGTGATGTACTTGTAGACGGCGATGGCATCGCGCACAACACCCTCCTCGGTGGGCGAGACCTGATCCGAGTCGCCATAGCCGCGATAGTCCAGCAAGAGCACCTGGTAGCCGAGCTTGGGCAGCAGCTTGTACATGTTGCCGTGCAGGTAGAGCAGAGCACCTTCAGCAGGTGCTCGTAGAAGTTCTCCTCGTCGTCGGGCGTCACAGTTTTCTGAAAGTGGGTTAGTGCCGCATCGTCATCGGTCATATTCCGTGCTTCCAGAAGTTCCTGCAGCAAAAAATAATCATGTCAACGATGTGCCACGAAAAAAGCACAAACTCGATATAGCAAACCTGATGGATGCAATTCCAATATTCATATATCCTTGCGAAAAAGTCTTCCTCTTAAGTAATTTAGTCAAAAATGACATTTCATTTTTGTCTTGGTGGTGAAATTTGCACAATTTGTGGTGAAAGTGGTCAAATTATTATAAGACAGGGTTGAAATTTTTGTTATCGATGGTGAATAGAGAAGTGTATTTAGATGGGAAATGTTTGTAATGATTATGATTTCATTTAAATTATTTCATTCAGTTCAGTCGCATCAAAGATATTTAATAATGAATACGAAAATGTTCTTCTGAACACATTCATCATCTTTTGATTATATTATCGTGTTGTGCGTTTGTATTACGAATCAGAATGAATAAAAACATATTTTTAGTACGTATAAAGAGTAATGAAGATGCACAACATTACTATAACGCAAAAAATTTTAGATCATTTATTACAAGAAACTTTTTCGTTCGCATTTTACTTTGTACAACAACAAAATTACCTTGATATTGATTCTGAATGTTTTATGTTTTCATCATGGAATTATTTGTGCGAAAGCAAAATAGAAATTTGTATTAAAATGTTGTCTATTTTAATCAATTGTGAACTATTGAATTTCTACAGTAATTTTACAGTTTCGTTAAGATATTTAATCTTTCAAACATTTCTTTATTTGTTGAAAGAGCAGTCAGAAAATTAGGCACAAAATTTGCTCCCAAAACCAAATGAAAATCGTTGTGGGTTAACACTGCTTGTGCGGCAACACTGCCACTAGTGTCCGGCCAGCGCAATGCCTCGTATTTATAGGAGTATCCCCTGCGCGTTGGCTCGTATTAAAAAAAAAAAAAAAAAAAAAAGAAGTCGCGCTACTTAGGATATACTTTGACTTCTCGCCAACAAACTCGTCACGCATGACTTTTAACGCAGGGGGAAAAGCCCTGGGGAAAAGTCGTGTAAATAGGCTCTAAGCCGATTTTTGTGCGTTTTTTGCAATTCACGTACACAGTCTGTGTGTGCTGGCAGTTATCAGCTCTTCACTGTTTTCGCTCTTTTCCCGATATTTGGGATGATTGTGCAAACTAAAATGCCGCCAGTTTCCTTTCAATTATTTGCTTTTTAAAGTATGTTCTCATTAATTTTATGCATTAAATACACAACATATCAACTTTTTTGGTTTCATTATGTAAATATTATTGAAAAATATACCAAAGAACACAAAGCTAAATGCATTGAATATGACAGGGTTAATTGCCGTCCTTTTTATTTCGCATTTCTTCATTTAGCGAATCTCTAACACAGGGTTGACGATCAGATCAGATCACGTATGCTTTTGGTGCTAAATGGTGTTCGAACGCAGGACTGTTTTTTTTTTTGATGCAGCTTATAAAACCTTAATTTAATTCAATAAAAAGCATACGGAACAGTTCTTTTGACACTTTTGGGCAATAACATATTTTTGTAGTTCGTTTTATACAAACGTATCACGAAATTGCACCCAAAAAAAATACAAATAAAAAGAAATATTTCTTTGGTCACAAAAAATGACTTACACCAGTAACACTGGAAATTTGAAATGAACTAGAACAACAACCCCGTTTTAGAAATTTATCTGGAGGAAAAACTACGTTCCTGACCAAGCTTACTACCCAGCAAGACGGCCGTAACCGAATCACTAACACTTTGACGAAATTTTGGACTTACACTAATACATACACATAAAAATTCCTAAACTTTCTACTAAGAGCGAAAGAGACACGCTGGCTTTTTCCAAAAAGCATGTGTTGGAATAGGATAACAAATATCTACTAAAAGTCGGTATTCAATGATGTAAACCAAATATTGCAAACAAATTTTGACTCACAGATTGCCTTGTGCCCATCAATTTGTAAAAATTCAACACTGAACAAGACTAAGTGAAACAACAATATTTTACATTCTGATGCAAATACCTTCGCAAGAGTGAAACAACAACATTCCGAATATCTCGTGGTTGTCGAGCTTGGATTTGCACAGCCATTTGTCAAAAGTGAAAAGACAGCGAAACGTGAAAAAGTGATTTTGTTGGAAATTGGAGAATTTCAGAAAAACATTTAAATTTTTGCATTTTCCGGAACACCGAAAACAAAGATAAGTTATATTTCAATTTGTTAATACTACATAGTAGTAATTTCAATTCAATTTCAATTTAGGCAGAAGCCAGTTTGAGGCAGCGGTGAAAAAGGCGGTGGAAAGGGCGCACAATAGGATTAAACAAAAACGACACAGAGAGAAGACGGAAGCCCGTATATTATATCTGTTATGAATTACTTACTTACTAATTTTTTGTTGGTTTATTTTTGTATATATCTGTTATATCCGAAAAAAATTTATTAAAAAAGCATTTTTTAATCAAAAGTAAACGTTTTTTTATTCTGTACTGTAACCTGTACTGTAACTGGTACTGTAACTAGTATTTCCGTTACGCTTTCCGATACTGTAACTGGTACTGTAACTGGTACGGTACCGGTACGTGTGACGGAAGAGTGAGCGAGAAAACTATATGGACCATATTTCTACATACTACATGAGGGCGAACGGGATGGAAGCTCACACGTATACATGAGTTTCGGTGACATTTTTCCCATCGCCTTAAGAATGTCACTAGGAGCTGTAACCGAAACCTCGGTTATGCGTACCGGTCATGTTACCGGTGACATAACCGGTACGTGCCTTGCTGGGTAGTAGGCCCCAAGGTTGCAATTTTGCAATAATATTTGTGAAATTCTGTGCATGTTCGTTGCTGAAAGTGCACACTCGTTTCTGTGGGTAGAGTCAAAGACAAATAACAATAAGATGTCTTACGTTCATACAATCGAATGGCAGTGATAAGGTGATAGGAAAGTGGCAGGGGAAGCGATTTTCAGACCATTTTTTGCATTTCACATACACAATCTGTGTGAGGTGTCGTGGCGTTGTTTACTCGATTTTTGATTGGCTGCTAACATATCGCTCCTTCGCTGCAAGAACGTCATAACTCAAAACTACATCATTCCGAGAAAATTCAATTTTAAAGTTTACCATTACAGGCAGTTCAAGGTATCAAAAAAAGTTTCTTGTCGTCTTGTGAGCAAAGTATTGAATATTTTACAAAGTGGTTTTGACAGATAAAAGATCATATGCAGATACACACAGGGTTGCCATAAACTGAAACAATTTTTTTTTGAGTTATGACGTTCTTGCAGCGAAGGAGCGATATGTACACTAGTCAGAATAAGTTTGCGTACAAGGGGTCAGTCAATTATTATTATTAATTATTATTACAAGGGGTACATAGTTTTTTCATATGAAAAATAAATCACTTAAAGTAATTTTTCAAAAACAAAATATTTTTTATTTTTTCCATAAACTTAGTTCTTTTATTCTATTAAGATATTAATAACAAAAACTTGACCAAATTGTAAAAGAAGGGCCAAATGCGAAAACCAAATGTGTTATGAATTTACTTACCTCAAAAAAGTTATGTAAAAAGGTTATGTAGCAAAAATTTAATTTAAACTAAGTTTTGCCCAAAAATTAATAACTTTTTGGATATGCTTCTCTTATTGGAACTCCCTGCAGAAGTTTTGGAATAAATTTTATTAAGTTATGTGTTTTTAGCGGTTATTTTGTTATATCCTTGAATAGTTATATTTGTTTACTATATCTTTGAAGATGGAGTGTTGTTGGGCTCAGGGTTCAACTAAACCCCTTACATATTTAATTAATTGCACGTTAGGTGACTAGAGAGGAGCTTTTTCAACTTTTTTGAGCCAGTTAATAGCAAAGATAGCTTCACATCGTATGCATTGCGCTTTAAGGTCATCTTAGAGTTGAAAAGAAATGTTGGAACCTGATCCAAAATGTTGGAACCTTGGCTTGCATAAGCTTTTAGAATATGTAAATAACCCCTCGGAACTATTTCTGAATAAAAAAACAGCCTGCTCACTCCTTTACTAGAAATGCAGCCCCATACCATACCTCCTCATATGCTATGCTTTACTGTTAATGTCAGATTTTTGTTATTAACTGAATCATCTTCAAATTAGTTGATGCATTTGAATGCCAAACCATTATCAGAGAATAATAAATCTTCCTACTCCATAGATAACAACACATAGTCCGGGAAATTCGGTTTTCCACACTCTTTGATGGACTCTTTCACGAAAAAATGCTGTGCTCCTTGTAAGTAAGCTAAATATGGGCTTCTTACATGCTGTTATGTAGGGGAAATATGTTTTTTTCATGAATTTTCTTATTAAGGCACTGCTACTGGGTTTTATAAAATATTTCTGTACATTTCTGAAGATATTGGATGCAACTAGCCTTACAATATGATGCACTGATCGCAAAACAATCTAGTCCTATTGCTTGGGTAGCTTAAGAAAATGGCCAGATCGTAGCAAAGAAGCAAGAATTTCTGGTTTTTTTGAAATTTAAGATGGCTTTTCAAAATGACGAATGTGCTCTTACAAAAGTTTCTCTAATTTAATGAAATTGTTTGTCAATTTGTTTGTTTGTCAAACGGCAGCCGCCGTGGCTCAGTTGGTTAGTGCGTTGGACCGCGAGTCGAAGGCAGCGACCCTGGTTCAAATACTGCCTGTAATAACACCTAAAAAATTAACGGGAAAACTCGTTTTCTCTTTCGGTGGCTGTCCTCTCAGCTGGAAATGGCAAACCTCTGAGAGTAAAAATTGCTTATGAAAAAGCTCCCAACCTGCCGTTCGGAACCGGCATAAAACTGTAGGTCCCTTCCACCCGCGTGCAAATTCACACGCACAACACGGGTAGTTGCGGGAAGCTAGGCCTTAGTCTCGCGTAAGCGGGCTGTCGTGCCAGTCAATTATTATTAAATATTATTGTTTGTCAATTTAGGAACGATTTAGTAAGATTATCCTTTTATCCATTTTTATTTTTTTCGCTTGGGTTCTATTGCTTTCTATATAATTTTAAGCACATATACGATTAAAAAATAATAATTTACATGTCCGTTTACTGTTCAATGGAATACAAAGTTCCAAATAAAAATGCAAAGTATAACTGGAAATTCCCGTAATTAGTTTTGTACGCAAACTTATTCTGCACCGTTTTGTGAGTATATTGTCAATAAATACGAATATATATAGAAAATTATACATCACATTACACATCAAAAAGTGCAGTTCAGGCATATATGAATAATGTGGATAAGTTTTGGTAAACAGAGAACCCATTTTTGAAGTCAAAATTGATAATAACATAATTTTGACTTGCCTGTACGCAAACTTGTTCTGACTAGTGTACTCGAGTACTTTCGAGTGAATATAGAGCGTTTTTGGTTTTGTTTTGTGAAATTAGTTTGGCATAATCGAATAGACAGAGGCATACCATGGGGCTATTCCCCGCACTTTGGTATGGGGCTATTCCCCGCACCTCCATTTTTAGTTCTATGCATACAGCGTCATTTAGTTGTCATTATGCTTGACAATTCAGATGTTTTTAGTTCGTTCTTCATCGATTCACTTGGTTATTTCGCTGTTGTTGATTTCCGTGGCGCAAAGCTGCAAATAAACTTTGCAAGGATTGGGTCGATACTCATCCAGGTAAAGTGATGCAAATTTATGATTTGCCACCCATTTTCAAAGATTCTTTATCAGTGGGGGCAACGGAATCAAATATTCAGGCTGGCTTTAGTGCGCCGGGAATTTGGCCATTGAATCGGTTCAAGTTTCAAGACATCGATTTCATGCCAAGTGCGACAACCGATCGTCCGTTCATTCCAGCTAACAGTATTGCCAAGGCCGATATTCCGATGGCAGTGGATATTGAATTGCCTCACAATATCTCACAGCAAAACATTGAATTTGACGATGATGAAGATGATTCGGCTCAGCTTCGTCCATTGGGCAGAACATCAACACGAACAAATTCCACTCAAGACTTGGTTTCATTGCTGCGAGACATTCGGCCGACTCAACAAGCACCACCACGTTCCGAAAACGCTCGTAGTCGAAAAAGAGGAAAAACGACTATTTTAACATCCGACGAGTCGATTCAAGAGATTCGAGCTGAAAAAGAAGCACATGATGCTAAACAAACGGCCAGCCAAAATCGAAAAGCAGCTACTGCTGCGAAGAAAAAAGCCGCTGTATTGAAGAAATTGACTGCTGAAGCAAAAAAAGCAGCCACAAAAAGGTCTATCGACTCAACCCCTTTCGACACCAGGACGTGTGGAATATGTCGATGAATCAAACTCCGAAGAAGATTAAATGGTTTTTATTTCCCTCGTTCTCATTGAATTTTTCATATTTTTCTGACAAAATGCATTTTTTCCATGTCAACTTTTGAACTTGTGTAAGATAATCAATAAAAAAACACAAAAAATATTTAAAAAAAACAAGTTTGGATACTTTTTTTCGAGTTCATTTGCTTTGAAAACGGCAAAATCGGGGGTGCGGGGAATAGCCCCATGGGGTGCGGGGAATTACCCCACCAGCGGGGAATAGCCCCACAATTTTCGATTTTGGGACAATGGCTGCAGCTCGTTACGGGTAAATCACACACTATAAGTAATGTAGTAACAAAAGTTGCACGTTGGGTCCAGCTTTCCAACGATACCACTCTTGTCTCGAAACTCAATCCGAGTCGCGAGATATTCGGATTTATGCTTACATGCGGGGAATAACCCCATCTTACCCTAATACTTCTGTATTGGCAGTAAGCTCAGGGTACATTCGCCAACATCACAGTACAGCAATAGTGAAATATGAGCGAGAAAGCGTATAAACGAATGTACCTTGACAGCTGTAAAAAGTGTCAAAAAGTCAGGTGCGTTCAGGCGGGAAAAAAATTGACTGGAAAAAAATAAAAATTTCTCGAAATTAACTGAAATTTCTTCAACCGCCCCTGGAGCAGTTTGACAGTTGTTCATGTGTAGAAGTGCTCATGTATACACGCATAGAAATATATTCACAAAATTTCGTGTTTTCTGTCTCATCGCTTGTCTCCCTTTGATTTCCCGAATGAAAACACATTGCGAAGATAGGTTGCTGCCAATATAGAAGTATTACATATATGGCTGCTAAGGTCCAACAGTGTGATCGCGTTGAACTTAGAACAAAGTGCAAAGTTGCAATTTAGAGGTAACGTGTTTTTCGTATTATTTAAGAAAAAGGTATATGAATACGATGCATGTTATTATTTTCATAATTGTCGATCATTTCAACAAAAAATGCATAAATTTTCTCGATGCATGTAATTATTTTCATAATTGTCAATTACTTCAATAAAAAATGTATACATAGCACTTAAAAAGTACAACAAATAACCCTCTATAACTTTCGATACAAAAGTTTTTTTTAACAATTCTAAAACCCGCCGATAGCTGACTCACGTACAACCACGCGTTGAATTTCATCACAAAAGACAGTACGTATTGTTTCAACATTCCTCTTAACTACCTTATGGCAACCAAAAACTTAGTTCGTCCACAACTCCGTACTATTATTAAACGGCGTTATGAATAAAAATGCGTTTGTCGATTTCTTCTGATCTTGGCATATAGTTTGATATTGGTCTTACTTGCAAACATCGCCAGATGTGTTTTATATTTTTCGTTACTCTTTACACGCTCTCGGATAAATACAAAAGTTGGTTGGATATGGCAGATAGCTTTCCAGAGCTAATGCTAAACAGAACTCTATAAATTACACGCCGCTCCACGCGACCGTTTACTCAAAGATATTCTCGAAGTAGGTACTGTCGAAAGTCTGCAGGCGCACAAAACCGTCCTCACCGCCCGAAGCGTAACTCTTGCCGTCCGGATGGAAGGCTAAACTATTGATCGGTCCGAAATGCTCCTTCAAACGCGCAAATTCATTCTCGTAAGTCAGATGGAAGAGACTCAGAGTCGAACAACTTTGCCGAAGTGTCCTTTGAGGCCGTGACAAACATGGTGCCATCCTTGTTCAGTTGCAAAGCATTGATGCCGGCCGTGTGGTCGTTTACCGAATTGATCTCTCTGTCACCCTTGCGTATTTCCCAGATAGAAATTTGTCCATTATCATGACCTACAAACTTTAGTACATATTTTTCACTACATTCAACAATTTATACACACCAGTGATGATGGTCTCATCCAATGGACCCCACAGCATTGACGTGATCTTTGACTGCAACATGGGTATGCGCAGAATGGGATCATGCTCCGCTATACTGGAGTTAGCGGTCCGCACATTAATCACAAACAGTTCCGAATTCTGACCCATAGCCTTGTCCGTCGAATAAGCTGCCTGATTGCCAGAGTAACTGAAATTGCAGGTGCGCACCGATGACTTGGCCGGTATGGACGCGATTACAGTACCAAACTCTACATCCCAAATCTTGGTGGTCATATCACCAGCGCCGAATATCAGCTTCGACGTCCAAACGACAGACGGCACCCTGGTGACCGTCATAGGTGCCCAGCCGGAGCCCAGCTTCCAAGCACTTCTGGACACAATTTCGCTGGCGTGGCATTGCTGGATGCACTTGCTTGATGTGTTGTTATGATTTTTATCCGAAAAGAATGAATGTATGTTAATCAAATGCAAATTTTCGAAAGTTAAACTTCTCTGATTGCTTCCCGCGCTGTTTGTTTACAAATTAAACACCAAATCATCGGAGTTGAGAGATGCTTTTGGTGTAAAGTGCACTGTTCTAGACACAGGGGGTGATTTTTTGTAATGAGTCAATGAAAACTTAAATAATGACATGTTAGAGACATATTCAAACATTTTTATTACGTTTGTAAGCAATAATAGAATTTTATATTCATTTTTCTATAAACGTATCACAGAATTCTGTGCAAAAAATTAATTAATGTTTTATGCAATTAAAAATGAACCACAACAATAACCCTCACACATTAAAATTGACCAGCACAACAACCCTCCATTTTGAAATTGACCAACACAACAACCCTCCATTTTCAGTTTGTATGGGGGACTAAGTATTAGCTGTGGCAGTAGCGGCTTAAGAGGGGGACGGAGGGGCGGACCGCCCCGGGCCCCGGGCTGCGGGGGCCCCCGAGAGAAGCTTGTAACTATATAAAAATTTAAAGTTTTTCAAAACTGAAACTTCTAAAAAACTATTTGCGCTCCACAATGGTTGTTGAAAGGTTGTTTGTCACTTTTATCAATTGAAAGAGACACAGTATCGACAATTGACTTTGTCGATTTTTTGCAAATTTTCAAAAAATGTTTCCTCGAAGATTGCAATTTTAACTTAAAATTTTGTGCAAAATATGCAAATACAAAATTCTAAGTTAAAAATTAAATATCGCAATCTTAGAGTTTGCTTGTAAACTAGTGTGAATTACACAATTACTTAACCTCATTAAACTTTGTTGAAGTCAAACAAATTTACAGTTATAATTATTATTATTATTACAGTTATTGGTTGGATAAAAACACATGTCCCGGAAATCCGGTTTTCGAAGGCAATTCTATGCTCCTTGTAAGTAAGCTAAATATGGGCTTCTTACATGCTGTTATGTAGGGGAAATATGTTTTTTCAGGACTTTTTTTATAAAGTCACTGCTACTGGGTTTTATAAAATATTTCTGTACATTTCTGAAGATTTCTACTCGACACGAAAAATACACCTAAAAATAAAAGTGTTTTCTAGGGGGGGGGTTTGTGTAACTTTCTTGAGAACTTTGAAATAGAATAAAATTTAGATGTATGAATCTACAGAGTGAAATCCAAAACATGTATGTTTTCCATACCTGACATATTTTGGTCCTGAAAGTTCAAAATAGAAAATTTAGTTAAAAGGAGACAATTTTCCTCTTTCATTTGATATCCATATCTTCATCATTGGACTACCGCATATATTAAATATTGAAATGTGTATCTCCTTAAAATGTTAAAGTCCTTTAAAAAGGACTTTGGGTCAGAAAATTTAATATTGACTATGCCAGAATACTATAAATGATCTCTAGTTTCACGTCTATATCAAAATTTGGATGGGTCTCGGCAAAAAAAAATTGTTTCGCACGGTGTAATAAATGTAAAGTTGGTGTTTTCACTCACTGCATCATAACTTTATAATTTTTCTTTCAATTCTATTGATGTTAGGCTTAATATTTGCTAAAATAGTATATATTTCATTTTAGATTTTAAAACCAGAGAAGATAATTTATTTTTTCTATAAAAAAATATTCGAAAATTTATGATTTTTTAAATTGGTCGAAAAATTCACATTGTTACAACTTTCACCGTCAGTAACTTCCCCAAATCTCATCTGATTTGGACAATCTATATATCACTAAAAAGCCACTAAGGTATTATCTTCTGAACGACGGACAGCTCGTGTTAATCGGATAATTCTTTTAGGAGATATGTGCTCATAACTGAAACCACAGGAAAAAATCGTTTTTCGAAGATTTTTCGAAAACGCTTCTTCAACAATTTTTTGGTTTTCAGTTTCGTGTTCAGCGGCCAAAGTTAGTCTAGAAAAAACTTTTATTTTTAGGTGCACGCGATTGGCCCATTTTTTGTCGACAATCAAATCCTCCTCCTCGGCTAGCTTAAAAAAATGGCCAGATCGTAGTAACGAAGCAAGATTTTCTGTTTTTTTCGAGATTTAAGATGGCATTTGGAAATGACAAATTTGCTCCCCTAGTTTTCCTAATTTCACGAAAGTTTTTATCAATTTTGGAAAGATGTCGTAAGATTATCCTTTTATCCATTTTTAATTTTTTTCTCTGGGATTCTATTGCTTTCTATAAAATTTCAAGCACATATATGTACGTTTAAAATAATTTGTCTCGTCGTTTAAAAATAAAAGTCCGTTTACTGTTCACTGGAATACAAATTTTCAAAAAAAAAGCAAAAAGCATAAACGGAAATTCCCCTTATTAGTTTTGTACGCAAACTTATGCTGCACCGTTTTGTGGGGCCCCCTCAGCCGTCGCCGCCCCGGGCCCCCGAGCACCTTAAGCCGCCACTGGCTGTGGGGACTAAGTACCCTGCAGTAAAAATGACTAGTCCAAAACTAGTGCACAACTAGTCCATTCTGCACCGGTACCAGTCCACGCTCAATCCCATTTCGATGCTACGAACTGTACGTTTTAACATGTGCATGTCCTACGCAGTGGCAATTGTCACACTCTGCCACACATTCCAACTAGTTTTAAACTAGTGCAAAATGCGCTAGTTTTGGACTAGACCATTCCAGACTAGCTTGCAACTAGTACAAAATGCACGAGTGTTTAACTAGAACGCTGAATCCCAATACCCAAGCATTTCAAAATAAACAAATTTACATTTATATAAATCAACTTTTGTATTTAATATTATTTTTTTTAATTTTGTATGTATAAAAAAGGAACATATAACATTGTGTCGGAACGATCACTTCTTCAGCAATTGAATTGCCTTGCGCAACTGCTTCTCTCTCTTCCAGAGTCGATGGCAAGCTTGAAATATAGAGTAAGTTCAGGTAATGTGATATACCTGTTTGTTTTACAGCGATTCCCGACACATTTTGCCTTCAAACACACTTTTCTTGGTCTCAAACTGTTCACTGATGCATTATTTAGTATATCTAAGATTACTAACTCTTTAAGATAAACTGTTGACGAGTTTTTTAATTAAAAATCAAAATATCCAAATATTGGCGTCTGATAAAAGTGGCGGGTAATGTGATATACCCGAAAAAACGTTATTTAACAGACCTATTAGTTTCAAACTTGGTGAAAATACTCCAAATCAAAAATAAATAGAGACGTGTTTCTCATTTTTTTGGAAAAATCACAGTCTGACGGGGTAAACCAAGGGTTAAAAATTTTTATCGAGAAACATGATTTCATGGATTTTTTAATCTAAAACTTAACCATAACAGATTTTTGAGAATATTCCACTTCAAATATTATAAAATAAAGTATATATACATTGTTTACTGTTTACAAATAATACTACTGTCATAAGTTTGGGTACTGTGATGTACATACTATATCACATTACCCGAAATTGACTTTTGCGAAAAAAATATTATAAAAACACAATAATAATTTTGTTGAGAAGAGCGTACCTCGAAAACTCATAATCGATATCACTGATTTACTTCTGATTAGCCTCGAACTTTGTAATAATATTTTTTTTTTACCTTTTATGCTTTCAAATTTCGTGACCAAAAACTTGTGCAAGTCTACTCAAAGCACTTCATCACACTCACTGTAAACTATTTACGCAAACACATCCAAAATCATGCAGCACGAGTTTTTTAGCTGTAATGATGTTTTAAAAGGTTAATTTTGAAACAGCTCAACGCACTTGTGAAATAAGCACCTATATCACATTACCCGACCATATCACATTACCCGAACTTACTCTAGCTTCTGTAACGAGATAATTGTATAGATATATTTAGAGAAATGAGATGCGTTATTGTTACTTTTCTGCTAACCTAAGAGAGCACCATAAAATATTGGGATTTTCTCTAACTGCTTCCTTATTCCTATGAGGCAGTAAACCACTAGCGAAATGCTGCAAATAATTGCCTTGTCCTTTTTGTTTCCCGAGATTATAGTTTCGGCACTCCGGGGTACATCTAAATTTTCTTCGCGTAAAATGAGAAGAAGCTCCTCAAAACTTTGGCGAGAAGACCTATCTCTAAAATACCAACCCACTAGCTTATCTTTTAAAATATTTTCTTCTGAATATCTTTCTCTAACTTCTGGTCATCTTCCTCTAATTGGACAGATGCAGCGTCTGCCCGCACATATTCCTCCTGCACTTAACTTTTAGCACTTAGCCTACCCACATATCTGTCTTGTTCCTCCTTAATTAGCCTTCTTATGTGCCTTTTGCTCATTTTATAATAATTTTTGTACTTACTTTTCTTTTTCACTTTCAGCTTTCAAAATTAAAAATCACATTGACGTAACTTAGATGTGAGCGATTGATTTATCGAAAAACAGCTGATTACTAACTTATCGATTATTTGTACGAGTTCGCTCGGTGTAAATATGAAGTTTTTGAATAATTTGATAGATATATATATTGTATTTTTTAACACACAGCATACAATCCTCAAATAAAAGGTTTTTTTCAATTAAACTAACAAATTAGTTAAAAAAGGAATAAATACACACACCAGAAAATTCGTTTATCGACAACAACATTGGAGCACATATCTGACTATTGCATAGTTTTTTTCTTTTCTTTTCAACTCACCCCCGCTGGTTGATGTGCGACTCGACCGGCTGTTCGAATAGCCGAAGTGCGTATGGGACCTACTGCGCTGGTACACAAATTTGAGCGAGTTGACACCTCTATGTGTTTATTTGCTTAGTGCTTCAACTTATGTTGGTATTCAACAATTTGCACAAGCAGCAACATCCTCACAAGCCGGTACAATACCTCGGTATGACCGAAGGAAGATAGAATATGTAGATGTCCAATGCCCACACATAATTAAGGAATACAACGCCCATATGGGAGGTGTGGATTTGATGGACGGCTTGATACGCAGATATCATATCCGGTTGAAGACACGTAACTGTGCGCTGCGTATCTTCTATCATTTGTTAGATATGATTATGACAAATGCCTTCATATTACACTGCACAACACAAAAAAAAATAACAAGGTTCTGACAACGGATTCTGGTAGAGGGGACCAATAAAAAATATACGTGTATCGGCGTTTTGAAAGTTTACGTCTGAATTGTTTTTTAGTACCAATTTTGATTAAGTACGAAATAAACACTTAAACACATTTTCAGTTTTGGCTTAATTCTGACGTTCAAGTTAATTTCTGAACTTTGATGTATTCAGAGACCTATAGTAGAATTTTATGGCGAATATTTTCGTGGTACATTTTTTCCTTAAAAAGTCCTGTTTTACAGGACATTTTTGGCATTTTAGAAAAAAGGGTAAAATTTACCCATACAAATAGTAGCTACAGGGTTAAAATGTTCCACAAAAATATTCTTCGTAGTATTTTACATCAAATTGCTGAACCCATCATATACCTAAAATGTAAGGTTACATGGTTTTCGTATGCCGATTCACCATAAGAATGTGCAAAAAGGGGGAAAACTTTGACCCCCCTAAAAAAAATTCAGACGTAAACTTTCAAAACGCCGATACACGTATATTTTTTTTTGGTCCCCTCTACCAGAATCTGTTGTCAGAATCTTGTTATTTAAAAAAAATTTGATTTTGTTGTGCAGTGTTATTACATTTGTTACGACAAGAAGTGAATAAACTCAATTTCGTTTGCTACTCAGAAGACGGTCATTCTTTTTTTGCAACTGGTGACCAAACCGTTAACGGTATTGTAAAAAAAAGTTCAGATTCGTGTTTCTTGTGGACAAATTAACCCAATTTGATTTGATATTGTCAAAGTGTAGAATCAGAGCGTTCCTATGGAGGCAATTATTTTTACGGCTGCACGGCTATTCGACCACCGACCGCAGTTGTCGCTGTTGCCAAATATAGAACTATTACACCGTGCGACAAAAATCAAAAAATTTCAAAACACACGAAAAATCGGTATACTCGAAAAACTAAGGACCAAATGTAGTAAAACAGCGTTTTTAGTTTCTCTCTCTGACGTCAGGATTTTTTTTAAATGGACTTTGAAATTTCAAGGACATGTTTATTTCAAAAAATTATTTTAAAAATTGAGCGCATTGTAGAATAACATTATGGGTATCAAATGAAAGAGAAATTCTAGAATCTTAGAAAATTTTATGTTTTGGAGCAAAAGGACGAAGAGGTATTGAAAATGTGCTTTTAAAACTTTATCCTTGAATATCCTTGGAAATTTCCAATATTTTTTTTTTTGAAAAAAATATATCTTAACGACTAATATGTACACTACCACATTCCGTCCTTCTTTATTAGTTTAAGATATAGGATATGGATAGTGTTCAGATGTACTGTGGTGTATTTAGTGATCCGTCGATACCATCACTAATCCCAATCTTTCCTTCTCCTCTTGTGCTCATGTTCCCCATATTTTCTGCTCCCCGGCTTCGGCCGTTGTGTATCGTTTCATGTTTCGTGTACTTACTTGTATTTCATACGTCGTACAATAAACATTATAAAACCCGAATCCCCGGCCTTTTAATTTATCCGCTCCGCCACGAACCGAAATTTACATGGTCCTTCGAGCCAACGCGAGCCCGCGCCGCGTATTACAAAATTAAATAAATAAATAAAACTAAAAACTAAAGAAAGTAAACACAAAAACTACAAAAAAAAACTTTACACAAACCCATTACAAACCACTACAAAGTGAACGAAACAAAGTGACACACACAAAAAGAATCAAACAAAAAGTACACAAATTACAACACCAACACAAAAAGGTGAAAAAAGTGACGTGCAAAACACAGACGCAACAAGGAAAACAACCAACATAAATAATGGCAACACAAAGTGACACAAACAACAAAATAAAAAGTGCTACTAATTAACTAAACAGTGCACAAAATTTAAAAAATTAAAATTAAAATAAAACAAACGCGACACATAGTCAGTGCAGTGATTTGTGCAGAACACATAACAAAAACAGGAACACGGGCAAAAACAACAACAAAACACACACCCACAACGCAGAGCAAAAAAGGGAAACAGCAGAGAACACCACAAACAACAACAGCACAAGCAACGTAGCACAAGCAACAGTATCACAACACAGGAGCGGACCACAGCAGTTGAGGATATCCCCATTCTCGGGCACGAAAAACAAAAAAACAGATAAGCGGAATATTTTTATAAATATATATACCCCAAATATATACCCACTCCCCAAAATCCAGAATACAAATTTTCATTCTGGTACCCCGCTTATCGTGTGCATATTTCCCGTAGTACAAAACAGCGCAGTGCAGTAAGCAATTCCGCTACTGCACATAATTCGGCGCTTTGTACATTTTCGCCGTCTCTTTTATGCGACCTTCGCTGCCGAAGCAGCAAAAACTCCGCTGTAGCCAACAAATACGCACTGTTCTTGTGCAGTAAATAGGCACGCAGCATTTCTCCCGCTGCATTCCCACACTCCCACTTGTACGCTTTTTCGTGCTTTGTTTTTGTGCGACATAAGCAAGCACTGAGCAGCGAGCACTCCCGCTGCTGCTTCTAAGTGCAATTGCACATTCTTACTTCTGCCTAAGCAATTTACCCACTCTCGCTGGCAGAAGTAAGCAAACGCAAATACAGTGGGACGAGTAGCCTATTTTCGCAGCACATTGAACAATTTTCTGAGACTTAGAAAATTTTCAATAGTGCTGCACATAGACAGTCACTGCACAGCTCGTATCACCCCAAATAAATACAGTGGGACAAAAACACCCCACTTGTACTCAAAATTTTTTAATCGTTCACTAAATAAGAATTAATTATTATTACCCACAAACACAAATACACTAATATACATATATTATCAAACACTGACTCTTTACAAACAAACATATTCACGTTTGCACCCAAATAAAGGCACATTCACATACGCATTTGACTATATATATTAAAAAATTTTGTTGTTTATTAATAATTTCCCCAATTCTTGTTTAAATATTTTTAGTTTATTCCCAATATATATATACCGATTTCTCGACGCGTTTACACACAGTTGTAAACTTCTATCCTCAACAGAAATACAAATTCGTATTGAAATTTTTTACACTTTCGTGTATATTTCTCAAATTCTGAATTATCGTTCGCGCGGACGCGGTAATACTTCCGGTTTATTCTCCATAAACCTTATATTTATATTCAAACGAATTTCAAAGCACTTTCGAGCTTTTTTAAGCCATTAACATGCCTGTTGAGCGATCCCCTAAGCGTCAAATAAACAAAACGGAGTCTCCTTCTCCAAGATGTTCAAAGTCGACTGAGGCACATTTGACAGTTCCTGTCACTCGCGAGGCACTCAAAACTCGCTCCAAGCCTCCTAGTCCCAAAGCAACCGATCCCAGTGTTGCCACATTTGGTTTTGAGTCCGAGAGACTCGTGCAATTATGCACACAATTTGCATCGGCTCCCATTGAGGATTTGACCACATCACTGGTCCAAATTAAGCAGAAAAATCTGCAAGCCCAATGGGAGAGGCTAATGCGCGCACATCAGGCAGTCTTCCTTGCTGAGGACAACAGCCAGCCCGACGGTTTTAAAGAGTCGGCTAGGCAAAAGATCGACGCCTGCACAGACCAATACGAGTTGTGCATGGCAAAGATGTTGGACATCATCAAGATGCTCCAATCTCAGTCCCCCCAGCCTGCTACGCGTATGGAACCGGTTCAACCCCTAGAACCAGCAAATACTTCCTACATTTGCCTCCAAGTTCCTCCTTGCGACACCGAAACATTTTTCGGGGGCTATGAGCAGTGGCCGTCCTTTCGGGACATGTTTACTGCGGTATACATTAGCCACCCCCAGCTCACTCCAGCCCAAAAATTGTATCACCTCCGATACAAAACGCAAGGCCAAGCCGGTGCTATTGTTAAACAATACGCACTAACCGATGAGAATTTCGGACTCGCGTGGGAAGCCCTCAGATCCCGCTATGAGAACAAACGCATCCTCGTTGACAACCAAATTCGTACTCTATTGAATATCACTCCTGCCCACACCGAAAATAGTGAGGCACTACAGCGGATCCAGAATTCTGTAAACAATTGTCTGTCTATTCTCAAGTCTCAGGCCGTAGACACTGACAATTGGGATCCGCTGCTGGTATATATATGCTCTACCAAATTGCCTGAAGCAACCTTAGCTTTATGGGAGCAGTCATTGACATCCCGGAAGGATCTGCCCCCCTGGTCACAACTGAATGAGTTTCTGACCTGCAGATACGAGGTAATGGAACGGCTGAATCTCTTTCGGCCCAAGTCGAAACCACAATCCTCATCTTCTAATGTTCGACCCCCCAGATCCCTAAATTTTCACACTGAAGTGAAAAAGGACTTCGCGTGCAAACTCTGCAACGCAAATCATTCCGTACGGACTTGCCAAAGCTTTAAAAGACTCACCCCCCAGAGTCGATTAACATATGTGAAGAAGCATAAGATCTGTGTAAATTGTCTTGCTACATCTCACCTAATTCAGGACTGTACAAGCAATTTCACATGCGCATATTGCCAGAAAAAGCACCATTCCTTGCTTCATCTCCCCAAAGGCAATGCGCAACCCCCTCACTCCCCCAATCGATCACCTTCGACCACTTCTCTGGTCTCAACGGTTATCCAACAACCGAGCAACAACTCCACCACTCATTCTCTCCTTTCCGATGCGCGACCCAGCACATCTTCAAGGCAAAGTACGCTCCCAGTACCAGCCCTTCACTCACATAATGGCACCCAATCTCTTCTGCCTACGGCACTGGTGTCCATTAACCACTTAGGAAAGTTGTTCAGAGTTCGAGCGTTGATCGATCAAGGCTCTCAGCGCACCTTCATTTCCTCGAAGGTCCAGAGACGCCTAAAATTGCCTATCGAGAAATCTAACCTCCAGATCTCGGGCATGGGCGGACAGACTGTAAAAACCGCCAACCATATATGCTTTTTGACATTGGCAGTCCCTAAAACGAGCACAAACCTCCCCGTGCAAGCAATCGTACTTCCAAAGTTAACGGAATTTCTCCCCGCTTCCAAAATAAACTCCCCCAATTTGAACGATTTTGCCACGCTAGATCTCGCAGATCCAAAGCCCTTCGAGGCAGCGCCGATCGATATAGTGATTGGCAGTGATCTCATCCCGCAGATCATGCTCGAAGGTTTCCACCGAAATGTATGTGGCAGTTTACTTGCTCAAAATACAGTATTCGGTTGGATATTAAGCGGTCCAGTACCCAGATCACCATATTTGACAAATGCTGCCACGGTGCCAAGTCACCATACGCACACTGGTCCCGCCCTTCGAAAAAATCTTCCTACTCCAAAGGAAGTCCTTTCTGACGTGAGCGCCGCCCTCAATCCCGTAGGGTTTCCACCCAAGGAAATAAAGGCAAATCACTCGGAGCCCACCATCCCTGCACACTCAGATTCAAAACGGCAAACACCCCCCTTCGTTGCCAAACGTTTCGCCCCCCGCAGGATGGCTATCGCCCAAAATGAGACCGCGAAAAGGGTACGACGAAAGCGTTGGCTTGACGCCACGCAGTCAATATGCACAGCAATTGATGGAAACTGCAGCCCTCTCGCATTTCCACATTGCACCCCCCCATACAACAAACCTCGAGCGCACCCATCCCGGGTCCGAGTCAGTCGCCATTCCCGTGCGACTTGTCCCAAGCGCATTCACTCCTCCGACGGCAACTCAAGCGAACCCCAGCGTTTGACGAACCGCTTACACCCCCCACAAACGATGTCAAAATTATCATCACTCACAACTGACATCTCTTTTGCAGATCCGGCGCTAGCGAAGACTCCAGCAGTTGCCCCCCAAACTGCCCTGCACGTCCGCACGGAGCATCGACAGCAAAGAGGCCCTCAGCGCACTCCCCAGCGCTACGGCATCGCGGATCGGCGGCAACCCCCCAGCCGTCAGCCTATCCTACAGCCAGGCAGCCGCGCATCACCGCCCAACCATGACCAGCCATCCGTCCGCCGCAACCCTGGACGAGACCTCGGCACCCCCACAAAATACAATTGCAATCTGCAATGGCGGGCGCGATGTTCAGATGTACTGTGGTGTATTTAGTGATCCGTCGATACCATCACTAATCCCAATCTTTCCTTCTCCTCTTGTGCTCATGTTCCCCATATTTTCTGCTCCCCGGCTTCGGCCGTTGTGTATCGTTTCATGTTTCGTGTACTTACTTGTATTTCATACGTCGTACAATAAACATTATAAAACCCGAATCCCCGGCCTTTTAATTTATCCGCTCCGCCACGAACCGAAATTTACAGATAGTTTTAACATCATTAAGGGTGCTGAAATCCTATTTATAGAACCATTTTTGCACTTAAAAATAAGAAACTGACCATTGCATCGCATTGTAGAATAACATTATGGGTATCAAATGAAAGAGAAATTCTAGAATCTTAGAAAATTTTATGTTTTGGAGCAAAAGGACGAAGAGGTATTGAAAATGTGCTTTTAAAACTTTATCCTTGAATATCCTTGGAAATTTCCAATATTTTTTTTTTTGAAAAAAATATATCTTAACGACTAATATGTACACTACCACATTCCGTCCTTCTTTATTAGTTTAAGATATAGGATATGGATAGTTTTAACATCATTAAGGGTGCTGAAATCGTATTTATAGAACCATTTTTGCACTTAAAAATAAGAAACTGACCATATGATAAATGGTTTAAATACTTTAATTGTATTCTATAAATATTTAACTATTTTACATTTAGCACATACAGTATAATCTCGATAATTCGGACACTCGCTAATACGGACAACGCGGTAATCCGGACACTCAATTTCTATTGTAGACTCTGTAATCCGGACACCAGGGTTTGGATTTAATTGTCCGGATTATCGAGATTATACTGTATTTGCAAAATGATTAGGTGAAGTTAGTGATGAACACGGAGAGCGCTTCCACCAAAACATTGCGGTAATTGAAAATCGCTTTCTGGGAAAAGATATGTATGTGTCACATACTTTCCGAGTATTGTTGGTCGCTGTGCCGTGACAGAAACACAAACATCTAAGTAAACGCAAAAACACAAACATCAAAGTAAACGCATACATTTTTCTTAAACAATTTGTTTTAAAAAAATTATTTATAAAATGTCTCTGAGAGTCAAAATTGCTTATGAAAAAGCTCCCAACCTGCCGTTCGGAACCGGCATAAAACTGTAGGTCCCTTCAACCCGCGCACAAATTCACACGCACAACACGGGTGGTTGCGGGAAGCTAGGCCTTAGTCTCGCGTAAGCGGGCTGTCGTGCCAGTCAATTATTATTATTATTATTTATAAAATGTATTTGAAATGCATTTTAAATGACTTTTGCTTATTTTTTGAATTGTCAGCACTAGTATTCACAGTAAGTACGTATCCTCATGCATTCACCTTGTTACTCTTGGACGAGTTTTATGAAGAAAACTCAAACTTCAAAACTTTTTAAGTTTTCAGTGCCTTGTGAAAAGAAATCCTTAGGTTCAAAGGCAATTTTGAAATTGCAGAATTAGTGTATTTATTTATTTATTTGTTTAAGTAATCCAGAAGTTTAATACAGTTCGTACAGATTACTACTAGATGTATATAAGTGAAATAAATAAATATCCTAGCTAATTAATTCATTCTACAGCAATTTAAAATGAATTTCGGAATAGGAAAAATCCAAAACAAAAGAATTTGAGAGCAAGTTGATTTCTTTTAAAGCTCTGAAAATTGGGGCAAAAGAAGCGTTATTTGTTCTTACCCGCTCCAAAGCGAAAGTGGCACGACCTTTGCGGAATAAAAAAATTGATACGACAATAAACTCTCCCATCTCTAGTGATTTATCACAAAGCAATAATAGAGGATAGGCGAAAGCGTAGCAGCTCTTGAAGAGGTGCGAGGATAAACCATCCACATCACAATGAGATGACGATTTTATTTGCCGTATGCCGTCTTCCACATCGTCAATGGTTAAAGAAATTAACTGGAGAAACATTGTTCAGGAGACTATTACCGCTTACATCAACTTCAAAATTGGAATTAAAAAATCCGCAAAAAGATTTGCAGCTTCAAAAGAACTATGAGCTTGGAATTAAGGAATACTACTGAGGGAATGCTAGAACAAGATTTCTTAGACTTAACGTAACGCCAAAAAACTTTAGGATTGGATTTTATATCGGACTCAAACTTAAGAACATAATTATGCTTCAGCACTGTACTCAATGATTTAAACTCCTTCGAATATTGCAGATACTCATCTCTGTGTATAAAAGAATTCGACGATTTTAATTTCCTGTAAAACTTGTTTCTCAAATTCTTGAGTTTCTTAAGCTCTTTAGTATACCAAGGAATCTTATAACATTGCTTTTTAATTATTGGTATGTTGCTTCTACAAATTTCAATAATCTTATGTTTAAATATATCAAAGCATTTGGCAACTTCAACCGCAGTAAATAACGAATCCCAGTCTAAGGACTCAACTGCAACATTTACAGCCGCCATATCACCATTTCTGAAATTAGAATTACTGTCCACGCTGATAGTATTGAACTCATAAAACTCTAAGTGGAGGACAAGTGGAACATGGTGCATACTTCATATTCTTTGGCGCAACCAAAGAGTGCAACACATAAAACTACGTTCTCGCTTGTAAAGAAAGCCTTCTGTATGTTTATATTTTTTCCTTCTATTCACATGCAACGCTGAAGTTACAGAGAATTCTGCTGTTAGTAACAGAGGGTTCTGCTGTCAATAACAGAGGGTACTACGAAAGAATATGAAGTGTATAGAAGGCGCATCTGAGCTCAAAAATTCAAATTTTTGTTTGCGAGCTTCATAGAGCGGGGGGAAGCCACAAAAGGGAAAGAGCGGTGCAAGGAGAGCAAGCGCTTTAGTTTACGCTCATTGACTGTGCGAACTGAAGCACACGCCACCACAAACATACATGAAGTAAAAGTACCGCTTCTCCTGTGTACTTTGAGGTGTTGGTGGTTGTTTTGGACTCTCAATCATTTTTTGTGCAAATTTCTCACAGCAACACATCAGCCAGCGCAATGATCGTCGCTTCAACGACGCCAATGCTTTTTGTTGTTGTAGTTTTTGTGTGTATGCTTTTTTGTGTTGGCGATTGGTTTTGCAACACAGTTCGAGAAAAATGTGACGTCAATATTGAACAGTGTTTACTGCCATTATCAATCAAATCAAAATTCTCTCAAAAATGTTTCCAAAACTTTAGAAAGGAAGATGAAGTTTTAACTGCGCCAAGTGAAATATTTATTTTCCATAAAAATTATCAATCGGTTACAGACTTTGGTAACCTATTAGCACCTTCGGATTCCCTTATGGAAGCAAGCAAAAACACATTCTGTTGTTTCACAAAATTTTTGAGTCGGAGCCTGAAAAAATTGGTATTAAGGCATATATATCCGACTTATGCAAGAATTCTACTACCGAATGGTTCAGTGATGAATGCTGTGACAGTAAATTGAAAATCCTAGATTTTCTTATTTTAGTTCTTTTACGCAAACATTGTATGTGGGCCATAAAAAAAGGAAGCTCCAAACAACGGAATTTAAAAATTATTGCGGGTCAATAAAACAGCTCTTCCTTTGTTGTTTTTTTATTGTCTATGTTTTGCATCGTTTGGAACTTCCTTTTTTTAATTTACTGTCACAGCAGTCATCAGGGAATCTGAAGGAGCAAATAGGTTATAACAAAAGTCTGTAATCGATTGATAATTTTTATTAAAATTTTTATGGAACATGTTTCACTTAGCGCAGTGAAAACGTCATCATTTCTTAGTTTTTGGAAACAGATGCCACAATTAATTTTTTAATTGTTTCATTAATAATTTAATATTTCTTATCTACAAAATATTTTGCGTGATCATTACTGCTGAAATAAAAGAATACAAAAGACAGTTTCGTCTGTCTCAGCATGTAATAGGAGTTGATCCATAGAATCCTGTATATCTTCGAATTAGTTGCTACACATGACCGAGTGATATTTGAATTTTGTTCCAAAATTGTAAAAGTCTTTTCTAGTTTATCTTGGTTAAAAAACTTATTTGTTATACAAAGTTTATGTATTTATTTATTTTGCTTAATTTCATCAGTGATTAAAAAACAGATTTTTGTTCTAAAAAAGACATTTATCATCCATACATTTAACTTCTTTCAAATAATTTAAAAAAGTCTTTATAAATTTGTACGACTCATTATTTAATTGTAAAGCCGATCTAAAGCAATTATCCGATTGCCCTATTCATGCAATAAAATATTAGGTCTACTTTTTTGATAAATTCTTTAGGAACTTTGTTTGTAGCGACCATATGAGTCGTCATGCCAACCATATTTTATTTTCTTTTCTATGATTTGGCGCACACTACAGTCTGCAATAAGTTCAGGAGCAATATGCGACGCCGTGCAGCCTTATAGAAGAAGAACAAAAGCCAGCCAGAAATTAGAAATCGTTTTTTACAATTTCAGCTTTTCGCCAGCGCAACAACAACAACAACTGTGTTCGTCTTCACCTCGCAATCATTCCACGCCACAGCAATGTGCTAACGCACAATCGCTGCAGCGAGCACAACCAAAGACCGCAACACAGATAGAACTACGCTCTCACTTGCAAACCAACGCTCTCACCATATATTTGATCTATGAAAGCAGATCGCGGGTCGTAATGTTAGAACCCGCCATACAAAATTTTTGCTTGTATGACATGCGCATTCTGTATGTTTATTTTCTTTGGTACTACCAAAGAATATGAAGTAATATAGAACGCGCATGTGGGCACAAAAGTGTTTTCGGCTGTTATGATGCGAGCGGGAAGAGCGAAGCGTAGGCATTTGAGAATGTTAAGTTCATAACATTTTCTGTTAGATTTGCGTAGGACAACAGCAAAAAGCAATGTTGTTATTCGCAACGGCTTCACTCGTGCACATTGAAATGGTGGTTGTTGTGGCGTATTGATCGCTCAATCGTTTTTTGCACGTATGTTTATTGATCTTGTTTGTCGAAGCGCAAGCGGAGAGCAAACAACGAACCAAAGCATCGTCATCGTCGTTTCAACGAAGATGATTCGGGATTCGCTAATGTTTTTGTTGTTGTCGTTTATTGTGTGTATGCTTTTTTGTGTTGCCGATTGGTTTTGCTGCACAAATTGCTGTAATGTCACCAAATTCAAATAACAATAACAAACAAATAGTTTCATTGGCTTTGATGTCACCATCAATAGAATTTTTGTGGTATATGGCTTTTTGCTGGCCAATGGTGCGCTTTGATTGATTTAAAAATTTGGTGGTTGATCCCAATTTAAAATGTTTACAAATATTTTTACGTGGCGAGTTCCAAGTAAAATTATTTGTTTATATTTTCATATGGTTGATTACAAGAATATGGGAAAACTACGAACAAAAATGAATATATATAATTCATATTAATAAGTTAAAATAATCAATAAAATAAAACAGATAAATTAAGATTAAGTAAATTAATTATTAATAAAACATTGTAACTCAAAGTTCTTTTAGTTTAAAGAAATTCATTTTTTTTTTTTATATAAAATGAAAATACTTGAAATCAAAAATAATTAGATACGTGTTTTAATTTTTTTTTGAAAATCGAAATCTAACGGGCAAACTAAGGGTTAAAAGATTGTATGGAAAACATAATTGAATAGGTCTATTGACTTTCAATATGGCGAAAGCACTGCTAAAGCACTAAATAAAGAAATAAATAATTAGACGAATATTCTGCCATAAGAATCTGACGGCTTCAACACAGGGTAAAAGAAACTTGATTTATTGGGTCCATTGATTTGACAGTTTTCGAAACAGAACCTTAAAAAAATGTTATTCAGGCCTGCCTACGTTTAAAAATAGTATAAATATTCTACACCTGAATGATTCCATGGCGAATGATGTGACCATAAATTTACAATATTAGATTTTCTTATTTTAGTTCTTTTAAGCAAGCATTATTTGCGGGCCGTAAAAAAAGTTCCAAACAACGGTACTTACAAAATTATTGCGGGCTAATAAAAACGTCTTCCTTTCTTTTAATTTCCCTTTTTAATTGTCTTTATCGATTACTTATTTTATTTCTTTTTTATTGCTCGTAGCGATGATATAAGTCGCCATGCCAACCATATTTTATTTTCTTTTCTATGATTTTGCGCACACTACAGTCGGCAATGAGTCCAGGGGTAATATGCGACGCCGTGCAGGCTTATAGATGAAGAACAAAAGCCAGCCAGAAAATAGAAATTTTACAATTTCAGCTTTTCGCCAGCGCGACAACAACAACAACAGCACATCGTCTTCATCTCCCAATGATCCCACGCCGCAGCAGTGTGCTAACGCAGACTCGCTGCAGGGAGCTCAACCAAAGAGCGCAACCCATAAAACTACGTTCTCGCTTGTAAAGCAAGCCTTCGTATGTTTATTTTCTTTGCTTCTGCTCAAATGTTACGCTGAAGTTACAGAGAATTCTGCTGTTAGTAACAGAGGGTTCTGCTGTCAATAACAGAGGGTACTATCAGCAGTACCCACCATACAACGCGTTTGCTTGTATGAGATGCGCGTTCTATATTACTTCATATTCTTTGGTACTACAAAAGACAATTAAAGTATAAGATGTCTTACGCTCATACAATCGAATGGCATAGGGCAAGCTCGAATTTGCAATATTTTCATTATCAAGAGGAAGCAAGCGTCGGCACAGTGAGAGCGTAATAATATTAACGCTCTCTGTTTTGCTCACACAAAGCACAACGGCGTCGATCGCTGCTAAACAAAATTGTGTGCAGTGCAGTGAGAGCGTAATAATATTGACGCTCTCTGTTTTGCTCACACAAAGCACAACGGTTTCGATCAGCGATTAAGCGATGTGAAACTGGGAGAGTAAGCCGATTTTTGTGCGTTTTTTGCAATTCACGTACACAGTCTGTGTGTGCTGGCAGTGATCAGCTCTTCACTGTCTCCGCTCTTATCCCGATATTAGGGATTATTGTGCAAACTAAAATTCCGCCAGTTTTCTTTCAATTATTTGCTTTTTTCTGCATCAAATACACAACATATCAACTTTTTGGTTTCATTACGTAGATATTATTGAAAAATATACCAAAGAACACAAAGCGTAATATGTTGAATACGACAGGGTCAATTGCCGCCCGTTTTATTTCGCAGTTCTTCATTTAGCGAATCTCTAACGATCAGATCAGAACAGGTATGCTTTTGGTGATAAATGCTCTAGTTCGAACGCAGGACTGTTTTTTTTTATGCAGCTTATAAAACCTTAATTTAATTCAATAAAAAGAATACCAAACGGTTCTTTTGACACTTTTGGGCAATAATATATTTTTATAGTTAGTTCTATACAAACATATTACGAAATTGCACCAAAAAAAATACAAATAAAAAGAAATATTTCTTTGGTCACAAAAAATGACTCACACCAGCAACACTGGAAATTGAAATGAACTAGAACAGCAACCCCGTTTTAGAAATTTATATGGAGGAAAAAGTACGTTCCTGATCAAGCTTGGGGCCTACTAGCAATTTTGCAATAATATTAGTGAAGTTCTGTGCATGTATTTCTACCGGCTCTTCCACTTTCACATCGCTTAATCGCTGGTTTCGATCGCTGCCAAGTAAAGCAAAATTGTGTGCGCTCACTTCCCACGCATTGAAATCAGTGGCGCAGACAAGATTTCATTTTGGAGGGATATTTCACTGTTAATTCTTGTATTTGAGGGGGTATGAATCCCCAAAGTTCCCGCCCCGTGCGCACTACTGATTGAAACAATCAACTATCGAAAAAAATCAACACAACAGCACATAGAGATCATACGCATATTTATATCTCTGCTGACTGCAAGCAGAGAGAGTTGCTTGCGTGGCTTCATCTTTGCTCTCCGGATGTGGCTCTGCTGCAAAAACCACTCTCACGTGGCTTTATTGAAAAAGCCACGGCAAATTTTTGAAGCGCCACTGATTTGTCTGAACGTGAGACATCTTATAGTTTAATTGTCTTTGGTACTACCAGCAGTACCCGCCATACTAGTGGAGTGTGTCAGTCGGAAGAACATGGTAGTCTTCTTGGACACGACGAGACTACTTCAACCCCCGTTTTCGAGGGTGCTGAAACGATGGTGCTGGGCAAACTGCTTTTTGGGCGGGGGAAGACCCTCAAAAGGGTTAAAAACCCCCTTATTACGCCCACTATGGTAACAAAACTCATCTACGGAAAGCTTTTGTAAGGTAATATGGGTATCAAACGATTCAGCGTGTCATTGCGGCAAACATAGGCTATAATATAATCGGCCACGCCCACTTTCCGCGCCCACTTAACTAACAAAACAAAGCTACACTATATGTTTGTAAATAAATGTTGATGTAAAATGATTCTGTGTTTCATAGGGCTAAACATAGGTTATACGAGATTGACCATGCCCACCTGATGCGTTTTCCCGCCACGCCCACTATAATGACAAATCAGCCATGGTATATTTGTCATAGCAATATGGGTATCAAACGATTCAGCGTGTCATTGCGGCAAACATAGGCTATAATATAATCGACCATGCCCACTTTCCGATTTTACACTTTCCGAGATTACATTAATACCGTAGCTTTGTTTTGTTAGTTTAGTGGGCACGAAAAGTGGGCGTGGTCGATTATATCGTTTGATACCCATATTGCCTTACAAAAGCATACCATAGATGAGTTTTGTTACCATAGTGGGCGTAATAAGGGGGCGTAACCCTTTTGAGGGTCTTCCCCCGCCCAAAAAGCAGTTTGCCCAGCACCATCGTCTTCAGCACCCTCGAAAACGGGGGGGGAAGTAGTCTCGTCGTGTCCAAGAAGACTACCGGATTTCGGCCTCTTTTCCGACTGACACACTCCACTATACAACGCGTTTGTTTGTATGAGATGCGCGTTCTATATTACTTCATGTTCGTTGGTTGAAGTCACCAATTACACATACATTTTCATGATTTGAAGCTAAAGCAAGAACATTGTCAACGTGAGCCTTATAGATTATGTCAGCACTAGATGGTGGAATATAAGAAACGCAAATCAAAAGTTTAGATATGCCATTCACAGCAATACAAATTTGATCCAAGAGAGTGTCCGCATTCTTTAAAGGCACCAAGGACCAGCGGTATTTTCGGTTAACTGCTAGTAAAACGCCTCCGCCTCTAGAGAGCCCAGTTTTTAAAGCATCACGGTCTTTGCGGAAAACATTGAAAAGATTACAGTCAAAGCATTCATTGTCAAAAAAATTCCCGTTCAGCCATGTTTCCACGAGGATAAAGATGTCATAATCCATATGGGAACTCATGGCAAAAAGTTCCTTCGATTTAGTTCTGAGACCCGATACATTTTGAAAGTATAGTTTTAGATGTTTTGGGGCGACATCAGTTGGAGTAACTACGCGTCCCGCTGTTGCGCAGCGTCTTTGGGAAAAAAACGGAATGGACGAATCTTCACATTCGTTGGCCAAATGTCCGCGTTAAGCACCTTTTCAAAGCAGCATTCCGACACTCCAAGTTTAAAGTTGATTTTTTTTAGTTTACACACCTCCGCGTCTTTTTTAACAAGCATATAACAGGCCAACATCTTTGAATCTATCGCAGCATGCTTTGAAACATAAGCCAAAATATCAGCAGCTGTTACATTACTGGAAAAGGATGATAAGTGCAACCATCTCATAATGGGTACAACATGCAGTTCTTGCTTGCTATTCGATCCGACGACAATAGGTTGGCTTGCAATTCTACGGCTATTTTTGGAGACGAATTTCCACTCGGGCAACTGGTGCACCGATGAATTCACAGACGAAGCAGCAACACTTGCATAGGAGAACGCCTCAGTAACAGGCGGAGTATTAGAGGGCGCGGTAAGAGCGGCATTAGAAGTTGACGGCAAATTCTCCTTCACTGCATTACCGACGCACGTACTTTGTGAAGCAGCAGGTAGCGATGCAGCGCAAACAGTCGCACGTGCGCCCGACACAGTATGCTCAGCAACAACAGTAAAATGAGTTTGACTAGCAATAGTAGTCACATTATTGTTATTATTGTTTCTGACATTACCAGTAAGAACTGGGTTTTGCTTGTAGACACTAGCAGAGACAATACTCTTAGTACAATTTTAGTACAATTTTCGTAAATCAATTAACGAGTTAGGTGTATAATGAAAGCCTACACATGAAACATTACAACACAGCCAAATTATTTGGCGGAACACACATTCGCATCGAAATAATAGCAAAAATGTACCATAGCCATTTTATAATTTTTCATACTTTAACCTTAAAAAATTAGGGGCCTCAAAATATGCAAAGCTTTTATTTTTTGTCTTTTATTCTTTTTGTTTTTTCTTGTATTTCAGACTATAAATGGAACATATAAAAGATCATATTTTGAGGAATTTTAAGAATATGTTAAGGAAAAAGTATGAAAAGTGAAGTCAATGATTAATTTAGATTAAGTTGAACTTGTTTTTTGTTTTTTTTATCGGGAAAACGGGAAATCCATTATGGACAAACGAGAAGGTCTGTCCTTGCCGAATAGTGTGAGACTCACTAAAACCCTATAAAACCCCAACTATTGCATATTCAGAGCATCTGCAGAGTTTTTAATTCCCGTGCTAACGAGGAAAGCGCAGCATCTTGATCACTAATGATAGATTTCAGTGACCGAATCTCTTGATGGAGATCATCAGTTTTTTTTCAATAGAATCTCCCTATCTTCAAACAAAGTATTCACTACCGAGAGTATGCGAGAGTTATCTGCTCTTAGAGCGACAATTTCATTAGCCACTGTATGCAATGTAGTTTGTTGCTTATTATTATGCGAGATTAGGCGTTCAGTTTCCTTGTTTTTTGCCTCTAGCGGAGGAGCAGATAACGGTGGTGAGCGAATAGAAGCGCGACGCTCAACCGCACACGATTTACAAAAGAAAGGCTTCTCCGAGACTAGCAAAAAACCGAGATCTGCTTGTAAGAGACCAACACAGTCAATATGGGAAAGCTCTTTACACTTCGCACAGATAGTTTTCTGTTGAGCACGGTCCACTTTTTGTCCACAACAACACGGCATTTTTAGTTCGACTTCAAATTATTGCATTTAGAAAATTATATTTGGAATATTTAAATTGCATTAAATTGTTTTATTTATGACAATTTTTCAACTGTTGGACTTTAATTAATCAACTTCGTCAATAAGAATTTGACTGAGTAACTGCTATTTATTGGTTTTCAATTGTGAGAGACCGTCGAGCGAAAACACGTCCGATCCACTTGCACTCTGACAACGAATGAACCTTATTTATCCCCTTGATTTAGGAGCATAACGATTTATATATGAGTTAACTAAATATTTTATGTCTGTCGCACGGTGCAATACATCTTTGTTTTATAGCGAGAAGTATTAAATTCTTTATATCCAGTAAAAAAGTTAGAAGGACAAAATTGAAGGATGGAAGGATTTAAAAAAAAAACTATTGGAAATTTCCAAGGATATTCAAGGATAGAGTTTTGAAAGGACATTTTCAATACCTCTTCGTCCTTTTGCACCAAAACATTAAATTTTCTAAGATTCTAAGGATTTTTCTCTTTCATTTGATACCCATATTGTTATTCTACAATGCGCTCAATTTTAAAAATAAAATTTCAAAGTCCATTTAAAAAAAATCCTGACGTCAGAGAGAAAAACTAAAAACGCCCTACAAGAACACTACCGGTTATATAACCGGTTATATAACTGGTAGTGTATAACTGATATATCTGTTAGCGCCCGGAACAAAGTTTCAGTTAGATTTGTTCAGAGCGTGTGAAAAATCTGACGGAAACTCTTGTGTACATGTGATTTTGTATCACCTTCCAACGCACGTACTTTAAAGACTGGACAAACGTATAGCCATCTCGCTCACTTGAGTTAGCTATGACGGATATATTGGTTAGACTAACGTACAAATTGGGTACATCTAACCGACATATCAGTTAGACATACCAGGTAGTCATAACGTATATATTTGTTAGGACCAGTAGCGGCTTAAGAGGAGGGGCGGAGGGGCGGACCGCCCCGGGCCCCGGGCTGCGGGGGGCCCCCGAGAGAAGCTTGTAACTATATAAAAATGTCAAGTTTTTCAAAACTGAAACTTGTAAAAAACTATTTGCGCTCCACAATGGTTGATGAAAGACTAAACCGTTTGTCCTTTTATCAATTGAAAGAGACACAGTATCGACAATTGACTTTGAAATGGCAATAACAAATTCAGTTCAATAAAAGCAAGAACAATAACAATTGTTTTAAAATTTTCAAAAAATTTTCCCTCGAAGATTGCAATTTTTATCTTAAAATTTTGTGCAAAATATGCAAATACAAAATTCTAAGTTAAAAATTAAATATCGCAATCTTAGAGTTTGCTTGTAAACTTGTGTAAATTACACAATTACTTAACCTCATTAAACTTTGTAGAAGTCAAACAAATTTACAGTTATTATTATTATTATTATAATTATTGGTTGGATAAAAACACATGTCCCGGAAATCCGGTTTTCGAAGGCAATTCTATGCTCCTTGTAAGTAAGCTAAATATGGGCTTCTTACATGCTGTTATGTAGGGGAAATATGTTTTTTCAGGACTTTTTTTATAAAGTCACTGCTACTGGGTTTTATAAAATATTTCTGTACATTTCTAAAGATTTCTACTCGACCCGAAAAATATACCTAAAAATAAAAGTGTTTTCTAGGGGGGGGTTTGTGTAACTTTCTTGAGAACTTGAAATAGAATAAAATTTAGATGTATGAATCTACAGAGTGAAATCCAAACCATGTATGTTTTCCATACCTGACATATTTTGGTCCTGAAAGTTCAAAATAGAAAATTTAGTTAAAAGACAATTTCCCTCTTTCATTTGATACCCATACCTTCATCATTGAACTATCGCATATATTTAATATTGAAATGTGTATCTCCCTTAAATGTTAAAGTCCTTTAAAAAGGGTCAGAGAATTTAATACTGACTATGCCAGAATACTAGAAATTATCTCTATTTTCGCGTCTATATCAAAATTTGGATGGGTCTCGGCAAAAAAAAAAATTGTTTCGCACGGTGTAATAAATGTAAAGTTGGTGTTTTCCATATATGTAATACACCTAAGTCTGTTTTTACACGGTCTTTTTTTACACGGTTTTGATATAACACGGTTTGAAAATTGAATATTTTTAATTTTTTTACACGATTTTATTCCATTTAGCACGATTTGAAATTTTATGTACTTAAATTTTTTTTGTCAAATTTAATTTTTGCGAAGTATGTTCATATCACAAAAAAGTATTTATGAAAGAAAAAAGTCTGAAACCATCGATAGTATCGATAGTGCTATCGATAGTTTGCGAACACTAGCTTAAAGATTTAAGTGAATTCCCTTTTAGCGCGTACAAGCAATTTTTACTGGTCAAAGCAAATGTGAATAGCACTAATTTAGGGGAATTCCCTTTATGTGCATACAATAAAATTTACTGGTCAGAGCAATTGAAACGTGTTAATATTTTGTGAACTGTCAATGCAATAAGACGTGTTTGGTAAAGAAATTTTTCGCAGGCAAATTTGATTTTCCATTAAATTTAATTTTAACGCATTAAGATAAAAGGTAAGCCAAAAAATATTTTGTATTTATTCAGTTATTTATGTTTTTTAATTTTGTTAAATATTTTATGTATCCCTAAAAGGAAATGTCAGATATAAAACTAAAACGGAAGGCAATTTCTTTGGAAACCAAGATTGAAATTTTATATCGCCTTCGAAATGGAGAAGGCTCAACTGCTCTTGGTAAAACGTTCGGTTTAAATGAAGCCACAATAAGAACTATAAAGAAAAATGAAATTGTTATTAGGCAATCGGTGATTTCTGGAACGAACCTATCTGTTAAGTCTTCATCATACACTAGAGATGCTGTTAAAGAAAAAATGGAAAAAGCACTCATAATATGGCTGGAGGAAAATGCCCAAAAAAGAATTCCCGTAGACGGAAACAATATCAAACAGCAAGCATTAAGGTTCTATAAAATGATAAAAGACGAACAACCGTCTACATCCACACAAACAACTGCTGAGAAGAGCTACGTATTTTCTGCAAGCACAGGTTGGATGAGGGGATTTCTCTATAGGCATGCGCTTCATAACATAAAAATCAAGGGCGAGATTGCTTCTGGAGATCAGAAAGCCGCTGAAGAATACCAACTAAAACTTAAAAAAATAATAGCGGATGGTGGATACAGTCCAGATCAGGTTTTTAACGCTGACGAAACCGGTCTTTTTTGGAAAAAAATGCCGAGAAGAACATATGTGGCTAAATCGCAAAAAAGTGCTGGGGGTTTTAAAGTTGAAAAAGATCGAGTCACATTTTTATTGTGCAGTAACGCTTCTGGAGATCGGATGTTAAAGCCCCTGCTTATCAATCGTGCATTAAAGCCTCGAGCAATGAAAGGTGTCGATTTTGATACATTGCCGGTTAATTGGATGGCCAATAAAAAAGCATGGGTGACGACTACAGTTTTCACAGAATGGTTCATTAAATATTTTGTGCCAGAAACTAGAAAATATTTGAATGAAAAGGGCTTAGAATTTAAAGTTCTTCTGTTGGTAGACAATGCACCCGGGCATCCTCAGTTGGAACACCAAAATGTACAAGTTTTGTTCCTGCCACCAAATACCACATCCCTAATCCAACCACTGGACCAAGGAATTATCGCAACATTCAAAACTTATTATATCAAACGAACATTCCAGTACATTTTGGACACTTTGGATAGGGATAAAACTCTAACAGTAATTGATGCCTGGAAAAAGTTTTCTATTAAAGATTGCGTTACACATGCTGCTTTAGCATTGTCAGATTTACGACCATCAACCTTAAACGGATGTTGGAGAGCAATTTGGCCAGAATGTGTAAAAAGTAAAAATCCTGTGGAGAAAAATACAAACGAATATCCCAATATAATTGCTTTAGCACACGCAGTTGGTGGGGAGGGTTTTGATGACTTGGTATCTGATGACATTGATGAACTGATGATTGATAAAGTTCTTAGCGAAGACGAAATATTACATTTTGCCTCACAGAATGCTGATGTTATAGAAAGCAGTGATAGTGAAGAACCTGTAAAATTAACTGAAAATTTAATTCAAGAAGGGCTTCAACTTGCAAATAAATTAGGACACCATTTCGTCAAAAATGATCCCAATGTCGAAAGAGCTGCACAATTCCAACGTGAGCTGAATTCTTGTATGGCTCGTTACAAGGAATTATACAAAGAGGTAGCAAGAATTGGCGAACAACGGCTCATAACAGAGTTCATTTTTCAAAATGTAGATGCCGAACGAGCAAGAGAAAGTCCAGTTCAAAATTATTCCAGCGATGATAGTGAATGTATACGCGTTCGAAGCAAGCGAATGCGAATAACTGATGACGACAGCAATTAAATTTATGTTGCTGTATTTATGATTATCACTTATTTTATTTTATTTTATTTTTTACCTTAAAAATTGAATAACCTATTCTTTTCGTTCACAACATAGTTGTTTAGTTCCTGAACTTGCCATACATTTAATTTATATTACTTTTAAGATTAGAGTGCATATCTTTTTTATCATTAATTACTATGCTTGTGAAAATAAGCATTATATATTTGATTTAATAAAATAAACATGAATTCTTGTTCTTAAAAATTCTTGTTTTTCACTAATTTTAATAGGTTTTAGAGATTAGGAACAAATCACCCATTTTTGTATACGATCAATGTCTTTTTTTACACGGTTTTTTTTTACACGGCTTCTTCTGGAACCAATCTACCGTGTAAAAACAGACTTAGGTGTATTACATATATGGTGTTTTCACTCACTGCATCATAACTTTATCATTTTTCTTTCAATTCTATTGATGTTAGGCTTAATATTTGCTAAAATAGTATATATTTCATTTTAGATTTTAAAACCAGAGAAGATAATTTATTTTTTCTTTAAAAGAATATTCGAAAATTTATGATTTTTTAAATTGGTCGAAAAATTCACATTGTTACAACTTTCAGCGTCAGTAACTTCCCAAATCTCATCTGATTTGGACAATCTATATATCACTAAAAAGCCACTAAGGTATTATCTTCTGAACGACGGACAGCTCGTGTTAATCGGATAATTCTTTTAGGAGATATGTGCGCATAACTGAAACAACAGGAAAAAAATCGTTTTTCGGAGATTTTTCGAAAACGCTTCTTCAAAAATTTTTTGGTTTTCAGTTTCGTGTTCAGCGGCCAAAGTTAGTCTAGAGAAAACTTTTATTTTTAGGTGCACGCGATTGGCCCATTTTTTGTCGACAATCAAATCCTCCTCCTCGGCTAGCTTAAAAAAATGGCCAGATCGTAGTAACGAAGCAAGATTTTCTGTTTTTTTCGAGATTTAAGATGGCATTTGGAAATGACGAATTTGCTCCCCCAAAAGTTTTCCTAATTCACGAAAGTTTTATCCATTTTTCATTTTTTTCTCTGGGATTCTATTGCTTTGTATAAAATTTCAAGCATATATACGTTTAAAAATAATTTGTCTCGTCGTTTAAAAATAAAAGTCCGTTTACTGTTCAATGGAATACAAATTTTCAAAAAAAAAAAGCCAAAAGCATAACCGGAAAATCCCCTTATTAGTTTTGTATGCAAACTTATGCTGCACCGTTTTATGGGGCCCCCTCAGCCGTCGCCGCCCCGCACAGTGTTGCGAGTTCATATTGCGGAGTGACAAAAATAGAAGAAGTGGTCGTATATAAATGAAATTTGGTATACAGTTATTGTATGAGTAAAGAACTTACTGTGCAAAAATTTCAATGAAATCGGACTAAAACTTCGACCACCTCCCATACAAACGGATTTGAAAAAACCTCATATTAACAATGAAAATTATCCTAGTTCATAAAAGCTGCATTCAAAATAGTTGTATTTTAATTTAAATTTATTTATAAATGTGTATATAGATAAAATGCGCTTTTTTCAAAAGTGATTGAAAATAAAATCTCGATAAATTGCTCCACAGCTGCTCAGAAGTTGCTCTTAGAGGGTTAAAATCTTAGACTGACCCCCAGTAATTTTTCCTCCTGAATATTTCTTTCGAACATACCTACCCTATATCTCCAACCTTTAATGAGGCTCCCATACAAAATCATCGTTTTTTAAAAGTGGGCTCCCGCTGCTCTCAGGTTGGTCCCAGACGTACCATATGTAAGACTGACCTCCATTTATTTTCCCTTCCGAATATTTTTTCTATACACATCTAACCGCTACATCCAACTCTTAAGGTGGCTGCCATACAAAACTAGTCATTTTCAATGGAACTGGCTCCACACATGTAAATGTAGTAAAGTAAACGAAGAAACATCGTATCTGGCAAAGTACTGAGCCGATTTGAATGATTTATTCAACAATCGTCAACATTCCTGAATGCCAAAAATACAAAATTAATTCAATTTAAAAAATTCACCACCAGAGGGCGCCTCCCATACAAGTGAAGTAGTAAGGTTGTCAACTTTTGGTTCTGTACGAAAAAAATCACAGTGTACTGTCGAAACTCCATTAACCCCTCTATTTCGAATATAATGGTAATCGTAATTGATTTTCCGAACATATCTTCAACAAATTTGTCCATCAGCAGCAGAGCATTATTTGACCGATTGCTATTGGCATTCAACCAAACTGTGAAAATATCGCGAATTTGCACTCAAGTCTTCACCGAAAAATGCCAATAACTTTCATTCGCGCAAATATGCGCAGCTAAAAATTGTACAGCATAATCTACATACTTGCCAAAACCAAATATCAAAAAATCTAAAAAGTGTTTTTTGACGTATTTTTTTAAATCGATTTTAAAGTTCGAACTCACGTTTTATTCACTCGTTTTCTTTACTTAATTTTCATTATAACGGTACTGCTCAGAGGTGAGAGTGATCAGTAAAATTTTGGTCTTGCCAGATCAAAATTAGGTGAAACTTACGACAATAGTAGCTTTTAGGGACCTGCTCATAATTTATTTTGAAATATTCAACCTCAAAGTCGAAGCAAAAATTTGCTGTTTGCACACAATTTTTTTCCAACGTTGGAAGAGCGTACTTTAGGAGCTCATAACTTCTATGTTATCCAATATTTTTTCATAAAACTTCGGATTTCTCTTTATTGAAGTATTTCCAACAAAACCTCGTACTCAGATTTTTGCGCTTATACAATTGCATTTTGGCATTTTTGTCACTACTCGCAACACTGTGCCCCGGGCCCCCGAGCACCTTAAGCCGCCACTGGTTAGGACTAACGTACAAATCGGGTACATCTAACCGAAATATCAGTTAGATCTATCGGGTAGTCATAAGAAGAAGAAGACACATTTATATAAACGTATTGGTTTTTTATTTTATTTTTTTCATTCATTTGCTGTCATTCACTGTCCTCCAGTTTTAACAAAACAAGAAATCTGACACTGTCATCCTCTTCTTCATTTAAACCTTCGTCGTTGTATTTTCCGGTCTTGAACGTTTTTTGTACATTTTAGGATCTGTAAAGAAAATAATGTTAGAATATATACACAGAGGAGCAGCTAGCGTATTGCTTACCAAATTTCTCAGGTTTTCAGGTTTTTTTTATTCCTATTATTATTACTCGTATTATTCTTTTTATTTACACTTCAACTTGAAATTCTCGCACGTAAGTTTGGCGGTCGTGTTTGTTTTATTTTTAGGTTAAGTTTTACATCTGGTGGCACGTGCCATGTGTACATCGCTATCTCATTCTCTCATACAGAAATTATTAATTGCTTGAATCTTCCTTTTCTCGCTAACGTTTGGTGGCACGTGCCATGTGTATATCGCTATCTCGTTCTCTCATACAGAAATTATTAATTTCTTGAATCTTCCTTTTCTCGCTAACGTTTGAACATATAATAAAATTAATTTTAAAATTTTAAAGAAATGCATATGTATTAGTTGTATTCAATTTTTGCATCAAGGTGTTGATGTTTCGGTTAGGTCTGTCTGACAGGGCGCAGTTTTACTAGATTTGGCCCCTAGTTTCGCGAGTATATAGATTTTTTCGTGTGTAAAATTTGTTGTCGCACGGTGTTATCTGTTTCGTAGGTAGCAAACCTAAAGCAATTGGCATCACTGCTTCAAAACCGATATTTTTAATGGCGGTTTTCTTACTTTTCCGGTGTGCTTTAAAAACCAACACTTTTTAGTATATCGGTTAAAATTTACTGGTCCTAAAATCTGCCGCTTTCATTGTAATCTAATAGTTGACTACACGGTGACGGTTAAAGTCAACGTCGTCTTGAAGTTGTGTGGCCGATTCGCTACCATCTGCAATGTGTTCGGGCCATAACGATTTCCGGTCGTTAGAAATTTGGGAATCGTCCTACAGAAGTGCTTCGAGGATTGGAAAAAGCACTGCCACATGCGTATTATAATTAAGGGGGATTACTTCAAAGGGGACAAAATAGATACTTATGAAAAACTGAATATTTTTCGAGAAAAATAAAACGTCGCATGTTTTTAATAGGCCTCATACATATGTGTGAGCTGTGGCGCTGTGTACATACATATGTAGGTAAATGGAACAGTCAGCTGGAAAACGGCGCCGCACAAAACAGTTGTTTTATCTACTCTACAAGACGTGCCTGACTGAAACTCCACTACATTCATAACATTTTTTTAATTTACCACATTTAATTTAACACATTTGCATGAAATTTGGTCCATATGAGACAAAATATTCCTACAATTTGTCTTTTATTTAAACTGAAACAAACCATTTGACAACCATAGAAACATTAATTGCTTATACACGCATGTGTAAGAATGAGACAACAATAGAAGCACCTGCTGACAAGAATTAATACAAATGATTCATGATGCAATTATTAAAGGTGATGTACGTAGACACCCATCTCGTTCTAATTTGACAATGTTGGCTCCCTTAGCAAATCAGTAATGCTTCTTTGAAAAAGTCCTTTTTTATTTAGAAGCAAATTTGAAAAAAGTACTTACAAATAGTAACATTCTCTAAGAAAAAAAATGGGGATTACTGAACCATTTCACGCTGTTTGTTTTGATTCTTTTCGTTGAATTTCACGCTGTTTGTTTTAATTCTTTTCGTTGAAATTTAAATCTATTCTCGTTGTATTTGAATTTGAATTGCGAATTTCGGTATTTCAAAAATTCTACCATAACTACCTTGAGACTGGCGGCTAATTCAACTGCACATACACAAAACAACTGCAATTCCCACCCGCTGCAGCGATTATACAGAGAAATACTCAAGCCCAAGCGCTACCGTCTTGTTGCCAAATTTTTGAGCAACCAACTCCTTCATTAAATCTCTCATACGCTTTTAAGGTTGGTTGAAATCTTTGATTCGCTGGATACCTAGATCCACCATTCTCTATTCCAGCTACTGCAAATCGCTGAGGCTGCCAATATGCCGAAAGCAAGTTGCGCATTGTGTCATAAAACTTGGACGCATGAAGGCACCAAGTTTTTTCATGTCCCTTCAGACGAAATGAAAAGAAAGAAGTGGACCGAATCTTGCGGCGTCGTTCTGCAGCCCGGTGCAAAAATATGTGCACTTCATTTTTCCACTGCTGATTTTGTGTCTGGCTCAGTGCAGAAAAGGATGAAGTTATGCAGTGATGCCATTCCTATGATCGTTGAAAGCCTTAGCGCGTCGAATGTGTCGGATCACGAAAACTGCAAATTCGTTGACGTCTCAACACAGACTGAGTCAGTTTACAATTTGTTTTCAAAATGTAACAATTATTAATATGATTGTTACTTTAGGTCAGATACAGATCAGCGGGTATCAATGCTTGAAGAAGAAGTGGCAAGATTGAAAGGGCAAGTTATGGAGCTGCAGAAGCTTCAATCAAAAGTTAAGCAAATTTTTACGGAAGGTCAGATCCGTAAGATTGAAGATCCCACTAAAAATATTCATTGGCGGTGGGGTGACATGTCTTCGGCCATAGCGCTACACTCAGCCGGCCCAAGAGCCCATGATGCAATTATTAAAGGTGATGTACGTAGACACCCATCTCGTTCTAATTTGACAATGTTGGCTCCCTTAGCAAATCAGTAATGCTTCTTTGAAAAAGTCCTTTTTTATTTAGAAGCAAATTTGAAAAAAGTACTTACAAATAGTAACATTCTCTAAGAAAAAAATGGGGATTACTGAACCATTTCACGCTGTTTGTTTTGATTCTTTTCGTTGAATTTCACGCTGTTTGTTTTAATTCTTTTCGTTGAAATTTAAATCTATTCTCGTTGTATTTGAATTTGAATTGCGAATTTCGGTATTTCAAAAATTCTACCATAACTACCTTGAGACTGGCTGCTAATTCAACTGCACATACACAAAACAACTGCAATTCCCACCCGCTGCAGCGATTATACAGAGAAATACTCAAGCCCAAGCGCTACCGTCTTGTTGCCAAATTTTTGAGCAACCAACTCCTTCATTAAATCTCTCATACGCTTTTAAGGTTGGTTGAAATCTTTGATTCGCTGGATACCTAGATCCACCATTCTCTATTCCAGCTACTGCAAATCGCTGAGGCTGCCAATATGCCGAAAGCAAGTTGCGCATTGTGTCATAAAACTTGGACGCATGAAGGCACCAAGTTTTTTCATGTCCCTTCAGACGAAATGAAAAGAAAGAAGTGGACCGAATCTTGCGGCGTCGTTCTGCAGCCCGGTGCAAAAATATGTGCACTTCATTTTTCCACTGCTGATTTTGTGTCTGGCTCAGTGCAGAAAAGGATGAAGTTATGCAGTGATGCCATTCCTATGATCGTTGAAAGCCTTAGCGCGTCGAATGTGTCGGATCACGAAAACTGCAAATTCGTTGACGTCTCAACACAGACTGAGTCAGTTTACAATTTGTTTTCAAAATGTAACAATTATTAATATGATTGTTACTTTAGGTCAGATACAGATCAGCGGGTATCAATGCTTGAAGAAGAAGTGGCAAGATTGAAAGGGCAAGTTATGGAGCTGCAGAAGCTTCAATCAAAAGTTAAGCAAATTTTTACGGAAGGTCAGATCCGTAAGATTGAAGATCCCACTAAAAATATTCATTGGCGGTGGGGTGACATGTCTTCGGCCATAGCGCTACACTCAGCCGGCCCAAGAGCCTATACACACTTGTATAAGCATGGGTTTCCACTTCCTTGCGAGTCCACTATTGCGAAATGGCTGCAGAAGCTTAAGTTCGAGGACGGTGTGCTACACTTTTCCTTAAGTGTAATGCGTAGCGCGAACGAGGTGCCTGTTGCAGACAGACTTTGCATACTCTCTTTTGACGAGATGAAGGTCGAATCTGTCTACGAGTACGACAGTCTATCAGACACCGTCCGAACGCCCAGCAATTACGTGCAAATGATTATTGCACGGGGTCTTAAGTCTTCATGGAACCAGCCCATATTCTGCGCATACGATTGCAAAATGTCAAAACAAATTTTGGACAATGCAATTACTTTGCTCCAAGAGGTGGGCTATACGGTTGTTGGCATCGTGTCTGACATGGGTGCGGGCAATCAAAGTCTTTGGAAGGAACTCAATGTGTCAAGCGGTATGTGAGATTGAAACAATCGCCGGATTGTTGGCTTTTACATCTTTTAATATAATATTTTTATCAGAACGAACATGGTTTCCAAATCCAGCAATTGATGGCAAAATTTTTGTGTTTGCCGACACACCACATTTGCTGAAGCTCTTGCGAAACCATTTCCTGGATTCTGGGCTCGTGTATCAAGACAGCCTATTGACGACACGGACGATTGCGCAGTTGCTAACACACGCGTCGGTATCTGATGCTTCCATAGTGCACAAACTAACAGAGAGCCACCTTACAGTGCACCATGCGGGCCGTCAAAAAGTGAAGCTAGCTGCGCAACTGTTTTCACACAGTACTGCGAGCGCGATCCGACGTTGTTATAGTTTAGGACTCGAACTATACAACGCCTGCGAAACGGCAAATTTCTTTGAGATTGTGAATGATTGGTTTGATGTTTTTAATTCCAAATTCTCAACATTCCAATCATTCCCCGCAAAGAAGCCGTTTGGAATGGAGTTGGAGCATCAATTGGACATAATATCCAAGATGGACAATTGCATGCAACGAACGCGAGCACATGGAAAGCAACACTTGTTGCCATTCCAGAGGGGCATCCTCATGAACAGCAATTCGCTCCGGGGTTTATATCGATATGTGCAGGAGAAGTACTGCTTTAAGTATATCTTGACATATCGATTAAACCAGGACATCCTCGAACACTTCTTCGGTGCAATGCGCGCAAAAGGCGGCCTTTTTGACAATCCGAGCCCCATGCAGTTTAAATACAGATTGCGAAAATACTTACTAGGTAAATCTTCATTTATAACATACGCTGTCGGGCACAATTAATTAGGGGGTCTATTTTTTATTCAAGCTCGAAATACGGAAACACTTGCAGGTCGCGGAAATGTGGAAGCTGACGACACCGAGTGGCTCCACCTCGACTCAGTTGAAGAACTGCATAGTTTTTTAACTGAAGACGAGGTTATAGAAGACGACGCATTTCCCGACGATACTGCAAACAATACAAATTTTGAAAGCCTCCACGAGGACGCACTCGAATATGTCGCTGGTTACATTATTCGTAAACTGGGGCTAAGCGAGTGCGTATCGAGGGAGCCAACATACACGTGGGTGGACGAAGTGTCAAGGGGCGCATTGACAAAACCGTCATCTAATTTTTTAACCAGCATAAAACAATTAGAAAAAGTATTTGCGGCATATAATGGCGAAATAATCAAATGCTGCAATAGCTACATGGTAAACCTATTAAAAAAAAGTGAAGATATCACTCTAAACTCTGAAGTGAAAAAATTATTTTTTAAATGCCGAATGCACTTTCGCATCAAATATTTAAATAAGTGCATGAAAAAAAAAACCAGCAAAAAATATTTGAATTTCTTTTCTTTTCAAACTGATGTTAACATTTCTTTAATAACTTTCTTTTATATTTCATCTTTCCACACATCACGCATTTTTTTTTTATGTTTTATATTAAATTCGAACAATTCGACTGTCTTACATTTAGGCAGTTTTTAAATACCTTTTCATGAAAAGGCCTCAATTTATTCCCCATTTCCCCTGCTTCTGAAATACAACATTGAGCTAAGGGAGTGTCAAAACTCGGCTGTCACAACGTACATCACCTTTAATAATTGCATCATGCAAATGATTAAGAGCCGGCGGCTGCCGTAGCTACGTAGTTCAGCTGGCTAATGCGTGGGGCCGCGAGTCAAATGCGACGCGCGAACCCAGGTTCAATACTCCGTTGCTTTAAACACCGAAAAAAAGAAAAACAGAAAGAAGGTAAGAATTCGAATTAAAATTTAATTTAAATAATATTATTTGAATATTTAAATAATTCTGTACTTTCAGTAACTTCAATATTGGGCCATAGCAAGTACCGAAGCGCAAGACCAAGGAAGCCGATGCCAATGATGCCGGCAATATGGATTTGAGTTGAGCCGCGCTAAGCAAACGCCTTCTATTGCGAAAATATGGGATCATCCAAGCAGGACCGCAAATTAATTTTTTTAAATTCAATATTTTTTTTATATTATTTCATTTAAATTAATTTTAAATAAATGCAGGCAGCAGTAAAAGCAAACGGTTTTTCCAAACAATTTCAATAAAAACCTGCATTTTTTCAATATTGAGTATTGGTCATGAATGACCGATTTATATATCACATTGTGACCGATATTTGCATCAGCATTTCAGTTAGAAATTTCTGCACATGACCGGTCAACTGACTGACATTCCCATCAGGAGTAGGTGAGATAGTTATATAAAACTAGTATGCGTTAGAGCAGAGCAAAAACACTTTGCTCTGGAGCACGCGCTATACTTTCCTAAATACGTGAAAGGTATGTGTTAGAGTGAAACAGAAAAACCCACGTACACGAGAGTTTATATCAGTTTTTTCACTTTGCTGGGGTACGCGTTGGCCCCCTCATAGCGCTGAGGTGGTCCGCAATCTGCCCCCATTAATTTTGGACAATTGGCAGTGCAGCTCGGGATGGCCTCTTAACACTAGAGTGTTCGGCTCAACGGCTATACATATTATGCTCGGCGTAGGTACAAATGTACCTCCATGGGGATTTCTACTATAAGTTGCAAAAAAAAACAAAAACTGCGGGTGTACGTTTGTTTGTGCAAAAACCACTTTTATTTTTATGGATTAAAATTATTTAAATGGTGAGGCGACGCATTTCTCGCATGTCACGGACTGCGAAGAATGGACGGCACATACTGGCTCTCCACAAGAACAACACGATTGGCGTGTTTTGCGTTTAAATTTTTCGGGAAAATAACAAATCTTACAGGTGCCAAAAACTTTCTTGCTCGCATGACCTTGTATGCTTGAGCCAGCAACGGTACGTCTTGTTTCGATCGGTATACCGCCTCCTATAACGTTACCTGTAGCGATACGAGTAGTATCTTGTTGCATAACTTTTGAGTTGTTTACTCTGTTTTCTATTTGTTTCGTTGCAAAAAGTGGGTTAAAAGTGGGCGAACCATGCCCAAATGGTTACCAGGTTTTAGTATGAGCACCAGGAGGTTCTATACCAAATTTCATCTCAATGACTATTCGCGTTCAGGTCCTTTTGTGCGAACCAGCCGATTGACGGATGGACAGACGGAAGGACGCTACTAAATGAGCTCCCCTGGTGATTCCTATTACAAATATAATTATATACTTTTCTAAGCATTACAAGCAAGTACAAGCTCCTCATCAATGTATTTACCCTACCTCCCAACAACTCTATTACCTGTGTAAAGTATACAAATACACGGGGGTACATTTGTACCTCTGCCAAGCAGAATGAGACTACTTTTCTTTAGCGACTCCCACCCACCACCACACAAACATTTTTTTATTTTTTCCTCTTTTTCTAGAATCTGCACAGATCATTTGAGGCTATCATGGAGTCTCGCTCTGCTTGCATAATAAATAGTGTAAACATTTTATGTTTATTTCTCCGTGGAGGTACATTTGTACCTCTCCGAACGTTCTAGTGTTAAAACTGCAGACAAAATTTCAGCTGGTCCTGCTTACTTCGCTCAAACTTTGCAACATAATAAATATTTAATAAAGAATCACTACATATCACTACATATATAAAGCAAAGACGCAAAGTCCCTATGTATCCTTATAACTTGAAAACGACTGGACCAACTTGGATACTTCCTTCGGCAGGTTAGTTCGAAATTGTTACGTGAAGGTTTATAAAAAAAAAGTCGGGAAAACGGGGCGTGGCACCACAAGAATACATTTTTAGACAATAACTTTGGAACCATAAGTCACACATCAATTAAATTTGGTACAAACTTTCTATTTGATCATATCCTTCAATAGATGGAATGGGATGGGTATTGAACAAAGGGGTGTGGCACCGCCCATACAACTCAAATCTTTTAAATGGAATAGCTTCGGCATTGTAAGTCGCACAGCGTTGAAATTTGGTGCACCGTCGTTTCATAGATGTGTCATTCTACTGTTAAATTTTGATGGGCGTTGAACAAGGGGCGTGGCACATTTTTTATGACCCAACATTTCAGCAGAACTGTAAGTTGCACATCAATGAAACTTGGTACGAACGTACCATTTAGTCATATCTTTCGACAGAGGGAATGGGGCGGGTATTTAACAAGAGGGCGTGGCTCCGCCCATACAACTCAAATCTTTTATATGGAATAGCTTCGGAATTGTAAGTCGCACAGTATTGAAATTTGGTTTGACATCCTCCCATAGAAGTGTCATTCTACTGTTAAATTTTGATAGGCGTTGGACAAGGGGCGTGGCACATTTTTTGTGACCCAAATATTTCGCTGAACTATAAGTCGCACAGCAATGAAACTAAGTACGAACCTACCATTTATTTATATCTCTCGACAAAGGAAATGGTGCGGGTATTGAACAAGGGGGCGTGGCACCGCCCATACAAGCCAAATCTTTAATATCGAATATCTTTCAAATTGTAAGGTGCACAGCATTGAAATTTAGTATAGCGTCGACCCATAGATGAGTCATTCTACTGGGAAGATTTGAGGGGCGTTGGACAAGGGGCGTGGCACATTTTTTGTGATCCAATTATTCCGCTGAACTATAGGTCGCACAGCAATGAAATTAAGTACGAACCTACCATTTATTCATATCTTTCTACAGAGGGAATGATGAGGGTATTGAACAAGGGGGCGTGGCACTGCCCATACAAACCAAATTTTTAATAGAGAATATCTTTGAAGTTGTAAGTCGTAAAACACTGAAATTTAGTGCCCCGTCGTTCCATAGATGGGTCATTCTACTGGTAAGTTTTTATAAGCGTTGGACAAGGGGCGTGGCACATTTGTTGGGACCCAAATATTTCGCTGAACTATAAGTCGTTCAGCAATGACACTTAGTACGAACCTACCATTTTCTCTTTCGACAGAGGGCATTGTGCGGATATTGAATAAGGGGCCGTGGCCCTGCCAATATAACTTAAATATGGTTCAAGCGCTATCCATTTCTTTACTGAAACTTAGCAGCACCATTGCTTATTTACGGGCCTCGATTGCGTTAATCAGTAGCTCCCTCCTCTTCCTTTAGTTGGTTTTCTTCGTCAATTTGCCATTTGCCACATCGCCATTGATTCGCCATCTCGCGTATTTCATTATAAAAATAACAACAAATGTCGTGCGGGACGAAGTTCGCCGGGTCAGCTAGTATAAGAATAAAGAATACTTACTTCCTAGTGGACATTTTATTTGAATTTATTTTCAAATGTTCAAACTTTACAGCTCCTTCTTCTTCTTTTCCACTTATTTGTCATTCACAGTGAAACCAAAACTTTTCACCTCGCTGTGGTGTAATTTTACAGCTTTCGGCTTGTCAGATTTGCGTAATAGACTAAAAAAATGTCTGATAAAAAATCTAACAAGCGCTGAATAGAACATCAATTGTCAGACTTTCGCCAGAATAGGGCTGTTAATTTGACGTGTCAGCTGACACGACTTGCCATACCCGAAAGCTGTTCAACTGGTTATCCAAGACGTAGAACAGAAACTTAGAACTTGTAAATTTAGAAATATGTTTCGTTTTGCAGCTCTAAGCCTAAGCCATGTATTTTTAGCAATATTATTGTTTTTAAATACATATATTTACTTTTTCTTTGTGAACAATTTTTATTAGAAATTCGGTTTTTAATCAGTATTAGTAAATGGGATATTCGTGGGATTTTTACATTTTGATATGGGATAAGTAGGGCGTTCCGAAAAAAATGTGGGATTTTTTTAAGCAAGGTCTCTGGCAACACTGTGAGTGTTGTGTTGTGAGCAGTGTTGCCGTTTTGGTCCAATTGGACCATAATTGGTAGCTTCGTTTCATAAGTTAAGGCTTTGGTAGGTTGGTTGGTTTGTTGTGATTTTCAAGGAATTTTGGTAGGCAACAAACTACATTAATAAATTTTCTATTAATTTTTTTATGATTTTAAAATGGCTCTGTATGTATTTATTTGTGTTTATATATTTTGTGTTAATCTTAATGTAATACTTTTAATTGCAGCATATTTAATATTCTGTGTTGTTTTTGTACTGAATTTAATTGTTTTTGTTTTTAAATAATATATTTATGTTTATGTGTTTGAAACTAAATTTTTGTTAGCAAATTTAGTTTGGTAGGCTGAGATTGATTTTGGACCAATTTTGGTAGGGAAAAAAATACTTAGTGGCAACACTGGTTGTGAGTACTCTTCGCACGGTTGCCAACTTTTCTATTTCAGAAAGCACTAAACCCGCAAAAATAACCGCGTTTTTCCTCTCAGAAAGCACTGATGAGCAAAAAAAACAAGGTGGTAGTTGTCCTAATATTCCGTGTATCATACTAGGAAATCTATTGCAGATCAGTGGTAACCGTGACCTAAGTAGCAATTCCACCACGGAGGATCACTTCGGTTGTCATGAAATATCCAAACAATGATTTTTTAGCCCAACATTCCAGTGTTATATAGGTGTTAAATGAAATATGGTGTTGTATAACACTCCATTTATTTAAAAAACTTACATTTTTTCCAATCATGAATTAGCCTTGGTGTCTTTGAAATAAAAAAAAAGCACTAAAAACGCACCAAGCACCAAACTCGATATTTTCCGCGTTTTGATTTTCGAAAAGTACTAAATTTAGTGCGAAAAGCTGGCAACAGTGACTTCGGCTTTTGAGAAATTCGTTGTAGTTTTGTCGCAGCGATGTTGCCGCTTCGGCGAAAGTATCTGCGTCTGAATCAGATGTGTTTGTGGAATCAGCCAGTTCGGTTGTCGGTCGCCGTTAGGAGCGTGTGTGGAAGTTTTGCGTGTGTTTGTATAGCTGAAGCTGCAGTACTAAGCCTATGCTGCCACTCTCGGTGCTTATAATGTAATAAAGTTGTGAAAAATGCAGACAAGACGCGTCGCTCCGAGTATGAAAATGACCCAAACGCAAAACTAAGTGCAATCCTTTGTACGAAGCATCCAAACTCAGTTTCAAAAATTGTATGATAGCAGTAGTGTGCGCAGGGGAACGGCACCGCTGCTAGTGTGTCTGTGAAATGTGAATAGAAATCGAATTCAAGTAAATTGCGGAAAATCCCTGCTGCAGTCAGCAGCAAGGCGTGCGGCAAGCAAAGTGCGGTGCAGTGTAGCGCCGAAAACAGTGTAGCCGTTCCAAAGAAAGCCCGAAAATTGTGTTTTATTTTTTCACCAATAAAAAGAAAAAGCTATAAACGAGAAAGCATGTGTGTGTGTGTGTATATAAAAAAGAAAGATTACGAGCGCAAGCGGCTCTTGGAATGGCTTGCTGCGACAGGGGCAGCGTGAAACGCACCGCCGAAGCAGGGGAACGCAGAAAAGTTTGTATACACATGAGCGTGATGTGCGAGTGAGAAAGCGTTACAGCCACAGCGAAGGGATAGCGTCAAGACAGAAAACTTCGTACAAACAACAACAACGACAAAGTGAATAGTGGCTATCGACGAACAAGACCAATAATAACAACAACATTTACGAACAGCCGAAGAGAACAAAACACTAAGCAGAGCCGTCACCGCCGCAAAATCACAAAATTGGCTGGAGCAGTGGCGTCGCGGCGACAGCGCGACAACACCACAGCCACAAGGCAAAAAACAACAAAGCCGAACTGCTCGCAACTGCATAGTGCATCACTTCCAGCAGGGCAATCACTAAAGAAATCAGCACAGCGAGGCGAGGAATTAAAAAAAAACAAAATGTGAGTGCCCACAGTTCCTGCGGCTTTTTCATTACTACGATTGCACGAGAAAATGTTTGAAGTTTGGAAACATATAAAATTCGACGGCGAAAGTAATTTCTTGGGGGGAAAATACGAAACGAAAAAATTATGCGGCGAATTGGAAGCTGTAGCTGACGTTGTTGTTTCTCGGAACACGGCCAGTTTCTGTGTACACTGGCAGAGCGACAATTGTGAGGCACAGCGAATTCGCCGCGCTTGCCCGATGAGCAACGCTCTCTAGCAAATGGTGTTGCCAGTTGCGCGCGATGCAGAAAGGGCGACGTTCAAGCCTCAAACACAAAAAGATTAAATGATGAACAATTTAGAAATAATGTGCATGAAAAGCAGATGTTGCACAGAAGTTGTTGCTAAAACTTTGAACTGAACGATTAAACGTGACTGACTGCTGCAGATTTTTATTGTAATTATTGGTCATTGACTTACATTTCGTGCTGTGTCGGGGCCAAGAGCCATGACAGTGAACCAGTGTTGGCCTTTAAGTGTTTGTGGCTTGTCTAAATGCTTGGTTAATCACAGTAGTGGAGTTCACTATTCATAGAATTTTGGGTATAAAGTTGCTATCGTAGCAACTTTTTGAATTTTCGCAATGTTTTCGAAAGCATTTGTAGCGACAGATTGCGACAACTTTACACCTAAAATGTTATGAAGAGTGAACTCCACTAGTATTCTGCTGGCGAATTCACGACACCTTTTAACATAACAGAACCACTATTTCTTGAGTTGTACACCTATCCCTCGATTTACACGGTTTCGCTTTAACACGGTTTTCAAATCGCAACAAAAAATTTTTTTTTTCTTATTCTGATAGTTTTATTTGTATAAGTTTGCAAAACATATGGTAAATATTTATTCCATTCACAACAGGCCATTCACATTAGCGTTGTTTTAAACGTGAATGACGGATTTTCCAAGAACCAATCTACCGTGTAAATCGAGGGATAGGTGTATGTACATATATGTGACTGGACAGCCGGCTTATGAGAGAAAGGTCTGGATTCCCACAACCAGCCTAGTTGTCCTTATTTGTATATTGTGGTGAAACTTCTGTGCTTTCCTCATCCTAAATAGGACCTTTTTGTAACTTAAAAATATGAGTAAATTCACAACACACCACGGGAAACCCGAGAAAATTGTTGAAACAATCGGGTTTTCGAAAATGATTCAAATGAGAGCAGCTCCTATTCGCAGCACAATCATTAGAAGAGCTAATGTCAACCAATGGACTACAATTGATTCATTTTTGAAGTTCAATACCGTATTTGTTGTTACTTATGTGTTGAATTAATGCTTATTAAGAAAAAATTTTATACATCCTATTCTACAATGTAATGTAATGTACAATGTAATTTGGCACCAGCAGCATTGCGAGTGAGTGCTATACTCATGCGCCGGATAGTGTTACTAGTGTCGGCGAAAAAATTCTGGAAGTTATTGCGGCGAATTACAAGTATTTGCTGTGGCTGGCTGAGAAATGTGGTTGAATCAAGGTGTATTAATAAAGGTTAACGCGTAAGACCAGCAACAAAATTCCCATGTATTTTGTTGTTGGATTTGGGTAACTAGCTTGTCAAAATCAAATCAGAACACAAGCAACACAAAAACAATTTTACCAATTTTTGACAATGTACATCCCCATTCGCAAAAATCAAAAGAGAATCAGAAGAAGCAGCTGTGTTGACACCACTACCTTTATTAATGTGCCTTGGGTTGAATTCGTTGCGACAGACGACAATAAAACTCGGTTCGATTAGGGCGATGTTATGCTGCCGGTCAAATGATCGTCGGTCACGGATAAATTGTTGTTGCTTCAATGTAAAAGAGCAAATTGGGAGAGTGAAATTTTTCTCTTTTACATTGAAACAACAACAATTTATCCGTGACCGACGATCATTTGACCGGCAGCATAACATCGGCCTTATGCACACACACACCCACTTACGCACACACACGCATACATAGATGCGTCTGTTTGTGACGAATAAATCTTATATCTGCGAATTCGTATGCGCGACTTCTGGCGCTGATGAATCCAGTGCTGGCGCTGCACCTAGAAAAGAGGAACACAGTCCGAACTGTGGATTTGTATGGCCGATGTTATGCTGCCGGTCACGGGCACCGATCACGGATAAAATTGTTGTTTTTTCAATGTAAAAGAGAAAATTGGGAGAGCGTAATTTTTCTCTTTTACATTAAAACAACAACAATTTATCCGTGACCGACGATCATTTGACCGGCAGCATAACATCGGCCTAAGCTTCAATATTATATAAAGTGTATACATATGTATATAATATGCAAAACAAATTTATGTGTATTTAATGCGCTGCGTATAAGTTGTACCCGTTCTTTATTGTTTGTTTGTTTACGCCGCGAGAAAAGTTGTCTGCGACAATTGCAGTACAGTGTGTCACTTTGGAATCAGAAACTGATTTCGCTTTGGCCACAGAACAGGATTCTTTTAGAAAATCTCAAGAACATAGTGAAAGTAAGCTCAAAGTCGCCAAAATACCACGAAGAATTCGCGGAATTCGATTTTGAAAGATTTTTTTGGGAACATGTCGAGTTTCTAGAAAACGTAGCCTGTAGCTTTTAAACAAAAGGCGCAAAAGATCTAAGTTATGACCTATATTGCTATAGTCTTAAAAAAATGGGCAAAGTGACTAATGCTTCACGACAAATCCAAACCAATGTTAAAGAATACCTTTAAAAAACTGCGACATTTTAAAAATCGTTCAATGTCTGAACCATAATGACGTGATAATGATTTACGAGCTTTTAAAGCTGTGCGCGAAATCTACGGCAAACTTGGTAACTTCGATCCTAAAAGATGATTTCGAAAAATGCGTCCTTTTTTAAATGGTTTAAATTCTTGTAGCTGCTAAACTAGAAGTGATAGCGACCTAAAATATGGCCTATATTACAGAAAAACTTACGAGCTTTCTAAAAGTGAGTACAAAGTCGCTGATATCCTCCAAGAAGCTCGAGAAATATGATGCTAAAGTAAACAAGCCGACTTGCCCAAGTGATATGTTTTAAAATGAATTTTTGGATATGCAAATTGATTTTTTCTTGTGAATGACGCTTAATGAGGTGTAGTTAGTTTTCACAATATCTGCGCAATCGTTCTCACATTTTATTTCATAACATATTGTTCATTGTCCATTAAATTGACCAAAGTAGCTATTCTCTATTTAATTAAACATTTAAACAATTTGTTTGTTGTACTTACTTGTGGTGTGTTGTTGATTCTTTTTATATTAAAATTTGTTTCGCAGATGATTACAACTCGGTAAGCGACTTTTTTTTGGTTTTTTGGTATGTACAGATACGGAAAATGAAAACTTTTGACTGTTGTTGAGCTCCAACGATAAATCAAGGCACTGTCATTAGTCATTTGAAGTGATCAAAACTAGGATCGTTGCAGGAACTTGGTGATTCATGCTTTAAATTCGATTGCAATATAGTCGATTTGGTTTGATTATTTGAGTGATTTTTTGCGCTTTTTTCAAATTTTGAGTTTCTTTTGATTCAATTCAAACATGTCTTAATAATTTGTTTCGATTTGATTGAACTTTAAAATGCCAAAGCTAAATACGTAGCATTATTTTCGGCTTTAAAAATGTATTGCTTTATGTTCCATCAATGGCTACCGAAACATGAAACATTCTGTCCACCGGCGGTTAGCCGATAAACGGTCGATGGCGGCGTTTACCGCCAGCCGTCCAATTTTTAACTGATCGGCGCAATGGACTGCTGGATACACACACAAAAAACTTGATTTTTCGCCCTCACTGTGTGTGCAACAACAGTGCAATGACTGAACTAAACAATAAGCAACCAGCAAGAAATGCCAAGCAGAACCAGAAAGGCAACAACAATAACAGCAACAAGCACAACAAATGCAAAAAAGCTAAAACCGATAAGCCAAACAGCTGCGTTCAGTGTTGCCAACTCTTCAGTTTCAGAAAGCACTAAAACCCGCGTTTTTCCACTCAAAAAGCATTGATGAGCAAAAAAGCCAATATTGATAGTTTTCCCAATGTTCCGTGTAACAGACTAGACAAATTATTGCAGGTTAGTGGCAACCGTGACCCAAGTAGCAATTCAACCAAGGAGGATCACTTCAGGTTTCATGTAATATCCAAAGAATGATTTTTTAACCCAGCATTCCAGTGTTGTACAGTTTTTGTAAATTAAATATAATGTTGTTAAACCCCCCGAAATATTTTGAAGTTAGTACAGAAATTTAATTTAAAACAGTTAGTTTAAAACCACCTAAAAACAGTGTTTCCTAGACTAACTTTGGGCCGCTGAACACGAAACTGAAGATCAAAAAATTTTGTGAGAAGCGTTTTCAAATCTCCGAAAAACCAGTTTTTACCCTGTTGTTTCAGTTATGAGCACATATCTTGTAAACGAACCATCCGACTAACACAAGATGTCCGTCGATCAGAAGATAATACCTTAGCTTTTCCAGAGATATACAGATTGTCCAAATCAGATAAGATTTGGAGAAATTACTGACGATGAAAGTTGTAAGAAGTGAATTTTTCGACCATTTTCAGAAATCATACATTTTTGAATGATTTTTTATAGAAAAAATAAATTATTTCCTTTGGTTTTAAAACCTAAGATGAATAATATATTACAAAGTTATGATGCACTGAGTGAAAACACCAACTTTACATTTATTACACCGTGACCCATCCAAATGTTGATATAGGCGTGAAACTAGAGGTCATTTACCTGGCATAGTCAGTTTTTCATTTTCTGACCCAAAGTGATTTTTTAAGGACTTTAAAATTTTAAGGACATACACATTTCAAATATTTTTTTTAATATTTGCGGTTGTGCAATAATGAAGATATGGGTATCAAATAAAAGAGAAAAACTGTCTCCTTTAAATAAATTTTCTATTTTGAACTTTCTGGACCAAAATATGTCAGGTAGAGGAAACATACATGTTTTGGATCTCAGTCTGTAGATTCATACATCTAAATTTTATTCTATTTCAAAGTTCTCAAAAAAGTTACACGAAACCCCGCCCCCCGAAACAAAATCCTGCGTGCGCTATTGGTTGTACCATATAACACTCCAGTTATAAAATAAAGCCTAAATTTTTTAAGCAAGAATCAGTCTTTGTGTCTTTCAACTAAATAAAAGCACTAAAAAACGCACCAAGTAACAAACTCTTTTTCAAAAAGCACTGAATTTTGTGCGAAACGCACCAAGTTGGTAACAGTGGCTGCGGTGAATGAGGTAGTGTTGTGTGGAGCGGTCATCAACAGCTTTCAACACAGAAATCAGACGTTTTTGTCGGAACCCCAATTTTAACTGAACTACTGGCAAGCGCTGAAAGTTGAGTGATCAGTGGCGCCTGTGGGAAGTGGGGTTTTCCAAGGCGCCGCCAATAGTGATGTTCAGTGAATGCGGCACATTCGAATCGTGATAATCGATGGTGATGTTTATTTGAGTAGTAAAACATTTCGTCGCTTCAGAAAACGAATACCGTATGTTCGATTGAGTTTAGTAAAACATCCGACATTTGTTTTCTCAGGCGACGCTGTGTTTTATTACGTAAATTTTTTCATTCAAGAAATATTCAACATTTTTAAGGACAGTTAGTGGTCGGACCGATTCATTTATCGGTTAATCGCACTCGATGCTTGTATAATTATAAGAAAAATAGTCAAACACGTTAAAAAAGGTATTATTTAAAACATCAAACATTTTATTTTTTTTCTTACAGCCGGCACACTTTACGTTCAAAATATGGAGTTTTTGCTGTAACGTAAGGAGCTAAACAGTAGTAATGCTTGAACGACGTTCGTAGTTGGGAAAACACAGCATTCATCGACGGCACTTACAGGTGGGGAGGCGGCGAAAGTTGTAGTTATTGCTCGAAAGAAAAATTGCAATATGGGTAAACACATCTACAATAACAACAACACCACTGAAGGTAGCATAACTATGGCAGCGATTTGCAGCGGCGGCACACAAATCATAACAACGGGTCTAACGACAAACACAGAAGTGTCGGATAAGCTGAGTGTTAGATTGCTGCCGCCGACATTTTCATATGCCGCAGACGATGTGCTGCTACTAGCAACGTCGACATCACCGGCAACAACACCAGACTGCTATTCATTTGAGTATGTTCGGGCGATGACAGCAACGTCGGTCACAAAAAAAAATGCCAGCAACAAGAAGTCGCGTATCAACGCAGCCTTTGCAAGGGACAGAAATTGCAACAAACGCAACAACAGCAACAATGGTAGCCGTACCAAATATTATAACAACAACAACATTAGAAACCTAAATATCAGTGGCAGGAGCAGTTGTTACATACATGGCAGCAAAAGTCAGCATAACTTGAGCAGCAGCAGCGGCAACAACAACAGTAGCAGCAGCAAGATTGACTGCCCAACAGCGGCGACAGCAACAATAACCGCAACAGTTACGACAGCGTCCTGTTATGCGGGCGAAAGTGGAAAAATGCTAATGCAGCAGCAGCCGGCAGAGCAATTAGTGACAACAATGTCAACAACAATTACACCTGCGTGCAAAATTAGTCATCGAAAGAATAAACGCAGCAGCAACAATAACAACAAGAACAATTACCACTGCAACGCAACATCCAATGCAACAGCAGTAACAACTACAGCCGACTGTCGACGTGCTACACCGTGCACAACGACAGCGAAAATCAGCAAAGCTAAAGTAGCCGCTAGATCGACGCCAGCTGCTAGCATAATAAAGCTCAAACTGCCGCCGAGCGCTGTGGGAGCGCTGCCCATTACAATGTTGCTGCAATTGCTGCAATTGTTGAAAAACACAACGACAAAACCAACAACAACAACCACCGACAAAGTGTTAAGTGCCGCGGCTCGCTGCCAGGCGGCCGCCATGGCGTCCACCAGCGCAACAACACGCACGCGTTTTCGTCTGCTGCCCGGCCTGGGCGCCACCTCGTTCTTCACGCTGCTAACGCTCATCTGTCTGGAGACGGTGCTGCTGTCCACCGTCTCGAACTGCGCCAAAACATTCTATATGCATTGGAATACTTCGAATAGCATGTGAGTAACCAATTCGCATAATCCGACATCCAATTCAGGCAATGTTGCCAGATAAGGCGATTTTCACCTAGGTTTGCGAGAATGTTGTTCTGAGAAAGAATATTTGGATGCTGGCGTAGCATCAAGATTTAGGTTAGGGTTAAGTTTACACTTTTCCTTTGGCGTACACGCTTTCGTAGCGCGAGCAACAGCATTTTCGATTGTTAACACTTTCGTGTCCGCTCTCTGTGCAGATAAACTTAAACCTATTGCCGCTTTGTTTACGTATGCCGTTGCGTTGGGGCCGCTATTTTTAATTTATTTATATTTATTATATAAAAAATCATTTTCCGGTTTAGTAGTGCCCCGGAAACAGTTAAATTAAAATTTTTAATAACATAAAAATACGTGAATGGCTCCTAGGTTTGTTAGGCACAAAACGTAAAAATACGTGATCGCACGAAAGTGTTAAAGTTAAAGTGTTAATATAATAAAACACAAATGTAATGGTGAAAAAACTGCTAATGCAGTTCCAAAAGCTGTAATGAAATTGTTTTGCTTTTTTAAATGAATTTTAGTTACTTTTTTCAAATCTATTATTTATTATTTCATTAAGTTTTTATTTATTTATTTGTTTAAGTTATATATTTGTGATATTTTTTTTAATTTTTTATTTATGATATTTTGCCTTTTGTCAGTTTTAAGGTATTTAGTTAAATTTTTAGTTTTGGAACAGTCGTTTGAGTTATGTGGCAATACTGTTCCATGGCAGCGCAGTTTCGCATCAAATTAAAAGCGTTTCGCCATTGAATGTGGCACAGCGACGAAGCAATGGGCAAGCTTAAAGCTACAATAACCTACAGTCGTGTCTGGGTATAGTGAACACCTCGATATAGTGAACGCCCAAATTTTTACATGGAGTACTCTAAATAGTGAACCATCGAAAACCTCTAAATAGTGAACAAAATTTTGAAGGCAATTTCAAGCAAAAAGCAACAAAAAACAAGAAGGAATCAAAAATGAAAGAGGGTATTCCCCTAATTTGTATTTTTGCTGTTGATTGTTAGAAAGTAAGCTGTTTTTTGACCTTAGTGGTTATGTTTTTGGTCGAATGGGCTTCTTTATGTGTATTTAAAACTTTGTGAACGCAAGAAGCAAACGTCTATTCGCCAATTTTTTCAATAAGCATACATTTATGTTTTCCTAATAATTTATTTTGATTATATCTTGAATTTATATACACAAAGTGTATTTTGAGCAAATAAAACGAGTTTTTGAACAACAATTTTAACCTTGATATAGTGAACAACCTCAATACTGTGAACAGGCCTTGCAATAATTAGTTCACTATATCCAGACACGACTGTATTTTAAAATGTTAATGTTACACACATTAACAGCAGGTAGTGGTTGTTGAGTGCGGGGTGCATTGGTGGTATTGATGCATCACTGGGTTAGCAGCCACGCCCACTTCTCGCACGAGTTTGCCCCTAGGCGGGGATTTGAAGCACCGATTTCGATGGAATTCGATAAATAGAATACGGCACTACATCCACGCCCATCGCAGGCCAGTCATACACACGCGCGTCCCAGCGTGGAGGCATCATTTATCACTTGACAGGTAGACAAGTCCTTTGAGTGATTAAGTAGTATGTTTGTGTGTGTGGTTGCCAAGCACTCAGTCGCCTGTCTGCCTCGTTCTACTGTGGCTATTGCAAAGTCCTTTGCCCTGCATCACTGCCACATTGGCGTATAGGGGAAGTCGGGGGAAAAATGCATGGCTGCAACTGACTGGTGAGTTCGCTGAAATGGGGTTTCCCCCAAGTCTTTAATGTGGGTGCGCACACTACCCTACAAGACGTGGCTGACCGAAGCTCCACTACATTCATAACATTTTTTCAATTTACCAAAACATTCGCATGAAATTTGGCCCATTGTGAACTTGTCAGCAAGCATTGTGAACTTGTCATCAGAGTGCTTTAAAATTGACCTGCTGAGATGATCGCTTATACACGCATGTGTAAGAAGAAGAAGCACCTGCTGACAAAAAAAAATAACGGGAAAACTCGTTTTCTCTTTCGGTGGCTGTCCCCCTCTCAGCTGGAAATGGCAAACCTCTGAGAGTAAAAATTGCTTATGAAAAAGCTCCCAACCTGCCGTTCGGAACCGGCATAAAACTGTAGGTCCCTTCAACCCGCGTACAAATTCACACGCACAACACGGGTGGTTGCGGGAAGCTAAGCGGGCTGTCGTGCCAGTCAATTATTATTATTAGGAGCCGGAGGCTGCCGTAGCTACGTAGCTCAGCTGGCTAATGCGTGCGGTCGCGAGTTAATTGCGACGCGTGAATCCAAGTTCAATACTCCCTTGCTTCAAACACCAAAAAAAAAGGAAAAGCAGGATGAAGGTAAGAATTCGAATTAAAATTGACTTTAAATCATATTATTTGAATATTTAAATAATCAATACACCCATACCTCGCTATACGGCCTAGATACGTTCCACGAAACTTGGCCGCAAAGCGAAAAGCCGTATAAGGAATCAATTATTTTAATACAAATTCATACAAATTCAATGGGATCGGTTCCAAATTTATTTTTTTTTATTTTTATAACAATGTTATAATTTATTTTTATAATAATAACAAAAATATAGAAACAAAAATGAAAGAACTTCATGTTACATAAAAATATTTGTTACGTCATCGCATAACTGTTATGAGAGAAAAATATTGTTTACGTTGCTCGGTAACGTTTGAATCTGTTATTCCACCGGTGAGTGTGCTCGTGATTTAGAACTTGAGTGGTTCAGAACTTGGATAAGTTTTGCATACCAAATGCATTGGTGCCGGTATTTTCAACGTAAAAAATATATATTGCAAAATAATAGTTATAATTCAACGGAAAAAAAATCCCATTCACAATAGTTACTGCCAACGAAAAAAATATTTCCCACAAAATAAACGTTACCGAGAAACGTGATATATCGACATCGAAAAAATTTTTTTTGGCCGTAAATCGAAAACGTGCCTTAATTGAAGAAGGCCGTTATAGCGAAAGGCCGTACAAAGAGCGGCCGTATAGCGAGGTATGGGTGTATTTGGCCATAGCAAGTACCGAAGCGCAAGACCAAGGAGCCGATGCCAATGATGCCGCGCTAAGCAACGCATTCGATTGCGACAATATGGGATCATCCAGCAGGGCCGCAAATGAGTTTTTTAAATTCAATTTTTTTTATATTATTTCATTTAAATTAATTTAAAATAAATTCAGGCAGAAGTAAAAGCAAACGGTTTTTCCAAAAAATTTCAATAAAAACCTGCATTTTGTCAATATTGAGTATTGGTCATGAATGACCGATTTATACATCACATTGTGACCGATATTTGCATCAGCATTTCAGCCCGATTACGAGACATAGGCAATGCTACTCTCAGAGGTTTGCCATTTTCTGCTGAGAGGACAGCCGCCGAAAGAAAAATTAACACTCCGATGCCCAATAAGGTCCGTAGGGACCTATGGCGTTTTTAAAAGCAATTATTTTTTATTTTATACGTTTTTGCCATCTGTCTGTAGTAAAAAATACATAATACAAACACATCTACACACATTATGTAACACTACATTATACAATTACAAGCCTTATATGCAATATTACAATAGAGGTCCCTGGGGACCTTGTTGGGCTTTGGCCGTTTAAAAAGTTGTTGGGCATCCGAGTGTTAAAAAAAAGTTGTTTTTCTTTTTTTTTCGGTGTTAACGCAACGGTGTATTGAACTCGCGGAGTCTTGACTAGCGGCCGCACGCATTAGCCAGCTGAGCTACATAGCTACGACGGCCTCCGGCTCTTAATAATTATATTAACTCCGATGCGAGTTCTTGTCAGCAGGTGCTTTTCTTATCACACGTACACGAGAGTTTCAGTCAGTTTTTTCACACCGCCTGTACAAAAATGATAGAAACTTTGTTCGGAGAGCTGACCGAAACTTCGGTCAGGCATGTCGGTCATATGACCGATCAAATGACCGTCACTGTTCTTGTAGGGTAGTTGTGCGTTGTCGTTTTGGCTCTGTATTGGGCAGGGAGGACGCTGTGTTACGGTGTAGTGCATGCTGCCGTTGCGCCACTATTGATGTTGGCATGCTGCTGTTGATGCTTAAATTTGTGCGTATGAATATTTCATATGACCAGTAACCCAAGCGTACACCCGGCGCCCACGCAGCACATCCGCAAGTGCACACGCACTCTAATTTTCAATTTTCATTTTTTTACTCTACTGCCGGCTGGCGTTAGTATGTTTTTCGCATACAGCTGTGTGCATATATCAGGTGTTATAATTTTGTTGTAATTAATCTTGTGGTTAATAGGCGTTGGAATTGGTAAAAATGTTGACTGCAACGTACGACCCGTGAATTCACATTTTTTAACAATAAAATGAATGGTTTAAATCATTGCAAAATGCAACTTGTCTCAGACTCTAAGCCGAGTGGCCGTCGTCAGTTGGCTGAATACGCCTTAAATCAATTGGTTGCTTACGGGTTTAATAAAAAACTGTGCAGTGATAAGTTTAAGTTTTTTAGAATTTTGGATAAAGAAAATTGCCCTAATATTGCAATGAAGTGTAAAACCCTTGTGATAGGTCCTAACGGTGGTCGCAGTTATAACAGCGGCGTTCGTTGGTGGACTGATACTCTTAGGGCCGTTTTCTCAACTTACCGATAAAGTGACCTTTAGTTATTCCTCACTTTAAAATGCCCGGTAACTATTTTCGTTTTCTCAACTGCCTGATAAATATAAATTTAACAAGTCTGATTTTTTGGCAACTCTGGTCTACGATGGGCAGCACTTGTCTACGATGGACAGCACTTGGCGGCGCAATCAGCTGTTTTTGAAAAATTATAATTATTTTGGAAGGAAAAAAGAAGAATTTTGCCTGGCAAAATCTTGCTGATGCTTTTACTGCCGAATGGGGCGTCTCGTGACGTTGGAAATCGTTGAGGGACAAGTTCGACAGCTTGAAGCGCAAATCCAAGCTGGAACTTGCAGCGCAGAAGAGCGAGACGTATCGCACAGGTGGCGGCCCAGCAGCGATTGGAAATGTCAGCAGTGCAAAGCAGTCAAATCGCCCAATCGGCTGTTATTTGTTCTATTTACCGCATTTTGCGACTCCGTACCTTCAGAAGCGTCTTCCAGTGCATGAATATAAAAAACACGCCTAATTTCCATACCGAAATATCTCAAATTCAAATTTCAATTCAAATTATAATTTGATTACCTGCTGTTTTTTGTTTGTAAACAAACATGTGCATGTACTTGGCACCACTTTCACTTAAAGTTCACTTTAAAGTTTAACAGGCACTCAATCTGACCGGTAAGTTTTATCGGGCCGATAGCTTAACAAGCGGTTGAGAAAACGAAAATGCGTTTATTGGCCCGATAAAGTGAACTTTAAAGTTAAAGGTAAGTTGAGAAAACGGCCCTTAAACTGTTAAGCATGTAACTTTTAAGCCAAAAGAGTAGGCAAACTGAAATGTGGTTCGTTTAAAAGAACTCTTCAGTTGTGAAAAAATGGGTCGAAAGACCCTCATCGAAAAGCTGAGGAAATCAATGTTGAGTAGTGACTTTGAAAACAGTCAATATTTGAATTTTATATAAGCACTCCAGCTAGCTAAAAATGTCGAAAGTGCCAGTCAGTATTTCACCAGAAAATTTACTAAATCGATGTTCAAGGTGACAAAAAAAATATGCTTTTCGAAAATCGTTCAAAATACTGTAGCTGCTCAACCCTGAACGGCTAGCGAACTGACATGTGGCTCATATTTTAGTAGGACTCTTTAGCGTCCTACGTTGAATCATAGTATGAAAAGAGGACCTTCAAAATCGATCGAAATCGAAATGCCTGTAACTCACAAACCAGAAGTGCTATGCGTATGCGTGTATACATATATACGAGTATGGCGTATTATGTAGTGTCCGACCGAAACCACTTTTTTGGGCCGAAACCGAATTTCGGGTTTTTTTTAATATTCGGCCGATACCGAAACTTTCTAGTTGAAATAAAAATCACCATATCAAGCATTTTTTTCAACAAACAAATTTTACTTTAAGTAAATAAAGAACAAACAAACAAACATAACATAAATAAATAAATACTTATTAATAAAAACAATTCATTCATTTTTTAAAAACATAAACATAAAAAAAATCACCCTTTCGTAGCTTACTCGGTAATATTTAAAATTAAATAATTGAATATTATATGCTAAAAAAAGCAGTTTATTTACATTGGTGGCATCTAAATATCTGCTCGGCTGCACTAACTAGCAGTTCACTCGTTACACAATAAAATGTAAAAAATATTCTACAAAGTTTCGGTTTCGGCCGTTCGGGCATTTTTTGGCCGAAACTGGAACCAAAACCGAAACCACTTATTTGGGCCGAACCAAAACCGAAACTTCGGTTGGACACTAGTATTATGTATAATGTTGCTGGCTTTTCCTACTGGGCTTTGTTGTGCCGCATCCTGTATGCAAATCGGCCTATGTGCGTGCGCACTTGCGTATGCGTCGTCGCTGCCGCTGTGTGCGTACGCGGTCGAATGCATGTATATATATGCCGGTTTTTAATTAATCCCTTCCATATTCCTTATGTGTGCGTCGTGTTCCTTCCCTGTGGGAAATCGGACTGGTCCAAGTCTAGTTTCTCAACTGGTCGCTTGACAGTCATATATGACCTCAGAATCGACTCGTTTTCTTGTAGCATACGCACCCTTATAACATGGCGGTGTCCTAGGCGAGGGTCAATTGTCCCCGTCTGCATCCATTTGCAACTAGTCCAAGGTTAGTCCGAAGTAAACCAGTTTTCAAACCAGTTGCAAAGCGACTAGTTATTCTAGATTAGTTTTCTAACCACTCGATTTTTATGGGGAAAATAAAACAGTGCATTTTTTAAATCATTATTTTATATTAAAAATATTTTAAAATTTTTTCAATTTAAAATTTTTTAAATAATGATGTTATTTTAAAAATAAAAACAAAAAATCATCGCAAATAAAAAGAATTGTTGGTGCATTTAAAGATGAACCAAGATGAACTTCGACTTGTTGACACACTTCTGCCGGAACTGTTTGGGGCCTGATGCAATACAACATCCTGACTTCGCCTGCAATAAATAAATAAATAAATGAATTAATAAATAATTGCATAATTAAATAAATATATATGTACTATATATTAATACACACCTTTCAGCTGCCGCTGCAATTCGTTGCTTTACGCAACCTCGGAAAATTCTAACTGAAATCATTCAAGACAAAACGTGCAAATCGAGCAAACTTCGTGTCATAGAAACAGAAAGATCGAAAAATGCAAACATTTCTAGGTGGTTGTTGTAGCAAAACAATCGCAAGATCAGCCTTAACAGTATTTTTTTGCTTCTCTCACCTCTGTTTCGTTTTTCTCATTTTTATGTGCTCTTCTCGCCTATGAACGCGCACACAGAACGTGAACGATTAGAAGCGAACTGACTGACTTCTGCATCCGCTGACAGTCACTTTGACAACTAGTTGTCCAATTGACTACAAAAAACCAGTTGAAAGACCAATGAATTTTTGGAACTACACCTTTTCAACCTCAAAATGAGAATGTGTAAGTTCATAATGAGAAATATAAATTCGTAATGAGAATGTGTAAGTTCATAATGTGAAATATAAATTCGTAATGGGAATACGTTAATTCAAAATGAGAAATATAAATTCGTAATGAGAATGTGTAAGTTCATAATGTGAGATATAAATACATAATGGGAATACGTAATTCAAAATGAGAAAAGAAAAATTCAAATTGAGAATGCGTAAATTCAAAATGAGAAAATTAGAAATGAAGTGAAGTGTAATTTGCGCATTCCTAATGTCCACGCTCCTGCAGTATGCGAACAACGTTTACAGTATCTTGAGGGAATAATTGATAATGCAAAGCACACCATTACTGGTGGAGATTGTGCCAGAGCTGTACAGCACACCACAACTTTCCATGCAAATGGCCTTGCTTTACAGGATATGAACGTAGGGATGTAAATATTTTTAAGCACTTTTTGTTTGCATTATGTTTTGAAATCATTATGTTTTGAACTCATTATGTTTTGAAATCATTATTTTTGAAATCATATAATAAAAGTTACTAAAAATAAACCTTATACTACATAGTTCTCATTTCAAATTTTCCTTTTCCCAATTTGAATTTACGCATTCTCAATTTGAATTTTCCTTCTCTCATTTTGAATTACGTATTCCCATTATGTATTTATATTTCACATTATGAACTTACACATTCTCATTATGAATTTATATTTCTCATTTTGAATTAACGTATTCCCATTACGAATTTATATTTCACATTATGAACTTACACATTCTCATTACGGATTAACATATTCTCATTTTGAGGTTGAAAAGGTGTAGTTGTCTCAGGTCCGACAGGGTTGTGTATTGTTGTTGATGTTGTACGCTTCTTCTTGCTGCTTCACTTTTCATCATTCAAGTCACACCAAACAGCAGCAAGCAGTCCATCAACCACATGATGCGTATGCGTATATTAAATAAAAAAACAGGGGAGAAAAATTAAGTTTGCGTCCTAGCAACTGTGACGCATTGGCCGAGGCTCATTGGTGACTGTGCGCTCTTCTCGGTTGGGATCAGCGCTGACACACCCGAGGGCTGGGACAACGTCGTCGTGCAATTATTGACATTATGAGGCTGCTGTATGATTTGTTTTGTAATTTGTTATTGTATTGTTTTTATCGGGGATGAAGGATCGCCGTATATATAAATTCAACCGTTATATGCATATAAGAAATGTATTCGAAATCATATATTGCCAACACGTCAAGACGCGTTGCTTTCAATTGGCATTCAGGAAGCTGTATATCGTTAACTTGTATTATTACGCGTATTTAAAAAATATTGAGCAACATTAAACAAAATATTCCTCATTTTAATGCTTCGGGTTGCCAAGTTGCCGTGCACAATGTGGGCATCTGCTAGCGAAAATATTGTTTGTGGTTGTATTTGGAAATATAATATATTGACCTTACTGCCAAGCGACAAGCCATCTCATCGAAATATTGGCCATTTACAAACGTCTTTGCTTGGCGGCTATTCTACATGGGGGTCAATTGTGTTTGGGTTTATTTTATTTTTGTATTTTTACTTGCTTTTTTTTACTTGTACTGCTCAATAAGCAGCAATAACAACAACAAAACAACTGCAATAACAATGGCCAGGCAGTAACAACAACACAATTAATATTGCGTGGTAGTAGGGTTGCTTATTTTAAAGCGGGTTTCTTTCCTTTTTATTTTCTTTTTTCGATTGGGGTTAAAATTTTTGGGGATGAAAGGGGGGTTGCTGCTGTTGATGTTGTTGCTCCTGCCTGTTTACTGTTTTTCTTTTCGTCCTTTGCTTTTTCTTGAAAAGAATTAGTGCAAATGTGCGTGAAGCGTAAGTGCGTACACGGGCGGGGACGGGAGCGTAGGTGTAAAAATATTGTGTGTGTGAGGTGTGTATGGCTATCAGCCCTACAAGGAGACTACCGGTCATATGACTAGTTATATAGCCGGTATACATAACCAACATATCGGTTATATTTCTAGTCAGATTTGTTCTAGCCGTGTGAAAAATCTGACTAGTCCTTTTGTGTACGTGTGACTTGATTTCGTGTACGTGTGATTTGATATCACCTTCTAACGCATGCACTCCGAAATCTTGGCAAACGTACAGCTGTCTCGCTTACTCACATGGAGTTTCGCATGTACCATTCAGTTACGTCTAACCGACAAACCGGTCAGACATATCTGGTAGACATAACGTACGAATCGGTATGTCTACCGTATAAACCAGTTACGCCTAACCGGTAAACCAGTTAGACCTATCTGATACTAATAAAAATTAAATTAATTCAAATGTTTTTATTTATTTAAAGTAAAACGTAAGAAACTACATTAAATAAAAATAAGCCAATAAATAAATACGTAGGACAGAGGGACAGACGTTTGCCGAAAACCAAATTCCAACCGACGCTTGCCTCATTTGCCCTCACAGTTGAAATGTGCTGGTAACCTGTTGTCTTGTCACCGCAATCAGATCGTCCTTCCTTCCGTACTTTGTCTAAATGAAATAATTTTAGATTTGTATTAGATTTAATTTTAATTTCACTCTTTTAATACTTATCTTTATTTGGATGCCCTCCGAACATCGCGACACAAATTTCAATTCAGCACTGACATTGTGAAATCAGGTGACGCACCACGTTTATATCGCCATCTCACTCTTTCATACAGAGAATATGAAAGGTATTAATGCGAATATATTCTTTCATTCCCACTTACTAGAAAAAATCCCAAAATATGAAATGCAGATTTGTATGTGTTAGTGAGATTTGGGATATTTTTATGCATGTGTTAGTTTTCAGACAAATTTTGAACTTTTTTCTGGTGTTTCGGTTAGGCATTCCTTGTAGGGAGGTTTGCGCGCCTGCTCGCTGTGCGTGGTGGTGTGTTATGTGCGGTGTGCCGTTAAGGGTTGGGTTGAGGCTCGGTTTTCAGATTTACATTGTATGAACAAAATATGAAATGGCTTTTAGGAATGGGGAGTGCGTTTCTTGGTGATGAAGATGGGAAAAAGCACGTTTTGAGTTGTCGTGCGAACATCATTGCGGCGTTTGGGTCTTGTGCTGAATTCAGTTGTCCTTGTTGCTTTTGCGTGTAGTAGTCCAGCCAAAGACAAATAATAATAAGATGTCTTACCTTCATACAACCGAATGGCATAGGGCGAGCTCGAATTTACAATATTTTCATTATCGAGAGCAAGCAAGCGTCGGTACAGTGAGAGCGTAATAATATTAACGCTCTCTGTTTTGCTCACACAAAGCACAACGGCAGCGATTAAGCGATGTGAAAGTGGGAGAGCCGGTAGAAATACATGCACAGAATTTCACTAATATTGTTGCAAAATTGCAACCTTGGGGCTTACTAGTAGGCCCCAAGCTTGATCAGGAACGTACTTTTTCCTCCATATAAATTTCTAAAACGGGGTTGCTGTTCTAGTTCATTTCAATTTCCAGTGTTGCTGGTGTGAGTCATTTTTTGTGATCAAAGAAATATTTCTTTTTATTTGTATTTTTTTTTGGTGCAATTTCGCAATACGTTTGTATAGAACTAACTATACAAATATATTATTGCCCAAAAGTGTCAAAAGAACCGTTTGGTATTCTTTTTATTGAATTAAATTAAGGTTTTATAAGCTGCATAAAAAAAACAGTCCTGCGTTCGAACTAGAGCATTTATCACCAAAAGCATCCCTGTTCTGATCTGATCGTTAGAGATTCGCTAAATGAAGAACTGCGAAATAAAAAGGGCGGCAATTGACCCTGTCGTATTCAACGCATTAAGCTTTGTGTTCTTTGGTATATTTTTCAATAATATCTACGTAATGAAACCAAAAAGTTGATATGTTGTGTATTTGATGAAGAAAAAGCAAATAATTGAAAGAAAACTGGCGGAATTTTAGTTTGCACAATAATCCCTAATATCGGGATAAGAGCGGAAACAGTGAAGAGCTGATCACTGCCAGCACACACAGACTGTGTACGTGAATTGCAAAAAACGCACAAAAATCGGCTTACTCTCCCAGTTTCACATCGCTTAATCGCTGACAACGGTTTCGATCGCTGCCAAGTAAAGCAAAATTGTGTGCGCTCACTTCACACGCATTGAAATGTGAAGAGAGGAAACAGTGAAGAGCTGATCACTGCCAGCACACACAGACTGTGTACGTGAATTGCAAAAAACGCACAAAAATCGGCTTACTCTCCCAGTTTCACATCGCTTAATCGCTGACAACGGTTTCGATCGCTGCCAAGTAAAGCAAAATTGTGTGCGCTCACTTCACACGCATTGAAATCAGTGGTGTAGGCAAAACTTCATTTTGGAGCAATATTTCACCAATAATTCTTGTATTTGAGGGGGTTTGAATCCCCAAATATTCCCGCCCCGTGTGCGCTACTGATTGAAACAACCACCAAAAAATCAACACAAGAGCACATACAAGGTGTATTAATAAGGTGATGGCACTACTGCAAAAACAAAATTCCCATGTATTTTGTTAGAACTTTTGGGCATGCTGATTGTCAAAATCAAATCGAAACACAAACAACACAAAAACAATTTTACCAATTTTTGACAATTAGCATGCCCATTCGCGAAAAATCAAAAGAAAATGAGAAAAAATCAAAAGAAAATGAGAAAAAAAAGGTTTAATCAGCTGTGTTGCCACCACTACCTTATTAATGTGCCTTGAGCACATAGAGATCACACGCATATTCATATCTCTGCCGACTGCAAGCAGAGAGAGTTGCTTGCGTGGCTTCATCTTTAAGGTCAAACTCCATAAAGTGCGTTTCATCCGTTTCGTTGTGCTTTGCGTTTCTCGCGTTGCAAAAAAAAGTTGAATCAGTGTATTTGTATGAAGCAAACTCCATGACGTGACGCGAAACGCATCAAAAGTTGAACTATTTTCAACTTTCTCTTGCGTTTGTTGCGTTAACGCCGTCAGCTGACAGCTGACAGAGCTCCTAAAGATGTCATAAATTATGTGGCATGAATGTGGATGTGGATGGTAAAGTCGATAACAAACTTGTGTTATCGAAAAAGTCGAATGCATTTATTTTACACGAAAGCTATTAAATACAGTTAAGAAACATTTTAAATCCAATATTTTAACATAAAATGTGAAGAAATTCCTAAAAAGTAGCATAATTCTTTGACAGACGAAACTTAGTCTTCGCTGTATTGGAAATTCGATAGCTTATTCGGTGTATATCGAATTTTGTTCATTCCTGTGAAATAAATTGTTGCAAATTGAATTTAAAAATGAAAGAAAAACTGATTGAGGAAATAAAAAAGCACTCTGCGTTGTTCAGGAAGGATACCCTGGAGTATAGAAATCGGAAGAAGCGAGCTGAAGCTTGGCTGGCTGTAAGCGAGGCGGTTGGAAGTTCGGGTAAGATATTTTTATCAGGACAGTTCAACAACAAGTCCGAAACATTTAATTTGTTTATAGAAAGCGCGTGCCAGACTAGGTGGAGAAGCCTGCGGGATCGATTTGTGAAGGAGTTCGCGAAGCAGCACCACGCGTCTGGAAGCGCTGCCGACTTGTCAGAGAGCCCGTGGGAGTTTTACCCGATGATGGAGTTTATTCATTTTTATTTTTGTTTGTTTTGTTCGTTACAAATGAAATACATTTAATTTATACATGAAATGCGTACAAATATTTATTTTTAATGTTTTAATTCATTGTTGATCTCCATTTTGTGCCTTAGTCAATAAAGAATTCGTTGTGCCTTTTTAATTTAGATTTTTTATTCAATCGTATTAGTAATTTTTATTCAAAAACAAATACTCATTCAATATATCTCTTAATTGAAATGCACTTCTAGTAGAGTTGTTTGAAGAAAAACGTGTTATATTTTTCAAGGATTTTGTTTCCTTTCTCCATAAGCCGTGTTTTACAACACCATTTTCTTCACTGTCTACATATTCTGGAGGGCAGTAGGTTCCATCATTCATTTTAAGGAAATTGTGTAGCACAACAGCAGCGCTCACAACCTTTTCTGCAGTTTCTGGTCGCATATTTAAAGTGCCTCGCAAAATCCTCCATCTTGCAGTCAAAATTCCGAAAGCATTTTCGATTGTTCTTCGTGCTCTCGATAGCCGTTTGTTAAAATTTTCCTTCTCATCGCTTAGCAGTATCCCAGGATATGGTCGCATTAAATATGGTCTAAGCGGGAAAGCTGCATCACCTACTATGTAATGAGGAAATTTTACCTCACTATTGGGCAGTTCGGTAGGTGGTGGTAGATTTAGATTCGTCGCTTGTAAACGGCTCCCAATTTGTGAGTACGTCAAGACACCTCCATCGCTTTGGCTCCCATATGCGCCAATATCTACCGCCGTAAAAGTGTAGTTAGCGTCGCATATGGCTAAAAGCACAATACTGTACGTGCCTGCGAAACAAATAAAACGTATTCAGGATAACAAGTAAGAATATGTGGGGATGAACAACAAATACCTTTATAGTTGTAAAAGGTTGATCCAGAATGTGGTGGGCACGTTAAAGCGACGTGTTTGCCATCTATAGCGCCGACACAGTTGGGTAAATGCCATATATCTTTAAAATCCACCGCTATTCTTTCCCACTCGTTTTGGTTTGGCAGCGATAAATATATTGGGCCTAATTCATCCCAAATCAGTATGGAAGTCTCCAATACGATCCTTTTAACAGTCTTCACGGAAAGTTTGAATGTTAAAGAAAGATATTGCCTGGAGGTCCCGTGGGCTAAGTAACTAAAGAAAAATGATTGGATCAATGAAGCGCAATAATGTTAAGCTTTAAACTTACACCAAAGTGAGGAATAGACGACAATGTGGCGAAATAGCTCTTGCGGACATTTTCTTGAGTATATCCTTCAGCAGCTCATATAAACAATCGAAAACCTCGGGGCGCATTCTGGTAGCAACACGGAACTGCCCCGGATCGTTGGTTTTCAATTTTATAAACGTTGTAGTAAAAAATCCGCTTGTGTCTCTATCGGCAAACAACTCACGCACCCAGAATCTTTTTTTATTTCTTTGCAGTGCTCGATATGCGTTAATTGCATTTAAAACGAATTCGGTAAATTCTACAAACTCTGTGAGGGCGTTCAGCGATTCCATTTCGTTTGTTTCACAATTTTCCTTGTCTTCTCGGAAAGTTTGAATGTTAAAGAAAGATATTGCCTGGAGGTCCCGTGGGCTAAGTAACTAAAGAAAAATGATTGGATCAATGAAGCGCAATAATGTTAAGCTTTAAACTTACACCAAAGTGAGGAATAGACGACAATGTGGCGAAATAGCTCTTGCGGACATTTTCTTGAGTATATCCTTCAGCAGCTCATATAAACAATCGAAAACCTCGGGGCGCATTCTGGTAGCAACACGGAACTGCCCCGGATCGTTGGTTTTCAATTTTATAAACGTTGTAGTAAAAAATCCGCTTGTGTCTCTATCGGCAAACAACTCACGCACCCAGAATCTTTTTTTATTTCTTTGCAGTGCTCGATATGCGTTGCAATTAAAACGAATTCGGTAAATTCTACAAACTCTGTGAGGGCGTTCAGCGATTCCATTTCGTTTGTTTCACAATTTTCCTTGTCTTCTCCCAATGCACAACGAAATCAATCAGCAGTTTGACAGCATCAGCTGACGTAAGAAGAAGAAGCTGACGCATGAAACGCACTTTATGGAGTTTGACCATTTGCAACGCAAATAACGCAAGAAACGCAATAACGCAACAAACCCCGAACGCATGAAACGCACTTTATGGAGTTTGACCATTACTCTCCGGATGTGGCGCTGCTGTAAAAACCACTCTCACGTGGTTTTATTGAAAAAGCCACGGCAAATTTTTGAAGCGCCACTGAATTGTATGAACGTGAGACATTTTATACTTTAATTGTCTTTGGTCCAGCGGTGTGTGTGTGTACTTATACCCCGTATCTATGCGCAGTGCGAATTGGACGCAAACAGCGTTGCCGTTTTGGTTATTTTTAACCAAACTTGGTAAATTTTTTTGCTGTTTTGAATTTTTGGTAATTTGGGAGCACACTCTGCGATTTGGCAGTTTTTTTGCTTGGTTCACCTTGTATGTTACATGCAAATTTGGCTCTCTCTTTCGCATAAAAATCATATTTTTTTCGCAATGACAATAACAGTGATGCCAATACTTATTAGATTGTAAATTTGGTTACTATTAACGTAGACTGAAATAATCGAAAGTGGCACCTTCAAAAAAGTAACGCTTTTACATTTCACAAATAAAGAAAAGCACGGGCGAAGCGGTTGATTTGCCGGTATTTCAATTGCAAATTGAAATGGATAAGTAAGTTAATAATAATAAACTAAAACCTAATATTTAAAGCATACTTTAAATTTGCGAAGCGCGCTAAAGTGGCGGCCCGCGGAGCTGTGCGACAAGATGTGATTATTTTTTGTTTTATAAATAAATAATTAAACGCGTATTTATAAAAAAATTTTAGTTTTGGTAATTTTTTTTTAGAAATTTGGTAATTTTTTCCATTTGGTTGTGGCAACGCTGGACGCAAACTATGTGTAGAATAGAGAGCTGCGCAACAATTCTATTTGTCACACTTTGCTATTAGCACAGAACAAACAATATACAGAATGCGCATCTGGTGTAAAGAAAATTTTCTTTGAGGGTTCCAGCGGTAGGACCCGTTTGTGGATGCGGGGGGAAGCAGTAAAGGGGACGAGGCACAGAAGTACTTCGGCTATACGAAGTTTTGTCGCTGGCTTCAGCAAACTTCAATTTTCGAAGATCACCTTCATTCTCTGTTGGGGTGTTCGACAAGGAACATCAATTGCGAGCTGTGCTGTGCTGTTAGTGGAGTGTCAGTCGGAAAAGAGGCCGAAATCCGGTAGTCTTCTTGGACACGACGGGACTACTTCCCCCCCCCCCGTTTTCGAGGGTGTTGAAGACGATGGTGCTGAGCAATTTGCTTTTTGGGCGGGGGAAGACCCTCAAAAGGGTTAAAAACCCCTTTTTTACGCCCATTATGGTAACAAAACTCATCTATGGAAAGCTTTTGTAAGGCAATATGGGTATCAAACGATTCCGCGTGTCATTGCGGCAAACATAGGCTATAATAAAATCGGCCACGCCCACTTTCCGCGCCCACTTAACTAACAAAACAAAGCTACACTATCTGTTTGTAAATAAATGTCGATGTAAAATGATTTTGTGTTTCATAGGGCTAAACATAGGTTATATGAGATTGACCATGCCCACCTGATACGTTTTCCCGCCACGCCCACTATAATGACAAGTGGAATTAGGAAAACTTTTGGGAGAGCAAACGTTCGTCGTTCAAGAAGAAGATAATACCTTAGCCTTTTTAGTGATATATAGATTGTTCAAATCAGATGAGATTTGGGGAAGTTACTGACAAGTAAGTTGTAAGTTGTAACAAAGTGAATTTTTCGTGTATTATTATTCAGCCTTATCGGGAGTTTCACGTGAACAACATTTCACCTCACTTTTTTTGTTCACCCGAAAAAAAAATTCTCATCGGGAGTTTCGCCCGAAAGACATTTCACTTCGAATCAGCTGTGCCGATTCGAACAAACAAAAACGTAATTGTGACAGTTGTGAAAAAAGTGCACAAAATTAATAAAACAGGCAACTAAAAGGAAATAAGAAGGTTTTGCGAATTTTTTTTTTAATAATGCATAGTATAGCGTTGCGACTCATGCGAGGAAGAGGAAATGGCCCAGGAACGAGCAGTTCGCAGGCAATTAAGAGATCGTTCCAATCCTCTGGAGTTGCGCGAGCCATTGTGAGATTTAAAATCGTTGCTTTTTAACTTTTTTGCAGTAAGAGGCCAATGTTTTCCACATTTCAACAATATTACAACTTCTGTTGTACCTCCAGTTCCTTTAGAACCACTTCGCCAGAAGTCATTTTAGCAGACTTTCTTCCACTCCTTCGGGTGCCCGGAGGAGTTGGGTGCCCGAAGTTGCTGCATGCTGCTTCGCTTTGGCGGAGAGGAGCAGAAGGTAGGCAGTCGCTACTACCAGCTGCAGCATCCAGGGATTGGTCGCTTTCTTCAACTTCTTCGGCTAGTAGAATAAAAGTGTATTGTAATAGAATAAGAGTTTGTGTTAAATAATAGAATATTTTCGGTTTCACCTGGCTCTTTATTCTCTTTGTCCGTCCTTTTTCTTTTTGGAGCTGGAGGTAATCCGCATACAAATGTATGTGTATGTACGAGTAATACAATGTTTACCTTCTTCACTTCGCGTTTCATTGGAGGGCCGGCACTATTCAGCTCCAGTGTCAGATTCCTCCGACTGCGAATTTTTCCCGGCTTCCTTTTATGAAACCTCTAGCAATATCCAGTTCTTCCTGCATCCTATTGAGCAGTATTTCGCTTTGCGCATTATTTGTTGTTTTACTCTTAAAATAAAAGTGAACTGTGGCTGCAATATAAATTTGTTTTGCATCAAAATCAACAACTTACATGTCCTTTGTTTTTTGTTCACGTTCAAAATATAAGTGAAAAATTTTCCGCTAACTGACAAGACATTTCACGCGGAATAAGTGTTGCCGATAGGTGAAATTTGTTTCGAACATGCCGAAAATTTCGGGCGAAACTCGTGATAAGGTGAAAAGTTAAATATTCCACCCGAAATGTTGTTCACGTGAAACTCCCGATAAGGCTGATTATTTTCTGAGCAAATATTGACAAAGTTATGATGCAGTGAGTAAAAACGCCAACTTTACATTTATTACACTGTGCGAACAATTTTTTTTTTGCCGAGACCCATCCATATTTGGATATAGACGTGAAACTAGAGATCATTTATAGTAATCTGGCATAGTCAGTTTTTCATTTTCTGGCCCAAAGTCCTTTTTAAAAAACTTTAAAATTTTAAAGACATACATATTTCAAATTTTTTTTAATATATGCGGTTGTGTAATAATGGGAATATGGGTATCAAATAAAAGACATCCTTTTAAATAAATTTTCAATTTTGAAGCTTCAAAACCAAACTATGTCAGGTATGGAAAACATACATTATTTGGATTTCAGTCTGTAGATTCATACATATAAATTTTATTCTATTTCAAAGTTCCAGTCTAGAAAACACTTTTATTTTTTTGTGCATTTTTCGTGTCGAGTAGTTTAGAAATAATGTACAGAAATATTTTATAAAACCCTGTATCAGTAGCTTACTTACAAGGAGCATAGAATTGCTTTCGTAAAAGAGTCTATCAAAAAAGAAAACCGGATTTCCGGGACGATGTGTTGCTATCCAACCAATAATTATAAAAATAATAATAATAATAACTGTACATTTGTTTGACGTCGTTTGATTCGCACTAGTTTACAAGCAAACTCTAAAATTTTGTGCAAAGTATGCAAATACAAAATTCTAGGTTAAAAATTAAATATCGCAATCTTCGAGGGAACATTTTTTAAAAATTTGCAAACAATTGTTATTTAGAAAGGATGTTTTCTTGCTTTTATTGAACTGAATTTGTTATTGCAATTTTAAAGTCAATTGTCGATAATCTGTCTCTTTCAATTGATAAAAGTGACAAACAACCTTTCAACAACCATTGTGGAGCGCAAATAGTTTTTTACAAGTTTCAGTTTTGAAAAACTTTAAATTTGTATATACAAGCTTCTCTCGGGGGCCCCCGGCAGCCCGGGGCCCGGGGTGGTCCGCCCCTCCGCCCCCCCGTTAAGCCGCAGACACTTAGGCTCATAAAACTTGTTGAACGAAAAAAGTCGAAAAGTTAAATTTGAGGTAGGATATTATTTCACATTAAAAAAAAACAAAAGCTTGAAGTGCGCCTTAATCAATCGTTATTGTCCAGCAAAAATGTTAAGTATTTGGCCTTAGAACGAGTTATATAAGTTCTTGTAAATAAATGCATATATAGGGTTTTTCATCATGAGCCGAAAAAGTAAATAAAGAAAAAAAATCAATTAAAATTTGAATTTTGATGAAACTTTATTATCAAAATAATATTTGGTTTGTGCCATTAGTAATGGAATATGACATCATTCAAATAACCGCCACGAGCAGCCTGGCACACCTCGATTCTTTTTAGGTAATTTTCGATGACTTTTTTACATATAGCAGGCTGTAAGGCGCCTAAAACTGCACGTATGTTGTCCCTCAAATGCTCCAGAGTCTTGCGGATTGTCTGCATAGACTTGGTCTTTCGCGTAGCCCGAAAGAAAAAAGTCCAAAGGGTTCAGATCGCACGATCTCGACGACCAATTGGCATTACCAAAACGCGAAATTATGCGTTCATCGAACCTGGTTCGCAATTCTGTCATGTTCGGTCGTGTTGTGTGGCATGCAGCGCCGTCCTGTTGAAACCACATCTCCTCCACATCCATATCTTCGATCGCTGGCCAGAAATACTCGGTTATCATACGGCCATAACGTTCAGAATTGACGGTAACGGCTGTCCCTCCTCATTTTCGAACCGAACCGTAATTTCATCCGAACGAGCAGGGCGATTACGTATTGGCCTCTGTACATCTTGTACAGAACCAGTTTGTTCGAATTTTGCCAATAAATCCGAAATTGTTGACAAAACAGGCCTTCCCTGACGTCCGAAATCCTTCCTTAGTGCGCGAAAAGTGGTGCTGAAATTGTCACCATTTTTGTAGTGAATTTTCACTATGTTTACACGTTGAGCGATGCTAAATCAGTCCATTTTCATAAATGGCAAACACTAAACTACAATATTAACACAATGCAACGACAGATGACAGCTGCGGTTGTCGAACGCAGGGCTGTCAAAGTTTTCGGTATAATCACTAGGAAATTAATTAAGTAACGTGTAACGTTTAATCTGTTCAGTAATTGCTTTTTCATTTGGTTTTTGTGTAATAAAAATCCATTTTATTAATCGGAAAAATACAGATATCTAAAAAAATTAAAAATATTTATATTACTAAAAAAGGAATGCTAGTCTTTCGTTTCCATTGTTCCCTTCCTTAATGCTTGTAAAAAGGACGTCTCGTTGCATCTTTTTACTGCTTCTGAAAAGAATAAAAAATAAAATTTCAAAAGTAGAAAATATGGTTTTGGTTATAAATACATATATAAAAATAATACATTACACTAATACAATGGGCCTAATGAATAAAAATGAAGCAATTGCTAGTAAGCAATTGCTGACTAGCAAAAGCAATTGCTTAAAAAGCAATTGCTTGAACCAAAAAGCAATTGCTTATTTTCTTATGAATAACAATTTAAGTCATTGCTGCTCTTGCTATCCAGTTTAAGCTTTTGCTAGATCGTTGCTAGGCAACACATACGAGCATGTGTCAACGGTTGCTTTGATTAGAAATGTGCAAATCAGTTACATCAAAAACTGTTAGATTTACTGTGACACAAAAAGAAGCGAATTATGTATACTATATTCGCATTTCCGTTTATGAACGCGAACGTGAATGTACTGGACGCTTGAAAATTGTTAAGCGATCATGTCAGACAAAAGCGAACTCTCTGATAACGAGGACTGCGACAAACAATTCTCTTTTGTAAAAGCACTGAAAGCATATAAAGTACTTTTTAATAAATCCAACTCGGAGTTGCAGCGTTTAGTTCTTCTTGAGCAATTAGAACTGATACGGTTGCAGAAACAAAGGGAAAACCTGAAACTAAAAAAGGCTCAAAAAGAGCACAGTGGAAAAAGCAATGAAGAAGACCAACCTGTTTTTTTTAATTTATAAATGCCCACTAATGAATTTATATAACTTAGAAATGGATTTAAGAAATAAATACAAGTTAATTTAATTAATAACATGAAATTATATTTTTGAGTTAAAATATATTAAACATGTGTATATGTGTGTATGCACATAAAGTATATCTTTGCATTTAATTTTATATTTGATCAAAAAGCTGCTGCGTGATAAGTTCCCGTGTTTGCTGGCCTAATTGTCTCATCATGCTTATATAGGGTGTTTTTTTTAGAGGTTTGTTTTTCGAATAGAGATAAAACTGGCATTTTGTGGTCAAATCTGGCAACTCTAATGTCATTTATGTTCAGTTTGGTTTGCCATTTCATCATGAACAGGTTGACAAAAGAACAACGCTTGCAAATCGTGCAAATTTATTTCGAAAATAATGGTTCAGTTCGCGAAGTTTACCGCAAGCTCCGTCCATTTTATGGTCGACATAATCGCCCATCAGAGCAATTAATTCGGTTAACCATGGGTCGTTTTCACACTACGTTTACTCTATGTGATAATACGCATCCGCAGAGACGTCGAACAGTGCGCACCGAAGAAACAATTGCCGCTGTAGAGCAAAATGTTGAAGAGGACCCAGTCAAAAGAGGAGTCAGTTACCGTTAATGGAGACCGGTATAGAGCCATGATAACCGACTATTTTGTTCCCGAATTGGATGGCATGAATGTGGATGAGTTGTGGTTCCAACAAGACGGCGCTACATGCCACACAGCGCACGTCACAATCGATTTATTGAAGGAAACATTCGATGAGCGCATAATTTCGCGGAATGGACCTGTCAATTGGCCACCAAGATCGTGTGATTTGACACCATTGGATTATTTTCTTTGGGGATATGTGAAGTCGCTCGTCTACGCCAACAAACCAGAAACGTTAGGGGACTTGGAAGCCAACATTCGTGGTGTTATTGCCGACATACGGCCCCAAATGCTCGAAAAAGTGGTTGAAAATTGGACCTGTAGAATTGGCTTTATTCGAGCCAGCCGCGGCGGCCACATGCCCGAAATCATATTTAAACATTAATGGCATAAAATTATCCTTCCAATAAAGCCAAATTGATGGATGGATTTTCTTGTGTTTTATTTCAATTCGAAGTTCTATACCTCTAAAAAAAACACCCGATATTTATACGTTCACCTTGAAGTTGTTCGAAGTAACACTGGACTTCCGGCAATTCAAAGGGTTCATCTTTTAAAAATTTTGCAATATTGTGTAAAACAACACAACATATTATAATTGATGGTATTTTTTCAATTTTGCTGCGAACTTTATATTGTAATATCGGAAACCTGGCTTTTAACTGTCCGAAACATCGTTCAATTACAACTCGTTCGCTGCAAAATACTTTGTTGTAATGTTGCTGCTCAAGTGTTATTGGATTTCTCCACGGTGTCATCAAAAAGGGCGATATACCATAACCATCATCTCCAAGGAGTAACACGTTTTCTGAAGAGTTTTGAAGTACATGATAAATGTCCGAATTTTTAAAAATTCGACTGTCATGCACGGAGCCCGGCCACACTTGTAAATACTTCTTTTTCATTACAAGTAGCCTGCACGTTTACGCTTGTAAATCCCTTTCTGTTGACGTACTCGTTACCAAATGCTTCAAATTTCGGAACTCTCACATGTGTGCAGTCTATCACACCGATACAATTTGGAAAAGGGTTTCCCCATCCATTTTTAGCTACAATCATTTCTGCAGCAGACTTCGGAAATTTAATCCACACGTGCGCTTTTTTCAAAATTTCAGTCATTACCAAATTAAAAATTTTGCACACAGTCGTTTGATGAATTCCAAGCTCTTCTGCTACGCTATTCTGATAGCCTGGATCGGAAACTCTCCGCAGAAACACTTTCATCTTTTCAAACGCTGTTAATGCACCACCTCGTTTTTCGCCTGTATTTTCCAAAAAATAGGTAGTCAACCACTCTACATTTTGACGATTGAAGCGATAAAGCTTTCGGAAGTCTTCAGTTTTGCATTCCTTTCGCCCATTATAGTGCTTTTTCTTGCGAATCGTCAAAAACTGCGACTTTGTTACGTGCGAGAGAAAAGAAAACCGAACAGAGACTAATTTCAGCAAAAGTTAGCATGGGGTACAGCAGACTTAAAAAATCGTAAGCAATTGCTACCTAGAAAAAGCAATCGCTTGTTTTATTCATTCTAAATTAAGCAATTGCTTACAAAAATTAGCAATTACTAGACAAATTTAGCATTTACTGCTTACAAAAAAAGCAATTGCTTAAATTTTTATTCATACAAATTTAAGTAAAAGGCCAGAAATCTTAAGAAAAAGCAATTGCTTATAGTTTATTCATTAGGCCCAATAATACATCAGCGTTTTGTTCTACTGCAGCCTCTGATGTTTAATAGCTTTTTGCAGCATTGACGAGAAGGACTGAATGAATCCCAACTGTTTTTTAATGAACTGGTTTTTAATGAATTTTCACTACTTTCTTCATTTTCGTTGTATTTCGCAACCTTTTTTATGTCTTTTACTTAATAATTTTAAATAAATTATAATCGCTCTTACGATTTTATTAACTTGACACTTAAAACTTTCTCACAGAAATGGCTGCACACATGTTTCAACAGCATCAATTTTCTTAGGTTTGGTTGATTGATGGATGAGTCTAATATAACGGGATTAAATGAATTGCAATTTAAACATTAGTTGTAAGTGAAAGAATAATTTGCATAAATGTCGTCAGCATTCTCCCATTACTGTTTGTATTACCAGTAATCAATAAAATAATTATGTTACCCCTTGCATTACAAGTAAGAGAAAGTATAATCTAGAAATGTCATTGCTCTATATGTACATTACCAACATTCCATTAAATAAGCTGTTAGCCGTTGCTTTGGCATTTCTGTAATGTATTATGTAAGTGGCTCCGATCGCAAGGGGTTACAAAAATCGTAAAAATTTTTGCTGGGTCCATGCCAATATTTTTAAGATTTGATCTCCAATATTAAGGTTCTTTTTATTCCTTCTAATAATTCATGGACTTTGTCGACTTAAGTTGATTTACGCAGTAATGAAAAAATCTAATGGTTACTAATTGTTGTAATTTAAATTAATTTGGACTGTTACTGCAAACTGGAAAAGTATAAAAAAATTGACTTCAGTTAGGAAATTAACGTTGGCAAATTATGAGTTAGGCTGTCATTCTAAACCAGTCGTTTGAAAAACCACTTAAGCTTTTTTGAAGGTCAATTGCCGTCCTAAAAATATACAAACATGAAAAATTTGCAAATACACACCCTGAACACGATGACACTAAAAACGATTTTGTCCCAACTCGAGTAATGCTATTATGGTTCGTGGCCTCTGAATGTTCCAAATATACAAGTCGAACTGTAAATCAGTGCACATTGCTGCAGTGAAATCTTGCTTGAGTTACACAACGGCAATGCGCCGCTAGACACCAATTTTATACGCGGTCTGTGAACTGCAGATTTAAGTAGATCGCCTATGTTATTTGAAATAGGCCTAAACAAGCTGAGTCTGAAATGATAAGATAAGTATTAGGACTAGGACATGAAATAAACATTTAGCGTATAATGTGACTGCATTCTGGGGACAACGCCTTCGACAGACTTCAGTTTAGTTTAGACCAGGGGTGCCCAAAAAGATCACCAAAAGCGGCAATAACATGCCATCATGGAAAGAGGTACTGCCGATCGTCCTCCTGGGACTACGTACCGCCGTAAAAGAAGATGCGGTATGGCCAAGTGTTACGACTCCCAGGCGAATTAGTACACATGCATCAAATAAGGTCACAAACGAACATGAATTCGTTGGTAACCTACGGCAGATAATGCGGTCACTCAGAGCACCGGAACCGCTTCATCACAGCACACCTAAAGCTTTCATACTCAAAGATTTAGAGACGTGCACCCATGTATTCCTTCGTATAGATGCTATAAATCCGCCATTAACTCCATCCTTCGAAGGTCCATACCAGAGATTAGCAATGAGTACCGCAACTTTGGATACCACCGCATTAATACGCATTCTTTTTACTACATACTACCAAAGAATATGAAGTGTATAGAAGGCGCATCTGAGCTCAAAAATTCACATTTTTTGTTTGCGAGCTTCAGAGAGCGGGGGGAAGCCACAAAAGGGAAAAAGCGGTACCAGCAGGAGACCAAGCGCTTCAGTTTGCGCTCATTGACTGTCCGAACTGAAGCACATGCTACCGACAAACACACATGAAGTGAAAGTGCCGCTTCTCCTGTGTACTTTGAGGTGTTGGTGGTTGTTTTGGTCTCTCAATAATTTTTAGTGCAAATTTCTCACAGCAACACATTAGGGCAGTTCAGGATAACGTGCAAACGGTCTGACACCATGGCATGGGGAAAATGTGATGGCAAATATTTTCAACGCAACAACAAAATGTACACATTTGCCCATGGCGAGCAGCGGCAAATTTCCCACACTGAAACTCTATTGCATATTTTTCGCCATGGGGAAAACAGATTTGACAATCAATCAGTTATCCCAATTGTCGAGATGGAGCCGTTGAAAAAGAAAATAAAAAAATTAGATATTCTATAATTTTCTCTTTTTCACATTTTTTTTGGATGTTTTCAATAATTTTTATGGATTTAAAGATAAAACACTAGTATTGTTTTCGATTCCCCTTTTTTATTCTTCAAAAACAGCTGTGAATTCGTTCCGCAACCGAGTTGCTATGAAGTTTTAAAAAGTGCGCTCAGTGTTGATGGCAAATATTTGAAACGGCATATATTTGCCCAAATATTTCCACGTTATCCTGAACTGCCCTATTGTTTTTATATGCCCACAGCAAAGCAATGATCGTAGTTTCAACGACGCCAATGCTTTTTGTTGTTGTAGTTTTTGTGTGTATGCTTTTTTGTGTTGGCGATTGGTTTTGTTACACAGCTCGAGAAAAATGTAACGTCAATATTGAACAGAATGTTTACTGCCATTATCAATCAAATCGCTGCGGCGTGCGGTCGTTTGTTGTCTTATGCTGGGCTTTGATTGAATATTTTTAACCCTAGTTAGATAACGTTATTTTTTGTACTGAAAAGATAACGATACGTCTGAGAGGCGTATGCTAGTTTATATCCTTTCAAAAGTGTTGTTAGAAGGAATATTGATAATTTTCTTATTGAGATCACTTATTTCATAAATTTCTGTTAACATTAAATCATTTTTGAAGTAAAATATCGTTTGTTTAGTAAAATAAAAATGAAATTAAAATTGACGATTGAGAGAGAGAGAGCAAAAAATTCAAAAGGCGTACGTCTCGCAGACGTACCTTATCTAAGCAGGGTTAAGCTTGCAGATATTTAGACGTGGTTGATCCAAAATCAAGATTAAATCAAATATTTTTACTTGGCTCATTCCAAGAGAAGTATTTGTTTGTATTTTGACGTGGTTGATCCTAAATTTTTTGCAATTGTTTATTGTCGTGGTTGAACCAATTCAAACTTTATATAAATACTTATTTTTACTTGACTAGCTTCAAGTAGAATTATTTGTTTAAATTTTGACGTGGTTGATCCTAATTTTTTTTTACAAAAGAACTACAAAAATGGTTTTCACAAATATAAAGATTACGACAAAAATCTTTATATTTGTGAAAACCATTTTTGTAGTTCTTTCCTTGGCAAAAGAAAATTAAAACTCGATGCGATCCCAATTATGAATTTGGATGAGAATTGTCAGGATTCAGAAGAAGAATTTTTGGAACCTGAAAATTCAGCCAAAAAATTACGTTTTGACGATGGAATGTGTAGTAATTGCGAAAAAATGCAAAATCAATTCGCTTTTACAAAAATAAATACACAGATCTGTTAAGAAAATTTAAAAGAATTCAGGAAAAGATGCGACGAGAAAAGTATCCTGTTAAACTAAATAAGAATAAAAAAAATACGCTGAAAACTCTGCAAAATACTATTGACTCGTTACCAAGAATAAGCAAAGAATCTAAAATTTTTTGCAAATTGTTAATAAGTTCCAGGCCAAAAGAATACTCGGCAGATGTTAAATATTTAGCTCAAAATATTTTTTACATTTCCCAGTCGACGTATTGCTTTCTGCGGAACAAGCTAAATTTGAATTTGCCACATATTAGCACATTAAATCGATGGGCCCCAATAAAGTTCCTTCAGCCCGGTTTTAAAAATAGCGCTTTCGAATGGATGAAATGTCGATCAAAAAAGAATTGAGATATAATTAGAAATTAGATTTAGTTGACGGGTTCGCATGTAATGGCTTTGAAAGAACAAAAAAAATTGGTAACCATGTGTGCGTCTTTATGCTCAAGTCCATGTTCTCCAATAGAAGTTTTATTTTAAATTATTTCATATCTGAAAATGGACTCAACGCAGATAATCTGTGTAAAATAATAACAGAAAACTTAAAATTACTTAGTTCTTTTGAAATAACAGTCAAAGTGTTGGTATGTGATCAGGGGTCTGCTAACAGAAAGTGCTTCACCAATTTCGGAGTGAGTCTAGAACGGCCTTTTTTTTGAATTCAATAATCAAAAAGTTTTTGTTATGTTTGACTTTCCTCATTTGATTAAATCATTAAGAAACGGGTTGCTTAAATGCGACTTAAAAACACCAGATGGAGTAGTTAGTTTTAAGGTCGTACAAGAGCTGTGGGAAAAAGAAGAAAACTCCAAAACTAAAATGTGCCATAAGCTGACTAGGCAACATATATTCCCCAATGCATTCGAAAAAATGCGAGTTAAGTTTGCTACGCAAGTTTTTAGTAAAACAGTTCAAGCAGCAATTAGAACTATTTGCGACACTACTGGGTTCACAAAAAGTTCCAAAGTTTTAGCTTTATCTACAGCTGAGTTTATCAAAAAAGTGGACCAAATATTTGATTGCACGAATAGTGGATCCCTCTATTCGGATAATTGCTTCAGATCAGTTTTGCTATTAAATAATGAGTCGTACAACTTTATCAAGACTTTTTTAAATTATTTGGAAGATGTTAAATTTATGGATGATAAAAAACGTGTTTTTTTTTTGGATGGAATGAAATTGTCCCTTAAAGCTGTTCTTTTAATCACTGATGAAGTATTAAGCAATAATCCACACAAATTTTTTATAACAACCAACTCTTTTAACCAAGACAAACTGGAAAATACTTTTGCAATTTTAAGACAAAAAGGGGGCAATAACAGCAATCCTTCAGTTGCGGATCTTAATAATATTTTAGCCAGAATAATGGCCTCAAGGATTATTCGGTCAAGTGTAACGACTAATTGTGAAGATACTCAGGAATCCATGGATCAAATCCTATTACATGCTGAGACGGACGAAACTGTTTTTTGTACTGATGAGGAGAAAGATAATGACGTCCAATTGTATGATCTCGATTTCAGCAGTAATGAGTACGCAAATTATTTTTTAGATGACCACTTCGACAACCGATCAGAAATTAACGTGGAGTTAGTTTCAATAAGATATTTTGTAGGATATGTTGCTTACAAAATTCTCTCAAAAATGAATTGTGACATATGTTTCCAAAAATTTGGAAAGGAAGATGAAGTTTTAACTGCGCCAAGTGAAATATTTATTTTCAATAAAAATTATCAATCGGTTACAGACTTTGGGGTAACCTTTTAGCTCCTTCGGATTCCCTTATGGAAGCACGCAAAAAACACATTCTGGTGTTTCACAAAATTTTTGAGTCGGATCCTGAAAAATTTGGTATTAAGGCATATACCTATATCCGACTCATGCAAGAATTCTACTCCAGAATGATTCAGTGATGAATGCTGCGACAGTAAATTGAAAATCCTAGATTTTCTTATTTTAGTTCTTTTACGCAAACATTGTATGTGGGCCATAAAAAAAGGAAGTTCCAAACAACGGAAGTTAAAAATTATTGCGGGTCAATAAAACAGCTCTTCCTTTGTTGCTTTTTTATTGTTTATGTTTTGCATCGTTTTTAACTTCCTTTTTTTAATTTACTGTCACAGCATTCATCAGGGAATCTGAAGGAGCAAATAGGTTATAGAAAAAGTTTGTAACCGATTGATAATTTTTATGGAACATGTTTCACTTAGCGCAGTGAAAACGTCATCATTTCTTAGTTTTTGGAAACATATGCCACAATTAGTTTTTTAAGAATTTTGTAAGGAACATATCTTACAAAAAATATTATTGAAACTAGCTCCATGCTAATTTCTACTCGATTGTCGAAGTTGTTATCTACAAAATAATTTGCGTAATCATTACTGTAAAAGTATTTTCTAGTTTATCTTGGTTAAAAAACTTATACAAAATTTATGTGGGTTATTGCTTAATTTCATCAGTGATTAAAAAACAGATTTTAGTTCCAAAAAAAACTTGTATCATCCATACATTTAACATCTTTCAAATAATTTAAAAAAGTCTTTATAAATTTGTACGACTCATTATTTAATTGTAAAGCCGATCTAAAGCAAATATCCGATTGCCCTATTCATGCAATCAAATATTAGGTATACTTTTTTGATAAATTCTTTAGGAACTTTGTTTGTAGCGACCATATAAGTCGCCATGCCAACCATATTTTATTTTCTTTTCTATGATTTGGCGCACACTATAGTCTGCAATAAGTTCAGGAGCAATGTGCGACGCCGTGCAGGCTTATAGAAGAAGAACAAAAGCCAGCCAGAAATTAGAAATCGGTTTTTACAATTTCAGCTTTTCGCCAGCGCAACAACAACAACAACTGCGTTCGTCTTCACCTCGCAATCATTCCACGCCACAGCAATGTGCTAACGCACAATCGCTGCAGCGAGCACAACCAAAGAGCGCAACACAGATAGAACTACGCTCTCACTTACAAAGCAACGCTCTCACCACATATTTGATCTATGAAAGCAGAGCGCGGGTCGTAATGTTAGAACCCGCCATACAAAATTTTTGCTTGTATGACATGCGCATTCTGTATGTTTATTTTCTTTGATACTACCAAAGAATATGAAGTGTATAGAAGGCGCATCTGAGCTCAAAAATTCAAATTTTTGTTTGCGAGCTTCATAGAGCGGGGGGAAGCCACAAAAGGGAAAAAGCGGTACCAGCAGGAGAGCAAGCGCTTCAGTTTACGCTCATTGACTGCGCGAACTGAAGCACACCCTACAAGGAGACTACCGGTCATATGACTAGTTATATAACCGGTATACATAACCAACATATCGGTTATATTTCTAGTCAGATTTGTTCTAGCCGTGTGAAAAATCTGACTAGTCCTTTTGTGTACGTGTGACTTGATTTCGTGTACGTGTGATTTGATATCACCTTCTAACGCATGCACTCCGAAATCTTGGCAAACGTACAGCTGTCTCGCTTACTCACATGGAGTGTCGCATGTAACAATCAGTTACGTCTAACTGACAAACCGGTCAGACCTATCTGGTAGACATAACGTACGATTCGGTATATCTACCAGATAGGTCTGACCGGTTTGTCGGTTAGACGTAACTGATAGTCATAACGTAAATATACATTAAGACTATTTGCACGATTAGTTTAATAAAAATGTATTTGGTTTTTATAAAAATTCATAAATACAAACAGAAAAGGCGAGAAAACACAAAAACACAACACAAACAACACAAATATACACAATATTTCTTCCGGCGCCTATGGTTTCAGCCTCCAGGGTTCTTTTGCTGAATAAGCAATTTCCACAACTTCGGAACATCTATATAAAACAATAATGAAATAATGATGAAATGTAATGTTATTTTTTAATAAAATAAAGAATTTTACCCATTAGAACACGTTCCTCCAAAACAAATTTCGCCAGCGGACGCCTTCTTCGTAGCACAAAAATGTTTTGTGCATGAAATCAGGTGACGCGTTACGTTTATAGCGCCATCTCACTCTATTCTACAGAGAATATGGAAGGTACTAATGCGAATATATCGTTTCATTCGCACTTACTTAATAAAATCCCAAAATGTGAAATGCAGATTTGTGTGTGTTATACTACGTTTACACAGACGAGATTATCTCGATTTGCGCGATTAAGTCGTTAATCGCGTATCAAAATGCGCGATTACCCATACAAAGTTAACCTCGCAAAAAGGGCGATTAAAAGTTAATCTCACAAAATAATCTCGTATTTCCCCAATGCAACTCTGCAAATTTGGCTGAAATCGATTATTTTTGTATCATCACTAAGCGAATGTCATGTAAAAATAAACAAAAAAATGGATTGCAGCGCGAAAAGGTTTGTATAATTTGTATATTAGTCAATTTATTTTCAATTATTAAGTTAATTAATTTAATTTCAGGAAAAGACGATTAAATTGGACGAGCAACGAGGTTGCCATACTGCTGGAGTTGTGGGAGGAGCGCATACCAGCGCTCCGAGGAACCAAAAAGAACACCCACGTCTTCGCTGAAATTGGAGCAGAGCTGGCTAGTCGCGGTTATAGTTATACGGGCGTGGACATCAAGAACAAATTACATAACTTGACCAATAAATATCGGTAAGGACACATATATACATATGTATAAATAATGGTACAATTTTCACTTTTACTTCCTTAGCAGCGAGAAGAAGATAGTTGGAGTGTCCGGTGGCTCGCCTTCAACCTGGGAGTTCTACGAAAAAATTAACAGCTTCCTGGGCGGCTTCAAAAGCTTTAATTTGGAGGAGCTGATTGAGGAAAGCGCCGAAGGTATTATAAAGAAATGCTCAGGTTATTGTGTGTGATAAATATTTATATTTATTATTCTTTTTAGTTGGTTCCGATGCCGACAACTCTCAGGTTGAAACACCGGGCACTTCAGAACCTGCAGTCGAGTCCAGCACGGATGACTCTGTACCTGCAAAGCAACAAAAAGTGTCAACATTTCAGCAAGAGCTGTTGAAAAAGTTCGACGAGGTGAACGACACTATTAGTCGACAGGTGCAGGATGTCAACAAGCTCTCTGAAAAAATGTTGGAGAAGCAGGAGGAGTTATTGGTGGTGGAGAAGGAGAGGAATGTGATATTGGAAAAGTTTTTGGGAATTTTAAGCCAAAGGAAAAATTAAATAAAAACATAAAACTTACACAAGTACAAAGAAACCGCTTTTCTTATTTGCTCTGCGGTGGTGTTTCCATCGAAAAAAGCATCTGTGTGCTCAGGCTGAACTCTGCTATGTATTGCTTCATATTGTGTTTGTGCTTCCATCCACTTATTGTTTATTTTATCGTTGTGTGCATTGAGGAAGTTGTGCAACACACAACAGCATTTGATAATTGCAGCGGCGTTGTTTATCAGATTGTCGATGCCTTTTCCGACGCGTCTGAATCTTGCTTTCAAATGACCAAAAGCATTCTCTACAACCCTACGAGCTTTCGAAAGATTGTAGTTGAAAGTCTTTTGCCGCTGACCAGCTGCAGTGCAGTAAGGATATGGCTTCATAAGGAATTCAGTAAATCGAAAAGCTGAGTCGCCTAAAACTACCACGGGGACATTGGTATCAGAAATTAATTTTGCGTTTTCTTTCATGATCGGACTCTGAAGAATTTGTTTCAGCGCTGATTTTTCGAACACTTGCGAATTAGTTAGTAATTAGTATTTTAAATTGATGTCGGTAGATGGGTGTTACCGGTAATCAACCAGTGCTAGCAAAATCATAGAGTACCATCCCTTGTAATTGTAGTAGTCCACAGCATCATTTGCCGAAGGTCGAATTTCAATATGACAGCCATCTGGAACATAAAAAGGTCAAAATAAACTAAATTGCTGCAATTCTACAACTTGCCTACAGCTCCAAGACATTGAGGAAAACCTATTTTCTGGAATCCTTCCACGCACTCAGTATTCTTGTCTTGGTTTAAGAAGTTGCCGCTCAGATATTCGGGGGCGAGCGCTTCCCAAACAGATGTGCAAAACTTGCAGTATCAAACATACCGATGCTTTTGACACACCAAACAGTCTACCAATTGGTCCATATTCACCCGACGATCTGAGAGCGTATATTGCTATAGCAACTCGCTTGTCCAGTGGAATGCAATCCCTATAGTTTGTGTCTTTTCTGCCTAAACTCTTGAGTTTATGGCATAAGATATTAAAGCATTCACGGCTCATCCTGAAGCTTTCTTTAAAAAATTGTGCATCATTGTGAGGAACATCACGTTCCCAGAAGCATCCATGCCTTTCCTAAAGCAACATAGATATTAATAAATCTAATATCGTGATTTTCGTGAAGCTTGAAAACTTACTCGCATCCACAATCTTCTTCCATGTGTTGGATTAATCACTGCAAAAAATAATGCGTTTCTTTGTTGGCGAAGGGCAGCAATTCTGCGCAAATGGGATATTCTTTGCATTTCCAACTGATGTAGCTCAGACTTTCTTGCATTCGTAGAAGAAGTGAAAAGCATTAAAACACTTAGAAAATCTTCTTCGATATCCGTTTCTACATTTTTATTAAAAATTTCACTCATTTTCATCCAAATTTCACTAATTTTTTTTCCAAATTTTACGAAACAGTCTCGTTTGCAAAACAATAACAAAGAGAAAATGTGAAACGTCAAAATTAACCTCGTATTCAAGTTAATCTCTATATTGTAACCGTCGTGGAAATAGTAGAAACTGTTGTAAAAGTTGTAAATCAAAATGACACAACACACGAATTCAATCAGCACGTCCGGCTTCTCCGACACTCACTTTTATTCTCAATAATCAATTTGAAACACAAAAGCTTATGGCTATACAAAATGATGCTTACATTTACATACATACATATACGTAGATATGGTGTGAACGCAGAAAATGGCACAAATCACGTGACAAACGGGGGTGGTTTACATTTGATCGTGCTACACATTGCTACGCTTACATGCTAATATACACACATTTGGAACATAGGTAAATAGGAACGTGACATATATTACAAACATACATTGGTATCGATTCTAAGAAATAGATCGCGTGATTTTCATATTCTAAGGAATTATTGAATGCGTGACGCCATGAGCGTCATACCATACACTGCTACATTCGGTCATATCCTACACTGCTACATTCGGTCATCCTGACAATGGGAGATCCCCTGATCTCCCGAATTTTCTGCATCTACCTCGTTATCTGAGACCTGGCAGCCCTTGAACCATGGCTTCAAGTTCCCAATCGCCCACACTCCACTGTATGGTAAACGCGTTTGTTGAAAACCTTCCACGTCCTGTAATAAATATCTATCATTTCGCAGCACTTTAGCAACGCGGTATGGTCCTCGGAATTTAGGTATGAGCTTCTTGGACACGCCGGTTGATGAATCGAAATTTTTAACCATCACATAATCTCCCTCATCGAATTCATGTGCAACCCGGCGCTTTTTATCAACATATCTTTTGTTATATTCTTGCAGCTTTTCCTGTTTTTCCGCCGCTTTGTTGCGCACGTCTTCAAGATTCACTCTTAATGTGTTATCGCTCGATTCTTCTAACGCTTCTTTTAACATATCTACAATCTGCCCTCTTTGAGGCACACCGAAAAGTACTACACTGGGATGTTCGTTGATTGTTCTGTGGATAGAGTTATTAAGTGCGTGTTCTACGTTTTCTAAAACCGAATACCAATGCAATCCCTTTTCAGGCTCCACTAATTTCGAAATCATCGGTCCGAGACTTCTGTTCACTCTCTCTACTTGTCCGTTTGCTTGTGGAGAGCCTGTAGCTATTTTTACGTGCCTTACATCGTTTGCTTCCATAAATTCTTTAAATTCATTAGAAGTGAAACAACTCCCCCTATCAGAAATTATGCACTTCGGCCTGCTATACGATCTAAAGTAGTCTTTCAGAGCCCTCACCGCCTCACTAGTCTTTGTTGTTTTCGTTGCATACAGTCTAACAAACTTTGTGAATGCATCTACTATTACTAAAATGTGTTTCTTCGCTCTAGAGTTATCAACAGGTCCATAATGGTCGATGTGTATTACATCAAAAGGAATATTTCCTTTGGGAATATTATGTAAGAATCCTTCCTCACGGCCACTTTTGGCAGAGTACGCTATGCACTTTAAGCAATTCTCTATATGCTTTCCGACTTTCTTTATAATCTCCGGAAACCAGTAACTCTTCGAAACTAATTCTACCACCTTATCAATTCCCACATGGCCCATCTCATCATGATATTTGTAAACAACATGACTTTCCATAGCGTCCGGAACATAAAACAAAAGTGTGTTCTCATCTCTTTTTCTATAGATTACCCCATTTCTCATCTCATACAAACTATCTTCCGCCTTCTGCAATTTCTCACGCAATAATTTTAACTTGTTATCTCTACCTTGACATATAATTAAATTTTCCTCAAATGTATTCGTATCCAAAACAAGAATATTCGTATACCTACTCAACGCATCTACGTGTTGCATACGTACTCCAGCGCGATGCTCAAGGACATAGTCGTAGTTTTGCAATTCGAGTGCCCATCTTGCTATTCTTGGGTTAAGCTCTTTTTTATTTAGAGTCATCGTCAAGGAATTACAATCGGTCACAATCTTAAATCTTTTCCCTTGTAAATAAACACGAAAACGTTGGAGAGCATTAATTATGGCTAATGTTTCCAATTCAAAACTGTGGTACTTCGATTCTGTTTCCGTTGTCCTTTTCGAAAAATAAAATACGGGATGTAGTTTTCCATCTACTTTCTTTTGTAGGAGAATAGCACCAAAACCAATGGAACTTGCGTCGCAATGCAATTCTGTTTCGTCATTAGGGTCATACAATGCAAGAACTGGCGATTCTAACAATTTTTGTTTCAAAACTTCAAACGATTCTAATTCTGTCGAGCCAAATTCAAATTTTCTGTCCTTCTTCGTAAGGTCATATAGGGGTTTAGCTGTTAGCGAAAAATCCTTAACAAATCGACGAAAATATGAGCAGAGACCTAAAAAACTTTGCACAGAATGCACATTCTGCGGTATTGGAAAATTTTTAATTGCCTGAAGTCCTTTTTCATCCGCTTTAATTCCTTCACCATTTATTGTATACCCCAGATACTTCACTTCCGTTTGGAAAAAATCACATTTGTCCAGTCTTAGTTCTAATTTGTTATTTACCAACCTTTGAAAAACTTCACACAAAACCTCAAAGTGTTCCTCAACACTCTCCGTCGCTATCATTATATCGTCTAAGTAGACAATTAACTTATCTTCCCTCACCATGTCTGCAAAAATTTTGTTCACGAACCTTTGAAAAACTGAAGGAGCGTTTTTCAAACCGAATGGCATCCTCAAAAATTCAAACTGCCCTAAAGGTGTCGTAAACGAAGTGTATTTAACTGAATCGGGATGCATGTGCACGTGAAAAAATCCATTCTTCAAATCCAATTTCGAAAAAAATCTCTTGTTTACTAGTCTGTCTAGCAAATCATCTATGAGCGGAATTGGATAATTATCCCTAGCGGTCATTTTGTTGAGTGTACGGTAGTCAACACACATTCGCAACTCTCCTGTTTTCTTCTTAACCAACACTATTGGTGACACAAATTCGGATTCGCTCGCTCGAATGTACCCCTTGGCTAAATATTCGTCTAACAATTTTTGCAACTCAGTTTTTTCTGTGTATGATAACCGTCGAGGGGAACAGTGGAACGGTTTCGCGTTTTCAACATTCAATTTCATTTCGAATTTCACCTCAGGTTCACAGGGGCGTTGAGGCCTCAAATAGCATTCTTCAAACAATTGCCTGAACTTTTCTTTAATTTTAAAATTTAGACTGTCACCAACGTTTACATTTTGCTCAGTGTCAACAATACAATTTATTGTTAACAAAAAATCGGTGAAAACCTCACAACCACCCCTGGCATTTTTACAGTCATCGGTAAAATTATTACAAAAATTTTTCGTAGTTTCGCTATCGTTTTCCAAAGATTTACAATCATTTTTATAACTTTCGATATAGTTTGTTTTCAAAAGATTTTTTCCTTTTTCAACATTACTCTGGATATGGCCATCATCTCTTTTATCTGCCTTTTCACTCTCACTCGTCTTAACCACTCTGTCTTTCTTTGCTTCTTTGTCATCGATATCAACTTTACACTCATTTTCATTACTATTATTTTTGGAACTATCAATTTTTTCTTTATAAACTTGTGACTCGTTTTCCTTATGATACATTTTTTCAATGCAACTCGATACACTTTTACTTTCCATCGCTTCTATATCATCTTTGAAAACCAATATCAACTTACTTGCTGTAAAGAAATCTCTACCGAGAACCACGTCATACCCCATAGACTCATCGGCCACCACGAACAAGTTAATGTCAATTTTCTTTTTCCCGAAATTAACTGTGCACGAAATTTTCCCAAAAATCTTTAGTTTACTTTTATTTAAACCGAAATAAGAAACAGAACAAAAATCACGAATTTCAATTTCATTTGACAACAGCGACCTCTTCATAAAACTGATTGGGCTTCCAGAGTCTAGGAGGCATTTTACAAGTAAATCGACATTGTTATAAGGACTTACAGACAACCTTAAGGTTCTTACATAAACATTTTCGTCAACCGCATGGACCATCGTCTTCCTTCCTGGACAAGCAGCCACCTGGTGTTCCTTACTCCCACAGCCGTAGCAAGCGCCCATCTCACGCTTTGGCTTTATGCACGCCGCAGCCATATGCCCGATTGAATTGCAGTTGTAGCATCTCATGGTTGCTGTTTCTTGTGAACTTCTGGTGTTCTGCTGCTGCCCCATTCCACGCTGTGGAAGCTGCACCCGCGAAAAAGCTTTAAGCAGCTGCACCTTGTTGTCGTAGCATTGGATGTAGGCTTGGGCGCGTAAGCCGCTATCGGGTATTCCCTCGATGATGTATTCGAGCAGCTCGTCTTCCTCGATTTGAATCGCACTCGCTAGGACAACTTTATCTCCATAATACTGGGAAAAGCTTTCTCCGTGCCGCCATTTTCTGGTCTGGAATTTTCGTCGTAAGGTGATTTTGTTATGTTCACCACCAAAGAACTGCTGCATATCGTCGACTAGTGCATCGATATTTTCGGTGGCGTAGCAAGGCTTTGAGTATAGCCACGACTGTGCCTTTCCAGTTAGCTTGCAAATGAATAGCGCGCGCAGCATCCCCTCGTTGTCGCAATATGAGGAACCGATGCTCCTCAATTGTTGTACCCACACGTCACAGTTTGCGGTACCGTCGTACTCTGGCACCAGATTTTTCAAAATCTCGAACGGGATGCGATGCTGCGACGGACTACTTGATGCCTGTGTAACAGTGGTGCAACAGCCTGATGCCAACGTTGCATCCTGCCGATGCAGAGCTCCCAACTCGTTCTGAACGCCCTCACACTCTTCGCCGTCCGATATAGCAATCGCTGCTGGACATTCTCCACGCACTTCAGGCGGCACTTCGTTTAGCCGCACTGCTAACGCATTTTTTGAGCCACTGGTCGAAAGTTTAAGTTTTCTGAGCCACTCGCGAAGCTGCGTCGCTGTGTATTCGTTTGCACTGATCGGATTTTCCATTGTCTTTTGCTTTTATGTATAAAAAAAAATGTGGGGTATGCGGCCGATCCCACTTCTGAAGTTGTAACCGTCGTGGAAATAGTAGAAACTGTTGTAAAAGTTGTAAATCAAAATGACACAACACACGAATTCAATCAGCACGTCCGGCTTCTCCGACACTCACTTTTATTCTCAATAATCAATTTGAAACACAAAAGCTTATGGCTATACAAAATGATGCTTACATTTACATACATACATATACGTAGATATGGTGTGAACGCCGAAAATGGCACAAATCACGTGACAAACGGCCCTACAAGGAATGCCTAACCGAAACTCCAGAAAAAAGTTCAAAATTTGTCTGAAAACTAACACATGCATAAAAATATCCCAAATCTCACTAACACATACAAATCTGCATTTCACATTTTGGGATTTTATTTAGTAAGTGCGAATGAAACGATATATTCGCATTAGTACCTTCCATATTCTCTGTATGATAGAGTGAGATGGCGCTATAAACGTAACACGTCACCTGATTTCATGCACAAAACATTTTTGTGCTACGAGTCAGACGAAGAAGGCGTCCGCTGGCGAAATTTGTTTTGGAGGAACGTGTTTTAATTGGTAAAATTCTTTATTTTATTAAAAAATAACATTACATTTCATCATTATTTCATTATTGTTTTATATAGATGTCCCGAAGTTGTGGAAATTGCTTATTTAGCAAAAGAACCCTGGAGGCTGAAACCATAGGCGCCGGAATATTGTGTATATTTGTGTTGTTTGTTGTTGTGTTTGTGTTGTGTGAAAAGTGAGTGAAAAGGCGAGAAAACACAGCCTTTTCTGTTTGTATTTATGTATTTTTATAAAAACCAAATAAAATTGTATTAAACTAATCGTGCAAATAGTCTTAATGTATATTTACGTTATGACTATCAGTTACGTCTAACCGACAAACCGGTCAGACCTATCTGGTAGATATACCGAATCGTACGTTATGTCTACCAGATAGGTCTGACCGGTTTGTCGGTTAGACGTAACTGATTGTTACGGTAGACATACCGAATCGTACGTTATGTCTACCAGATAGGTCTGACCGGTTTGTCAGTTAGACGTAACTGATTGTTACATGCGGCACTCCATGCGAGTAAGCGAGACAGCTGTACGTTTGCCAAGATTTCGGAGTGCATGCGTTAGAAGGTAATATCAAATCACACGTACACGAAATCAAGTCACACGTACACAAAAGGACTAGTCAGATTTTTCACACGGCTAGAACAAATCTGACTAGAAATATAACCGATATGTTGGTTATGTATACCGGTTATATAACTAGTCATATGACCGGTAGTCTCCTTGTAGGGGGGGTGGTTTACATTTGATCGTGCTACACATTGCTACGCTTACATGCTAATATACACACATTTGGAACATAGGTAAATAGGAACGTGACATATATTACAAACATACATTGGTATCGATTCTAAGAAATAGATCGCGTGATTTTCATATTCTAAGGAATTATTGAATGCGTGACGCCATGAGCGTCATACCATACACTGCTACATTCGGTCATATCCTACACTGCTACAATATGTAAACGGGCAACGAGATTATCTTAACCTCGATGAGTTAATCTCGCTGTGTAAACGTGTTATAAGTGAGATTTGGGATATTTTTATGCAAGTGTTAGTTTTTAGACAAATTTTGAACTTTTTTCTGGAGTTTCGGTTAGGCATTCCTTGTAGGGTACCGCTTCTCCTGTGTACTTTTAGGTGTTGGTGATTGTTTTGGTCTCTCAATAATTTTTTGTGCACATTTCTCACAGCAACACATCAGCCAGCGCAATGATCGTCGTTTCAACGACGCCAATGCTTTTTGTTGTTGTAGTTTTTGTGTGTATGCTTTTTTGTGTTGGCGATTGGTTTTGCAACACAGTTCGAGAAAAATGTGACGTCAATATTGAACAGAATGTTTACTGCCATTATCAATCAAATTAAAATGCTCTCAAAAATGAATTGTGACAAATGTTTCCAAAACTTTAGAAAGGAAGATGAAGTTTTAACTGCGCCAAGTGAAATATTTATTTTCCATAAAAATTATCAATCGGTTACAGACTTTGGTAACCTATTAGCTCCTTCGGATTCCCTTATGGAAGCAAGCAAAAAACACATTCTGGTATTTCACAAAATTTTTGAGTCGGAGCCTGAAAAAATTGGTATTAATTAATTATTAATGAATATATATCCGACTTATGCAAGAATTCTACTACCGAATGGTTCAGTGATGAATGCTGTGACAGTAAATTGAAAATCCTAGATTTTCTTATTTTAGTTCTTTTACGCAAACATTGTATGTGGGCCATAAAAAAAGGAAGCTCCAAACAACGGAATTTAAAAATTATTGCGGGTCAATAAAACAGCTCTTCCTTTGTTGTTTTTTTATTGTTTATGTTTTGCATCGTTTGGAACTTCCTTTTTTTAATTTACTGTCACAGCATTCATCAGGGAATCTGGAGGAGCAAATAGGTTATAACAAAAGTCTGTAATCGATTGATAATTTTTATTAAAATTTTTATGGAACATGTTTCACTTAGCGCAGTGAAAACGTCATCATTTCTTAGTTTTTGGAAACAGATGCCACAATTAATTTTTTAATTGTTTCATTAATAATTTAATATTTCTTATCTACAAAATATTTTGCGTGATTACTGCTGAAATAAAATACATAGTATCAAAGAAAATAAACATACAGAATGCGCATGTCATACAAGCAAAAATTTTGTATGGCGGGTTCTAACATTACGACCCGCGCTCTGCTTTCATATATCAAATACTAGCTGACCCGGCGAACTTCGTCCCGCACGACATTTGCTGTTTTTTATAATGGAATACGCGAGATGGCGAATCAATGGCGATGTGGCAAATTGACGAAGAAAACCAACTAAAGGAAGGGGAGGGAGCTACTGATTAACGCAATCGAGGCCCGTAAATAAGCAATGGTGCTGCTAAGTTTCAGTAAAGAAATGGATAGCGCTTGAACCATATTTAAGTTATATTGGCAGGGCCACGGCCCCTTATTCAATATCCGCACAATGCCCTCTGTCGAAAGAGAAAATGGTAGGTTCGTACTAAGTGTCATTGCTGAGCGACTTATAGTTCAGCGAAATATTTGGGTCACAACAAATGTGCCACGCCCCTTGTCCAACGCTTATAAAAACTTACCAGTAGAATGACCCATCTATGGGACGACGGGGTACTCAATTTCAGTGTTGTACGACTTACAATTTCAAAGATATTCTATATTAAAGATTTGAGTCGTATGGGCGGAGCACCGCCCTCTTGTTAAATACTCGCCTCATTCCTTTTGCCGACAGATATGACTAAATGGTAGGTTCATACCAAGTTTCATTGATGTAGGACTTAGAGTTCTGCTGAAATATTGGGTCAAACAAATTTGCCACGCCCCTTGTCTAACGCTCATTAAAATTTAACAGTAGAATGACACTTCTGTGGGAGGATGTTATACCAAATTTCAATGCTGTGCGACTTACAATTCCAAAGCAATTCCATATAAAAGATTTGAGTTGTATAGGCAGAGCCACGCCCTCTTCTTAAATACCCGCCTCATTCCCTCTGCCGAAAGATATGACTAAATGGTAGGTTCATACCAAGTTTCATTGATGTATTGGGTGTACAAGTAGAAAACCGCCGTTTTTTTTTTCATAATTTGAGGCTTTATTGCGTATAAATAGCTACATGCTGATTATTCAAAATATTTTCCATCGCTAGCCCCAACTTTCTCCCATCTTTCTGGCAGCATGTGAATTCCGCGTCGAAAAAATTGTTCGTCTTTGGACGCGATCCATGTATCCAGCCAATTTTTGACCTCTTCGTAAGACTGGAAGTGCTGTTCAGCTAGACCATGCGTCATCGATCGAAACAAGTGAAAATCGGAAGGAGCGATGTCTGGAGAGTAGGGCGGGTGGGGTAGGATGTCCCATTTCTGTGTTTCCAGGTAAGTTTTTACGACCTTGGAAACATGAGGCCGGGCGTTGTCGTGTAGGAGTATCACTTTATCGTGCCTTTCCTTGTATTGTGGCCGTTTTTTCTTCAGCGCTCGGCTCATGCGCATCAGCTGGGTCCGATAGAGAGCTCCTGTGATGGATTCGCCTGGTTTCAAAAGTTCGTAATACACTACGCCGAGTTGGTCTCCCGCAAATGACGCTTATTCGGTTCAAATTTCGACATCTTCACGCACCAACAAAAAAATGGACAATAAGAATAAACAAGCGAGATGATGTGGAGTTGTTAACCGATATCTTAGCTTGCCATGTGATGTTTCTGATCGGAATTCTCTCACCGATTTCCAAAGGTGGCACCACCCAGTGGAAAACGGCGGTTTTCTACTTGTACACCCAATACGACTTACAGTTCTGTTGAAATATTGGGTCATAAAAAATTTGCCACGCCCCTTATCCAACGCCTATAAAATTTTAACAGTAGAATGACACATCTATGGGACGATGTCTTATTATATTTCAATACTGTGCGGCTTACAATTCCGAAGCTATTCCATATAACAGATTTGAGTTGTATGCGCGGTGCCACGCCCCCTTGGTAAATACCCGCCCAATTCCCTCTGTGGAAAGATATGACTAAATGGTAAATTCGTACTAAGTTTCATTGATGTGCGACTAACAGTTCCAAAATTCAAACAAATGTGCCACGCCCCTTTTCCAACGCCCATCAAAATTTAACAGTAGATTAACACTTCTGTGGGAGGATGTAATACCAAATTTCAATGATATGCGACTTACAATTCCAAAGCTATTCCATATAAAAGATTTGAGTTGTATGGGCGGAGCCACGCCCTCTTCTTAAATACCCGCCTCATTCCCTCTGCCGAAAGATATGACAAAGTGGTAGGTTCATACTAAGTTTCATTGATGTACGACTTACAGTTCTGCTGAAATATTGGGTCATAAACAATGTGCCACGCCCCTTATCCAACGCCCATATAATTTTAACAGTCGAATGACACTTCTGTGGGAGGATGTCATACCAAATTTCAATGCTGTGCGACTAACAATTCGGAAGCTATTCCATTTAAAAGATTTGAGTTGTATGGGCGGTGCCACACCCCTTTGCTCAATACGCACCCCATTCCCTCGGACGAAGGACATGATTAAATAGTAAGTTTGTACCAAATTTAATTGATGTGTGACTTATGGTTCCAAAGTTATTGCCTAAAAATGTATTCTTGTGGTGCCACGCCCCGTTTTCCCGACTTTTCTTTTTCCTAAACCTTCACGTAACAATATGAAACAAACCCGCCGAAGGAAGTATCCAAGTTGATCCAGTAGTTTTAAAGATTTAAGCATACATAGGGACAGACAGCGACAGCGACTTTGCTTTATACCAGGGATCGGCAAAATTGACAATGAGATGGTGTTAGTGAGCGCAGAGAATTTTCTACACTGTATAAAATTAAACCGAAAAGCGAATACGAAACCAATCGCCAACACAAAAAAGCATACACACAAAAACTACAACAACAAAAACATCTATTTTTTTCGTACATAAAATTTCTTGCAGCGTACACAAGACAAAAACCAACGCTACCACCACACGTGTTGCTTCGTTGCTGTCTGAACAACGACTGATTGAAAGAGCGTAAGAATGCGTGTGCTGAGCGTACTGCTCGTATGAGTAAGCTTTGCCGATCAGTGCTTTATACTATGTAGCAGTGTTGCCGTTGTGCGACTAAAGTGTCAAATTTACCCTTTTTTAGACCGATGCCACCTGACCGACTTTTTAAAAATTGGCTTATTTTGACACTTTTCTTCGAAATCATGCGACTTTTGCCCCTTTTTTTATCAACAAGTTTATATGTAACCGGGGTACCGGTTATTTCGTGCGGTTTTTTTTGGAAAATTGAAGCTTTATTGTGAAAAATGGTTAACAATTTAATATTCAAAGTATTGCCCATCACTAGCTATAACTTTTTCCCATTTTTCTGGCAATTCACGAATACCCTTTCTGAAAAATTCGGCCGGCTTTTCCGCTATCCACGAATCGATCCAATTTTTGACTTCTTCATAATTGGAGAAGTACTGGTCAGCCAGACCATGTTGCATTGATCGGAAGAGATAGTAATCGGATGGCGCAAGGTCTGGACTATACGGCGGGTGGGGTAGGACATCCCATTTGAGCGTTTCAAGGTAGGTTTTGACGACCTGTGCAACATGTGGCCGAGCATTGTCATGTTGCAAAATTACCTTACCGTGCTTTTGTTCAAATTTCGAGCCGTTTTTTGCGCAGTGCTCGGCTCAAACGCATCAATTGTCGTCGGTAGACTTCCCCTGTGATCGTTTCATTCGAGCAATGTCCCCAATTCGTGATCTTCAAACTTTTTTGGCTGTCCGGGCCGTACATCGTCCTCCAAGTCAAAATTGCCACTTTTGAACCGTGCAAACCACTTCTGGCACGTACGCTCGGCTGGAGCATGCACACCATACACTTCCACCAAAATATGATGACTTTCGGCAGCCTTTTTCTTCATATTGAAGTAATGAAGAAGCACTCCCCGCAAAAACACTTTATTCGGCACAAAATTCGACATTTTCAAAGTAAAAAAAAGTATTGTTGTTTACGCTTCAGCTAAATGACACATACTGATTCTGAAACTATATGATAATAGCTTTCCAACACATATTTGGAAAGTTCCAAATAGTTCTGTTCACAAAATCAAGCTACGCCATCTGTTAGAAAACCGCACGAAATAACCGGTACCCCTATTACATTTTGAAAGTTGTTTCGTAAAGTTAATTTTTTTTTATTTTTGCGTGTTTAAAAATACTCAAAATATGCCTTCCTTTTAGTATTCACTTTTCAAAAGTACCACTTAAGTACTTAAAAATTACACCTCTGGCAACATTTAAACTACTTGCAACCCTTTTAATATGTCAAAGTTTTTCCGCCAAAATGTACAAAATTAATCTGAATTAACGCGCTTTTTTGTGGCTTTGTCTAAGTTATTTGTGTTAAATTAATTTTGATAGCTCCCAATGGATAGGTAAGTATATCACGCATATGCTTTGAAATGCAAATGTTTTCATAATAAATACAAAACACGTATATTGGGACTTTTTAATATATACCTCATCAATTAATTTAAGGGGGAAACATTTTTTCACAGAAAATTATCTCCTTTAGAAATTTATTAAAAAGAATAAGTTTCGAAAAGTAAAATAATGATAGTACGAGTATATATATATATACATGGTATAAAAAAATTGGATGGACACTTTTTTTCGGCTGTTACACTTTTTTTGCGACTTTTTAAAATTTTACAGCGGCAACACTGCTATGTAGTGATGTGGTGAGAGCGCTGCTTTGCAAGTGAGAGCGTAGTTCTATCTGTGTTGCGCTCTTTGGGTGTGCTCGCTGCAGCGATTGTGCGTTAGCACATTGCTGTGGCGTGGAATGATTGCGAGGTGAAGACGAACGCAGTTGTTGTTGTTGTTGCGCTGGCGAAAAGCTGAAATTGTAAAAAACTATTGCTAATTTCTGGCTGGCTTTTGTTCTTCTTCTATAAGCCTGCACGGCGTCGCATATTGCTCCTGAACTTATTGCAGACTGTAGTGTGCGCCAAATCATAGAAAAGAAAATAAAATATGGTTGGCATGACGACTCATATGGTCGCTACAAACAAAGTTCCTAAAGAATTTATCAAAAAGTAGACCTAATATTTGATTGCATGAATAGGGCAATCGGATAATTGCTTTAGATCGGCTTTACAATTAAATAATGAGTCGTACAAATTTATAAAGACTTTTTTAAATTATTTGAAAGAAGTTAAATGTATGGATGATAAATGTCTTTTTTAGAACAAAAATCTGTTTTTTAATCACTGATGAAATTAAGCAAAATAAATAAATACATACAATACATAAATTTTGTATAACAAATAAGTTTTTTAACCAAGATAAACTAGAAAATACTTTTACAATTTTGGGACAAAATTCAAATATCACTCGGTCAAGTGTAGCAACTAATTTCGAAGATATACAGGATTCTATGGATCAACTCCTATTACATGCTGAGACAGACGAAACTGTCTTTCGTATTACACCCATACCTCGCTATACGGCCGCTCTTTATACGGCCTTTCGCTATAACGGCCTTCTTCAATTAAGGCACGTTTTCGATTTACGGCCTAAAATGTTTCGCTATAACGGCCAAAAAAAAATTTTTTCGATGTCGATATATCACGTTTCTCGGTAACGTTTATTTTGTGGGAAATATTTTTTCCGTTGGCAGTAACTATTGTGAATGGGATTTTTTTTTCCGTTGAATGATAACTATTATTTTGCAATATATATTTTTTACGTTGAAAATACCGGCACCAATGCATTTTGTATGCAAAACTTATCCAAGTTCTGAACCACTCAAGTTCTAAATCACGAGCACACTCACCGGTGGAATAACTGATTCAAACGTTACCGAGCAACGTAAAAAATATTTTTATGTAACATGAAGTTCTTTCATTCTTGTTTCTATATTTTTGTTATTATTATAAAAATAAATTATAACATTGTTATAAAAAAAAAAAAAATAAATTTGGAACCGATCCCATTGAATTTGTATGAATTTGTATTAAAATAATTGATTCCTTATACGGCTTTTCGCTTTGCGGCCAAGTTTCGTGGAACGTATCTAGGCCGTATAGCGAGGTATGGGTGTACTGCCTGTTGGTTGGTTTAGTGGCTGCCTCTGTATGGGACACACTTAGGCCTATGGGCCCATTGTGATGCCACAAATTCCACCCGTTTGAAATGTGTATGCAACACTGTTTTTTCCAACATGTGATACAACACACATTTCAAACGGGTGGGGAAAGGGAGGGAGGGGACCTACAGTTTAACGCCGAATCCGAACGGCGATTGGCAGTTTTTCTTTCACACTTGGAGGTTTTTGCCATTGCCTGCCAAGAGCGCACTTGTGCGATTCTTGTAATTCTCATTCCCTTCATGTGGATAGCGACAGAAGTAGATGAGTGTTTTTTCCAGCCCAAGCCAGGAATCGAACCTGGGGCGCTCGGTATGAGAAGCCAGCGCGCTACCCGCTGAGCTATCGAGGCCGACCTACTACTGCCTGTAATAACACCTAAAAAAAAATAACGGGAAAACTCGTTTTCTCTTTCGGTGGCTGTCCTCTCAGCTGGAAATGGCAAACCTCAGAGTAAAAAATTGCTTATGAAAGAGCTCCCAACCTGCCGTTCGGAACCGGCATTAAACTGTAGGTCCCTTCAACCCGCGTACAAATTCACACGCACAACACGGGTAGTTGCGGGAAGCTAGGCCTTAGTCTCGCGTAAGCGGGCTGTCGTGCCAGTCAATTATTAATTATTAACAGTTACGCAGTAAATACACACACACATCAGTAAAACTTGGTACGAACTTTCCACTTAGTAGCACAATTCGACTAAAAGAAAGTTGTGAGCATTGGACAAGGGGGCGTGGTACCGCCTGCTTTTTTATATACATAAATTCTTTGTCTTGACTGACTGATTGATTGATTGACTCATCATCATGAACTATGGGTACTTCTTGAAGAATGAACCTCCGCCAAGACAGTATTTTTTGAAATTCGGGGTCTAAAGGGGGCAAAACATGTATTAAGGTGTTGTATGAAGAAACGTGATTTAATAGACATATTGATTTCGAACTTCCTGCAAATAATGTAGATCAAAAATAATTCGACCCGTATTTTATAATTTTTTGAGAATCAAAATTTAACTGAACCAACAATGGGTTAAGATTTGTTTACGGGAAGACTCGAAAAAAACCTGAACCGATTGACTTCAAAAATTTTAAAAATACTTGAAATAAAAAAATTGGACACGAGTTTCTAATTATTTTCAAAATCGAAATCTAGCAAACTAAGGGTTAAGAATTTGTTTAGAGTAAATGTGAAAACTCATGATGTAAAGGGCCTTTTGACTTCAAAATTTTTGGAAACACGACATCAAAGATAATAGACATATGTTTATTTTTAAATAAAAATCTGGCCGGTTCAACAATGGGTTCAGAATTTATATCGGAGGAAAAAGATAGCTTGCCTGCGAAGCCGCGGGGCCCAGCTAGTTATTTTTATAATTATTGGTTGGATAGCAACACATCGTCCCGGAAATCCGGTTTTCTTCTTTGATAGACTCTTTTACGAAAGCAATTCTATGCTCCTTGTCAGTAAGCTACTGCTTCTGGGTTTTATAAAATATTTCTGTACATTTCTAAACTACTCGACACGAAAAATGCACCTAAAAATAAAAGTGTTTTCTAGACTGAAACTTTGAAATAGAATAACATTTAGATGTATGAATCTACAGACTGAAATCCAAATCATGTATGTTTTCCCTACCTGACATATTTTGGTCCTGAAACTTCAAAATTGAAAATTTATTTAAAATAATGTCTTTCATTTGATACCCATTTTTCCATCATTGCACAATGAAAATGAAAACTGACTATGCCAGATTACTATAAATGATCTCTAGTTTCACGTCTATATCCAAATTTGGATGGGTCTCGGCAAACAAAATATTTTTTCGCACAGTGTAATAAATGTAAAGTTGGTGTTTTTACTCACTGCATCATAACTTTGTCATTTTTCTTTCAATTCTATTGATGTTTTAATGTTGACTTAATATTTGCTCAAGTAATATATTTGCTCAAAAAATATATAATAATAATATATCTTTCATCCCATATTTTAAAACTAGGGGAGATAATTTTTTTATTCATAAACAGAATATTCGAAAATTTATGATTTTTTGGTCAAAAAATTCACTTTGTTACAACTTTCCTTTGGGTAAGTTACTTGTCAGTAACTTTCCCAAAGCCAGTCAATTATTATTATAAACTTCTCCAAATCTCATCTGATCTGAACAATCTATATATCACTAAAAGGCTAAGGTATTATCTTCTTCTTGAACGACGGACAGCTCGTGTTAATCGGATAATTATTTTAGGAGAGATAACTGAAACAACAGGAAAAAAACTCGTTTTTCGAAGATTTTTTGAAAACCCTCCTTGAAAAATTTTTTTTATTTTCAGTTTCGTGTTCAGCGGCCAAAATTAGTCTAGAAAACACTTTATCTATGCACGCGATTGGCCCATTTTTTGTTGAGTAGTGTGCATGATGCACTGATCGCAAAACAATCGAATCCTCCTGCTCGGGTTGCTTAAAATAATGGCCAGATCGTAGTAACGAAGCAAGATTTTATGTTGTTTTTTTTAGTTTTAAGATGGCTTTTTGAAATGACGAGTTTGCTCTCCCAAAAGATTCCCTAGTTTCACGAAAGTTTTTATCAAATTTGGAAAGATTTATTAAGATTATCCTTTTATCCATTTTTCATTTTTTCTCTGGGATTCTATTGCTTTCTATAAAATTTCAAGCACATATACGTTTCAAAATAATTTGTCCCTTTACTGTCCATTTACTGTTCAATGGAATACAAATTTTCAAAAAAAAATTAAAAAGCATAACCGGAAATTCCAGTTATTAGTTTTGTACGCAAACTTATTCTGCACCGTTTGTGGGGGCCCCTCAGCCGTCGCCGCCCCGGGCCACCGAGCACCTTAAGCCGCCACTGGGTCACAGTATCTACGGATCGGCTAAATATAGCACACGTGTCTACAGAGGAACCCAAGGTAGAGAAACAGAAGTGGCCCGAGCAAATATCTAAAACAGAAAGATTGATCCGACGACCTCGCAAGTTCAGTGACTGCGTCACTTAGGGGGGAATACTGTGGCGCCGGCAGTAGGCAACCCTATTTCATTATGTTATTCCGAATTCTCACATTGTTTAGAAATATTTACTTTTCGATTGTTACACTGTGCGTGAAATTTGACCTCAAAAATTTAGACATGGGGGGACCTACTGGGTGAGTTTCCTATAGGTATACTGAGTTGAGATCCACCAGCCGTTTGGTAAGATTGGCTCTAGTTTATGAGAAATCCGACTTTGAAGTTCGTCGAGTTCGTCGCTTAAGTCTTCGAACATATAAATGCTAATAGGTCCTAAATCGTTGCGAATATCGCTGTACTGTCTTCGGCAAGTTTGTAGATATTTTAACGACCAACAAATTTCCTTAAGACACCAAAGCAAAAAACCACATTCAAACTGTGTTTTCGACAAAAATGTCCCAAAAACCCCACTTTTTCGTCAATTTAATGAGATTTTCCGTTTATGCATGCCAAACTGTAAGGAATTTCCATTCATACTCTCAACAAAGCAACAAACTTGACTTTCCCCCATGATTCAGTAAACAAGATTAAACCCACAAGGGTTCAAGTAACGCAGGCACGATGGGAGAGTACCGGTCACCAGGTACTGGCTGCATGCTCTTCTCGCGCTGTGTATTTAGGTTGCCATACATGCTACCTACGCGAATGCCTGCGCTGGTAAGCGATAGGATCAGAAAATTGCTAACAAGTAGGCACTAGGAAATAAGTGGTAAATCAAGGCTCCGGTTAACCGCAGCTATTTTTGCCAGATAGTTATTCTCTAGCCGCCGTGGCTCAGTTGGTTAGTGCGTTGGACCGCGAGTCGCAGGCAGCAACCTCAGGTTCAAATACTGCCTGTAATAACACCTAAAAAAAATAACGGGAAAACTCGTTTTCTCTTTCGGTGGCTGTCCTCTCAGCTGGAAATGGCAAACCTCTGAGAGTAAGAATTGTGCTTATGAAAGAGCTCCCAACCTGCCGTTCGGAACCGGCATTAAACTGTAGGTCCCTTCAACCCGCGTACAAACTCACACGCACAACACGGGTGGTTGCGGGAAGCTAGGCCTTAGTCTCGCGTAAGCGGGCTGTCGTGCCAGTCAATTATTAAATTATTATTATTAGTTATTTTCTAGTAGGTAGTTAGTAGGTACTAGAAACTGGGTACTAGAACTAGGTACTAGAAAATAAGTGATAAATAAAGGCTCCGGATATCCGGAGCGTTAGTCAAGCAACAGCAGTTGATTGAAGTATATCAGTTTTTACTTTGTGGAAAAGTCAAAGAGCAGAGCAGCCAACCAACAGCAGATTAAACAGCTTCATTGTTTGTTAGTGTCGGAACGTGAATTCATTTATTCAAGAAATAAATTTAATAGAACTACGCACAATGAATTCATGCGGTGCAGTGTCATTTAATATATATTGCTATGTTTGTGGAAAGCACACTATGATGGCTAGCAACCGCGTAATCACTACGGAAATTGCTGAATTGTATGTGCAATATTTCAACCAGACTTTCATCAGTGCTGTGCATTGGGCTCCATCAATCATTAGTACGACTTGTTTGTGGAACTTAAATCGATGGAAAAGAGGTAAATGAAATCATGTATGGTATTAATTCATTTTTAAACTACTACAACTAATTCAACTTTCTTCTTCATCACAGGAGAAGCCGACTGTATGCCTTTTGGCGCTCCAGTGATTTGGACACAGCCTACAGAACATAATCCAGATGAGTGTTATGCTTGTGTTAATGGTGCGAACGGGATAAACCGAGCCAAAAAACGTAAAATGGAATATAGAGGAACAGTGTTTGTTCAGTTGCCGCCACCACATTCGAATCTCATGCCAATCCCGAGAAGACAAAGTCCAACAGAAGCATACATTCCACCTACTTCCGTTGCTGACGCAGAATCGTATGGATCATTCTATGTACCATCCAATGCAACTGCACCATGCAAACACATCGAAATTTCCCAAAGTGGTTTGGATAACGTGTTGCGTCGCCTCAAATTATCACAGCGGCAGTCCATTCTTTTGGCTCATGATTTGAGAAAATCGAATATATTAGCACCAAATGTAAATATATATAGTGGGATCGGTCGTCATCGTCGCTTCTCTGGTTTTTTCAAAGCCATCGAAAACAATTCATTAGCATATTGCACTAATATCAAGGGTTTAGTTCTAACGATGCACAATGAATACAAGCCGGAAGATTGGCGATTGTTCATTGATTCTTCTAAGAGCAGTCTCAAGGCGGTTTTACTGCATATTACGAACGCAAAAAACAGTGTCCCGGTTGCTATCAGCACAAATACGACAGAAAATTACGCATCGCTGAAAAAGATCATTGATTTGTTGGAATACGAAGATCATCGTTGGAAAATTTTGAAAGTGATATCTCTACTTAGAGGGATGCAGACGGGATACACAAGAAACATGTGCTTTATGTGTTTGTAGAACACTCGATTTCCTGGCGATCAATACCACAAAAAGGACTGGCCACTGAGAGAAGCATTCAGATTGCGTCATGGAAACATCATTGAGGTTCCACTTGTGCCAATCACAAAAGTTTTGCTGCCACCGCTCCATATGAAACTTGGAATTGTTAAGAACTTCATTAAGGCACTAAATCCTGACGGCAGTGCATTCAATGAATTGAAACGAATTTTCCCGAGATTGAGCGGAATGAAAATTAAAGAAGGTTTGTATGAAACCATATATTTATATCAGTCATGCTCTATTATACACTACCTAACACTTATTTCCGAATAATTTAATCACAGGCATTCTCAATGGACCCGATATCCGACGATTGATGAGGGATGAACGATTTGAAGCCTGTCTGTCTGATCTGGAGCTTGTGGCTTGGGATTGTGTCAAAGCCGTAATTCACAATGTACTTGGAATATATCGCGACGAAAATTTTCGCATGCACATTGAAAACATGCTTGCTGCATTCCACAATATCAATGTAAGAATGTCATTGAAAATTCATTTCTTACATAGCCACATGGACAAATTCGCCGAACAATCACCAACCGAATCCGATGAGCATGGCGAACGTTTTCATCAGGTGACGGCAAGACTCGAGTACTGGTACAGTGGCAAGAAGCTCGAAGCTCTCCTTGGGGACATTTGCTGGAACTTGCAACAAGAAGATGAAGAAGAAACAGTATAAGCAACGAAATATATATAATATGTTCCATAGTTCAAAGTTTAGCAAAGTATCTAATTAAAATTTGAAGTGAAATCAAGATTGTGCGTTTAATATTGTTTACTGAATCATGGGGGAAAGTTAAGTTTGTTGCTTTGTTGAGAGTATGAATGGAAATTCCTTACAGTTTGGCATGCATAAACGGAAAATCTCATTAAATTGACGAAAAAGTGGGGTTTTTGGGACATTTTTGTCGAAAACACAGTTTGAATGTGGTTTTTTTGCTTTGGTGTCTTAAGGAAATTTGTTGGTCGTTAAAATATCTACAAACTTGCCGAAGACAGTAAAGCGATATTCGGAACGATTTAGGACCTATTAGCATTTAAACGTTCGATGTGTTAAGCGTCGGGCTCGTCTGAAATGAGCCAAATTAATTACACATAAATAACACTCATACGCCACGATGCGCTGCGCCAAAAAATGCACATATCGCAATTACACAGTTTGAATGTGGTTTTTTTGCATTGGTGTCTTAAGCAAATTTGTTGGTCGTTAAAATATCTACAAACTTGCCGAAGACAGTAAAGCGATATTCGCAACGATTTAGGACCTATTAGCATTTATATGTTCGAAGACTTAAGCGACGAACTCGACGAACTTCAAAGTCGGATTTCTCATAAACTAGAGCCAATCTTACCAAACGGCTGGTGGATCTCAACTCAGTATACCTATAGGAAACTCACCCAGTAGGTCCCCCCCATGTCTAAATTTTGGACTTGCACAGTGTTATTAATCAAATTTCTAAAGGAAATTCTCACAATGTTTATCAGTTTCAGGTTTCTTATGTTCGGTACTTTTTACCAATAAATGTTTTTGTCCTCGTAGTTATTCAAACTTGCGTTTACCTTTTTGAGAGCTAGTTCTTTTCAGAACTGGAGCTCCTTGTTTTTAAAGGATAAACAATTATATGTACACTGGTGGCAATTCCCATAAACTCACTTCAATTGGATTACATATTGTAATTTTTTTCTAGAAACGAAGTATTTTGACGAAATGTGTTTATTTAAATATTTAAATATTTACATCAAAATCCTAAATAAAAACTAAATACACCATTCTTTCAGTTTGTTTCCAACTTATAAATTGTTTTCATAAAAAAAGTACATTTTGAAGTGGCAATTCACATAAACTCAACACATAAATTAAAAATAATTTTAGTAACTAAAAAGGCTTTCATAGCTTAAAAATGTTAAATACTAATTTTAATAATCTGACCATTTTCCATTACGCTTTAAAGTTTGAATAAGTCTTTTTGGCATAGATAAAACAAGGTTTTGCAGAGTTTGCGTGGGTATGCGAGCCCAAACCTCTTTGATGGCGGTTTTTAAGTCAGAAACTGAGTAAAATTGCCGCCCCTTCGCATAAACACCTCGAGCTAGAATACCCCAAAGGTTTTCGATGGGATTCAAATCAGGACTTCGCGCTGGCCATTCGAGAACCTGAATGTCTTTTTGCCTAAAAAAGTCCTTCGACTCCCTGGAGCAATGAATCGCAGCATTATCTTGCTGAAAAATGAAATCAGGACCACACAAATCCTCTGCTTTCTCAATCATCATTTCTTCCAAAAGTTCGCAGTAGATTGAGGAGTTCATTCTTTGAGGAACCCATGCGATTTCTGTTGTACCAGTCATGGAAAAACCAGCCCAAACCATGACTCCGCCACCGGACGACGCTCGGCTCATACAAACCTCCTTTTCCAGTAATTTGTCGTGCCAATAGTATTGGAAACCGTCAGGACCATCTAAATTAAAGCGCTTTTCGTCACTGAACAACACTTTTGACCACTCCTCACGCCACTGAATATGCTTCTCAGCAAACTCCAATCTTTTGGCCGTATGAACTGCAGTTAATGGGGGTTTCTTAAGGCGTTTAGTATAAACCACGCGGTTCGATTGCTGTAAAATTTGTCGAACACGCCGGGGCTGTATCGGCAAACCGATTCTGCGCACAATTTCCGTCGACATAAGTTTTTCTTTAGTGGCCATCGTAATTATTGCGCGTTTCTGCCTTGGAGAAATTTTCTGGTTTCGGTTATAACGTACGTTTGTACCGTAAGAACTACGCAATTTCAAGAAATTGCAGACTAATGTCTGGGATCTGCCTATTTTCTTTGCTATTTCACGCGTTGAAAGTCCTAATTCATGAAATGCATCAATTTTTCCTTTTTCTTCTGCCAGCAACAACTTTCCCCTCGGCATTTTCGTAATTCTAAAAATAATAAAAATTTTTGTTTCCCAGTAATACAAAAATTAACTAGTCTAGCTTACAAGGTCTTAACTTGCCCCGGATTGCTTATATTTTGTGAAAAATTATCAATTCAAGGAGCTGAATTTATGCGAACTGCCACTTTTGAACTCTATGAAAACAGAAGCCTCACTGAATTTCTGCGCGATCACGCAAACCGTATTAATGTGCATAACGGTACACATACCGTTATTTAGAGCAAGTCTCCAACATGTAAACTGCAACTGTATTTTTTTCTTCAAATGCTAAAATACACAGTTTGAGCACTTGTTAAAAATTATTTAAAGTGAGTTTATGGGAATTGCCACCAGTGTATATACATAGATTTACTTTTCACTATTCAAATGTTCTCCTTTGTAAGATTTATTTGGAACAGGTAGTTTTTTGAAGAGTTCAATCTCTAAAATTTAACATAATTTTTCAATAAAGTTAAAAATTAATTTTTTGCAACTAGAGCAATTTTATCGTTACGTATAGCCAACGAACATGAAGTAATATAGAACTCGCATCTCGTACAAGCAAACTCGTTCTATGGCGGGTACTGCTGGTAGTACCCTCTGTTATTGACAGCAGAACCCTTTGTTACTAAGAACAGATTTCTCTGTAACTTCAGCGTAATAGCACAGAACAAACAGTATACAGCAGGGGTGCCCAAAACCTTCTTATGGAAGAGCAAACACCAATACATATAAACGAATTCATACGCTAGACAACAAAAAAAACCTACCTTGAAGATAACTGTCGCCAATGTGTGCGGAGTGCTGTGTATGTATACTAGAATCCTCAGCCTATGCCGAAGAGCATTTACAAAAACAAATGAGCAACAAGAGCTAGGGCATGGGCACCTATGGTTTAGGCTTTAGTGTATACTAGGGATGAGTAACACGCGGCCCGTTAAACATGTTTGTGCGGCCAGCCAAGCATTTCTAAAATTGAATTTATTTTATCGATTTTGTTCTAATGTTTACTATAAAAAAAGTTTTGTAAATTATTAACAAGTGTTACTTTATATGCGGCCCGCCAAAAAATTTTACAATTTAAATTGGCCCGTTGATTAAAAAGGTTGCTCACCCTTGGTGTATACAATTACTAGCAGAGCCCGGTGGCTTTGCACGTAAGTTTGAAGTCAATGGGCCCAAAAAAATCAAGTTTCTCTTAACACTTTGTTGACCCGTCAGATTTGTGTAAAAAAATACTTGTCTTATTTCTCATTTGAAGTGCTTTCACCAAGTTTGAAGTTAAAAAAACCCATTAAATCATGTTTGTCCATATAAACTTTTATTCCACTCTACAGATTTTAATTTTAATGTCTAATTTTTTTGTTTTCTACAGTTAAAATTTCATGTTTGTACCTTCAGCGGTTGGGCTGGGTGCCGATGATGAATCAGTCAGTCAATCAGTCAGGACAAACAATTATAGTATGTGTATAAATAATTTTCTTGTATTTTCTTTAATTTCAGATTCCGCATAGACAACACAGATCACATAATTGATGTAAATAAGGGCAATTTAGCGTTTGAATTCGATCAAGTACACATCATATGTCCCGTATACGAGCCCGGCACGTTTGAGAACGAAACGGAGAAGTATATAATATACAATGTGTCAAAGGTGGAATACGAAACGTGCCGCATAACGAATGCGGATCCGCGTGTTATAGCCATTTGTGATAAACCGCAGAAATTAATGTTTTTTACAATAACGTTCCGACCATTTACACCACAGCCAGGTGGTTTGGAGTTCCTGCCAGGAAATGATTACTACTTCATTTGTAAGTACCCGCCTTTTATTGAGTCGTATATTCGTTTTAATGTGCCTATTTAAATTTGTAGCAACTTCATCCAAGGATGATCTTTATCGACGAATAGGTGGCCGCTGTTCCACGAACAACATGAAGGTCGTCTTCAAGGTGTGCTGCGCGCCCGAGGAGAAGAATAAAACAACGTCGAGTGTCGGCAGCAGCGGTGGTGCTGGCCAAGTGTCCGGTGCCGGCTCGCCGACTGGCAGTAGTGTTGCTAATAATGCTGCTGGCGCCACTGATAATGGCGTCGGCGTTGGGGGCGGCACATCTGGACTCGATTTAGGCAACGTGGACGTGCTCAACGCGCCAACTAACATCGGCCAACACCCACACATGAACAATATCAATACGATCGGCATTAACGGTGTCAACACCGGGCTCATGGCTATTGGTGGCGGTGTTGGCGTGAACGGCGGTGGTATTGGCGGCAACGCTGGCGGCGGCGGCATACAGCTGAAGCCGCTGAACGGTGTTATCGGCACGTCGATCAATACGAACGTCGATCAATTCAACCGCATACCCATGCAGACGAACGGTGTCAGTGTGATGGGCAACAACATTGGCGGCATGGGCCTGGGCAGCCACGGCGGCAACGGCATTATGCTTACGCCGGGCGGTGGCGTTCCGCATGGCGGCATCAACTTGATTCCGAGCGGTGGCATCGGACAATTTCCCGGCCAGACGGGTATACGTATTAATAATGTAGCCTCGCAGCAACATCATCCGACACATAAAGTTAACAACAATAATAACCATAACGGTAAGGATGCGGTGGCAGACGTTGGTGTAAATGGTGGTACAATAATAAATGGTATAAGTTTTGGTGATGGTCAATTTCTGCCGCCCGTCATTAACACAAACCTCAGTAATATTGTGCAAAGCACAATGAACTGGCCAGTATGGGTTAGTGGCAAAAATACAAACACAAACAATGATCACTACATAAATAGTCATATTAATAATCTGACAGCAACAACAACAACAACGGCAAACTCCGATCATAACAATCCATTAAACATAAACTATTATTCACCGTCCCATAGACCGACTAATAACAAGAAAAATAAAAGTAAGTAACATAGAAAACAAACAACCACACAAACCACATGCAACCAAAATTCAAGTAAACCAAATCAAAATTGAGAAACCAAATCCAAAAAAAAGCCTTTAAAAATTAAAATCAACTCACTACCAAAACCCGTAGCACAAGAGTCCCCAGTCAGTAGTCAAGTTAAGAGTCCCCTACCAAACAACGTCTATGTAACCTACTGTACAACAAGCATTCAATTAGGTGATTTAAAATTGGGTGCATAAGTTTTTGCATGTTGTACATAAATTACATTATCTTACATAGACGTCTGAGCACACACCCGTACATCGTAAATATATATTTGTAACTCCACATTGCGAACGCAACTGTTTTCCTTTGTAGTGGGTCGTTAGGACCAGGTGTGTGGCAAATTTGTCAAATGTTTTTATTTTTTTAAAACTTGGAGGGTTTTTAATTTAAACAAATTTTCAATATTTTTTCACTAGCGTGAATCAATTAAAAAAGTTTTCCCCTTTGATTACATTCTGTTCGAAAACATTTCATATCTTATGTTTCTTTGCATGTCATTTGTAGTGAATACGTATGTGCGTAGCAATTAACCGATATTTTGTTAAAATATATTTTTAACAGAGACCTAAAATAATTATTATCCATATGTTTGGGGGGAAAAAAATTGCCCTAATTTAAGAAATTTTTATAATTATTGCCTTGTAATAATTATTCCCAATAAGACATTTTTTGCGTCGCCTTTAACTATTATCATGTATTAAATATTTTTGAGTTGCATAATATCTCTTATAAGTAACAAGTATTTTTTTCGTTGTCGATAATTATTATTTTGGGATTTTTTTTGTTTACATTGCTTCATAACTTGTATTTATGACTTTTTTAATTTACGTTACCGATAACTATTATTACGATAAATTTTTCTTTACGTTGCTTCATAACTTTTAGTTATTATTTTTTTAATTTACGTTGCGGATAACTATTATTTGAAAACAATTTTTTTTACCTTGAATTACCACATTTTGGATATGAATTGATTTTTAATTGCTTTAAATTGACAAACGCAAATGAACCGCAGAAACCTAGTTTCCACCAACAACTAAAAAACTAAAAATCAATTCATACTCAAAATGTGGTGAGGCAACGTAAAAAAACATTTATTTCATAAGAGTTATGAAGCAACGTAAAAAAATGTTCTCAAAATAATAGTTATCGGCAACGTAAATAACAAAAAATCATTAATAAAAGTTATCTAGCAACGTAAAAAAAATTTTCTCAAAATAATAGTTACGGGTAACGTAAATAAAAAAGTCATAAATAAAAGTTATGATGAAGCAACATAAACAAAAAAATTCCCAAAATAATAATTATCGAGAACGAAAAAAAAGTGTTTCTCATAACAGTTATTACGCAACGTAAAAATTAATTGTCACAAATAATAATTATAATCAAAAATAACATTTGTGGCATTGTAATAGTTACATTGCAATTATTTTCTTAAAAAACGTATAATAGTCCTGATTTTTAAACATTTTTGTAAGAAATACTTTCAACATTTTCATTAAATTGTCTTATCACAAAACTTCACTTTGGCTTTTTAACCAATATCATAAAACACGATATTTTGAAACAAAAATTACTCTTTTGGCAATGTATATTTTGGATTTACAAACATTTTAGCGCTTTCGATACATTTTTGGGCAGTTTTTTGGGTCTGTGTTGCAGTATTGTTTCAATCAAAAACATTGTGCGATCAAATCGACGAATAGATTCTGTAACGAAAAGTTTTCTGGTGGATGTACTGGTGAAAATTGCGCCCACAGAATCTGTTGTTCGTTTTTGTCTATAGAAAGTATCTCTTGTTTTGACTGTAATGTTGCGAGTTTCCTGCAAAAATCAAATTAGCACAAAACACGTTTACTTTACAAAGCAGCATATAACGAAAAAAATAATTTTTAGTATTTACGCTCACGCAATGTTTGTAGTTTTCGGTATACATTAAAGTCAACCTTTTTAATATTAAACCTTAACATTAACACACAATTTTCAACAAAACTTTACATACTTTTTTTAAAATAAACATAGTCTGACCACATGATAAAAAGTTGTACATTTCTCAAACCTAAAACTAACAAGTCGGTATGTGTATGTCTTTTGAATAAAGCTTGACGCATGGGAAGGGAAAGAAAGTATTTGTTAGCATAAGTAAAATACGTATTTTATTAAATTGCAAGTTCCCGTAAATAAAGTAAGTAAGTTATAGCGAATCAATTGAAAAGTGTTGATATAGATTAATAAATGTTTAAGTTAGTTTTTTCTACTGGTAGCTATCTCGAATCAACACTATCAGAGGTTAATATGCACTAAAAATATGTATAATTTGTTCAGTTCTTGTAAATGTTTAGCTCGTCTAAGCGGTGACATAGCTTAGTGGGATAGGGCGGTTTTGACGTAACACTAAACTAGTTATACATATGACACACACATACACGTTTAGTGCTATTTTGAAGTTTGGAACACATATGTCGCACACACAATGCTTGTTTAACACGTCGCTATGGGACGTGTAAATAATAAGTTGGAATTAATGTTTTTAAAATATATATATACTTTAACACTATATATATTCCTACATACAGTTAAACTGTTAACGTTAAAAGCCAACAAAGAGTGTTTTTTTAACATATAATTAATAGTAACAAAATGGTATTAAGAAACGACAAACTTGACTTAAAAAACTTTCATCGTACATCACTAAATTATTAAAACCCTTTTGGAATCAGCAAATTTTTCTATAAACGTCGAATTTCTGTGAAAATTAACGATGAATGCTAAGATCTGGACAAAGCCTCAGTTGTACAATCATTTGAGTGATAATTATTTACTTTGTCTTTTGAACTTCGCGTATAGAACTTTTATGGTCTATTTGACTAAAATATCAGCAATAAATTTACATTTCATGTATTGTTTACCCCACTTAATTTTTTCCTTGTTCACTCCTCTCGGGAGCATAGGTCCTCCACAAGACATTGCCTTGTGCTGGTTACCTTAATCGGTTGTATTTCTGCCAGGGTAGGTAATGGGCCTTACTTTATTGGGTTTGAATTATTTATATATTTTATGAGCGCTTAGGACTTAAAAAAAAACGTGTGCTCCACTTTTACAGATGTCCTTCAAATTTTTAGAAAGACGTTTGCGTATGTGCTATACGTTTACCTCTAATTGAGTTTCAAAATGTGCTCTTTTTAAGCACACAAATTAGCAACAATATTTTCTTCTCCACTATCTTGATTGTTCACATAAACCGTCCTTTCAGTTCACTCGTTTAACTCATTTCATACCAATATTTTATTATTGTTTTTTTTATTATTTTTTTCATTATTTTTTTAAAATGATTTTCGCATCTTCTATGCCATTGTTTATCATTCATCCTAATTTATCCATATATTCTTGTCCTTCCACATACCCACACCTTATTTTATCTCAGTATTATATTCGTCTTTTGTTTGCTCTCAGCCATCTATATTATACTTAGCATGAATATATCATAAAAAATTGGCGTGGTTAGTACTATATATATCTATAATATTGACTACAGTACAGTTAATATTGCGCGCTTGTCTTCTTGTCGAATGCACTATCTTTTATGCTTTCTCCCTTTCGCAGATGATCACTTCGATAAGCATCCCAATGAAGTGGTGAAGAACGAAGAGCTCACATATAACAGCGGCGCCGTATCGGTGTTGCCACGTTGGCGTTTATTTAGCGCACCCAGCTGGCTGCTGGGCGGAGTGGATGGTTTAAATGTGGCATTAGTTGACACCGTGTGTGGGACATGGCTGTTTGGTGTGTGTCCAACGAGCTGGTATAAAATCAGCACGCACTGCAGTACTTACAGGAGTAGCAGCAGCTGCACGTGCGGCAGTGGCAGCAGCGTGCGGATTAAGCAGCAACTTCAACAGCATTCAAATTTCAGAATACTTAGGCAGGAGATTACTACTTCGAAAAGCATTGTGAACTTTAAGTATTTAGTTTTTAGTTATTACCAAGTAATAGTCGTAACCATTGCATTAATTATAATTGTAATAAAATGTATGCGTAAGTCTATGTTAAGTGCAGTGTCAGCCACACACACAGCGACAGCAAGCATAACGCCGGCTGACAGCATGTCAAGAGCGGCAGCTGTCAGTCAAGCAAGAGCGACTGCAACACAACTACTATCATTATCATCAGCTTCATCGTCAACGTCACCAACAAAAACTGCTTTGTTACACAGACCGCAAACCGAAAGGCCAGAAAAACAGAATTTAGATTTAGTAGAGTCAAAAGAATCGTCCTATCTGATAGTAAATTATTATAATAGTAAAACAACTCTAAACTATAGTGAAAATGTTGAAAGTTTTCGGTGAACCCGGTTAACCAAACAACATACCAATCATACACCCACACACTCAGCTAAATTAAAATTGAACAAAAGTATCTAAAACAAGTTTAACGCAAAACGAGGATAATAAGCCCCGAAGATAATTATAGAAGACTTGCACTATAGTTTGTGGAAAGAAATGGATTATAGCAAGGTATGTAATAAGCTTTTATTTATTAGCTGAGTGCGCAGACATTCGATATCGACCCGGGAGACATTGCAAGCAAAACATTAACCAGAACTCGAGGTGGGCTTTCTCTTCTAAGTAGTGCATAATTTTAAATGAAATAATAAGCTGCAGCAGCAACGGGGACATTCGATTTTAATTATAAAAATAAACGAAATTGAAAGTAATACATGACGGCTAATGAAAATGTAAACATGTTGTAGTTGCTTTAAACGATTTGTAATAAATTGTACGAAACGGACTTGTGTAATAGATATTGCCATGACATAACCCTTGTGTGTGTGTGGGTTATATTTAGTGATGGCGCTGCTGAATTTGTTTTTTGAAAGCTATGCAAATGTTTGCATTTCGATTGCTGCAATTGTATTGCACAGTTTTTATGATCGTGGAAATATGCATATATGTATGTGTGTACGTGCCAAGCTTACACGCAGACGTAGCTGTGTGGCAGCCAAACTTGCCCAAAACATGTAGCTTTAAATTGATAGCCTTGGCTACATTGAGCTGCTTTAACAAATACGCAACTTTCGCCGCACTACTCGCTACGTAAATGAAGTTGTCAGATCGACGGAAACTGTCGACGGCGTGTTTGGCGTTGAGCACGTCGCTGTTGATATTTTTCCCAAGTAAGCACCTAGTTTTGCACTTTTGGGGCAGACAATTAAATGTAAATCAAAAATTTTTTGGTTGTAAAATGCTATTACAATTTAATTTAAGACTTGACTTGTTTATGGTTATTTGAGGGCCCGAAATTTCGCAATTGTCTATTAATATAGATAACTATTTTCTGTGATAAATGCGCATTACAAACTTTTGCTTAGAATGTTACAATTTGATTTAACGGGATTTGGTATGCGTCCTTTACTTCTATGTTGTACTAATCGTCAAATTAGAAAATGCTATCAACAATTGCAAGCGGCAATCTTGGCAAAATACACCTATCCCTCGATTTACACGGTACTTGATTTACACGGTTTCGCTTTAACACGGTTTTCAAATCGCAACAAAAAAATTTTTTTTCTTATTCTGATAGTTTTATTTGTATAAGTTTGCAAAACATATGGTAAATATTTATTCCATTCAAAACAGGCCATTCACATTAGCGTTGTTTTAAACGTGAATGACGGATTTTCCAAGAACCAATCTACCGTGTAAATCGAGGGATAGGTGTACGTCATTTATATACATATATATATGCATATCCAGCCAGACATTCATTTGTTTAGCGCAGTCGTGTAATTGATTACAGTCCTCAATAAATATAGAAATTGCGAAGTATTATTTGAAGTTCCAGCCTAATAACAAATTGCCAAACAAATGTTTAAAACATGTCGGGCTTGCAAGGTTTTTAAAAGTTGTTTAATCAATTGTTTGGTGCGACCATAGCCTTTACAACGTTTAGGCCTTGTTTTGCGTGTTTGTAGTGAAAATAAATTGACTTTCCCCTTAATTGCGACTCGTTATAGTGTTTTTTTTTTGTTTGAGTGCATTTCGAAAAATGTATCTTTCTTTTTTATGAAAATTGGTGTGTTCCTTTTTACTACACAGTTTTGCTCGATATGCTGTTGCTAACCATAAAAGTTGATTGCGAGCTAAATCATACGGGGACATTTTTCTATGCCTTAAAAAGTGCACCAACATTATAATTGAAAGGCAGAACAATATAAAAACAAATTGTAGTTATTAAGCATTTTTGTAGCACTTTGAAATGCCGTAAAACAGCAAAACTGAAAGGATTTTATGTATTTAACTATAATTTATACATAAACTTACGTACAGCTAACTCACACACACATTATTTAGCATAAGCAAGCGTAGCAAACGAATGAACAAATATATTATGAACTTTAATGAAATTATGCATGTATTAAAAATTAGTATAATCGCGAGCGAGCAAAGAGTAGAAACGTTGGCATGGCAGCAAGCATGATTTTTGTTGTTTCGGCTTAAGTGCTAATCAGTGCTTAATCAGCTTAAGGGGGACTTACACCTTGTAGGGCGTTTTTTAACCGTATATTCAAAAATTTACTGTGGGAAGACGGAAAAAGATATTGTAACGAAACTTTTTGCATTTTATGAGATCTTTATTGAATATTACACACAATTTTTTTCAGATTTTAGCGTTGACATGGCAGGTATGTAAGTGGCATTGACAGTGCCCCTGTTTTTCAAACTGGTGTACACGATTACGAGAGAACAAATTAACTTATCGGCTTACTTTTTTTTTATTTTTTTCATAAAACACTTGGCAAGGTCCCGATCGTTCACTTTTTCGAAATTTTAATTTTCTGATTTTTGACAGCTCAAAACAACGAAAAACGTGGGAAAAAATTGATATTTTTCGAAAAATATGCGCCATTTTGCGAAAAATTGAAATTTTAAAAAAGTGAACGATCGGGACCTTGCCAAGTGTTTTATGGAAAAAATAAATAAAAAGTAAGCCGATAAGTTAACCCTTTTACGCCCATACCAAACCCTGAAGTAAAATTTTCATAAATTAATGTTTATTTGTTTAATAATTTTGCATGTTAACATATAGAAGGAAAACATTTTTTTGAAAATAAATAGTGTCCTTGTAAAGGGTATGTCCTCATATGGGGACAATGGGCTCATTGGGTATGAAATTTTTCAAAGCAAGTTCTTTCAAGACAAAGTGTCTTAGCACACTTTTTGCACTGCCAACGCGCTTTAGAATGGCAAATCACACACCGAAGCTGTTGCTGAATTTTTTGGGGGAAATGACCAACTCCATCTAGGTGCAAGTTTGGCACGTTAGAGGATGAGGGGCGTGTTTTGCAGCATGCTGAATGCCGTAAGTAATATCTTGCTATGGCACGACGAAAATGTAACTGATCCAACGACTCCATTCCATTAGCCAATACATGGAGACGCCAGGCATTTGCAAGAGCAACGTCTACCATATATGTAAATAATACCCACCACCACTTCTTTCCTCGAATTGAAATCCGATACTTCGATATGGATTGATCAATCTGGTCAACTCCGCCCATTCCTTTGTTGTATGATTCAAATAAGTGCGGCATATTGACATATACTTTCTGTTTTGTAGTTGAGCACCATCTCTTGACTTTAGCTAAAGGTTCTAAGGTGTCATAATTGGTTGCCATCGTGCACACACTATTATCGACCCAACGTACCAGAAGTATTTCATTGTTGACATCGAACCGGTAGTCATACTCAGCACGCATACGTTTCTTCATGTCCTTTATCGGAACAAGGGGACAATTTTTCGTCCGTCCTTCTCGAATAGTACCAGTGGCGCGGTAACCTGAATCTGCTAATTCTTTGAGTAACATATGGCTAGTAAAAAAATTATCAAAGTATATGATGTGCTCTTTTGGATTTGCAGCTAATCGTTCGAGAAGTGATTTTACCACTCTAGATCCCAACGGATCTTTTTTGATAGGTTTTGACGCATCTTTACCGCAGTATACATCAGAAGCGTAACAGTACCCATCCGAGCTTGCAATCATCCAAGTTTTGTAACCAAATCTCACGGGTTTGCCTCTTATAAATTGCTTTGATGGATGATGCCCAAAGTATTTCACCATTGACTCATCAATAGATAGCTCTTCATGCAAAGCACCCCACTGTAAAAATTTTGCTTGCAATATATCTATAAGAGGCCTCAATTTGAACATTTTATCGGATGATTCTGCAGCCACATTATTGTCACAGAAATGAATATTTTTTTTAATTTCCAGAAACCTGTTCCGTGACATAGCCTTGCTTACAATTGGCACTTCGCAGTCTTCATCAAGTGACCAATACATCCTTTCCCTTGGTAGACGATGATATCCTGACAGAATAAGAATCCCTAGAAAAGTCTTCATTTCATTGGCACTAATTTGAAAGCTATGGCGGTTATTGCCATAGCTTGCCATAGCATAGGCGGTTTTGCCATTGCTTATGAAAAAGCTCCCAACCTGCCGTTCGGAACCGGCATAAAACTGTAGGTCCCTTCAACCCGCGTACAAATTCACACGCACAACACGGGTGGTTGCGGGAAGCTAGGCCTTAGTCTCGCGTAAGCGGGCTGTCGTGCCAGTCAATTATTATTTATTATGGCGGTTATTTTGAGCAGCGTAAAGCTCTGAATATTTAATTATCATAGTGATTGTTTCGTCATCAAAAAATTTTTGAAATATGTTAACCGCCATCAAATTAGAAATGTCGCTAAGAGCGTTTAATTTCCGTTGTTCCAGCTGGGATTCTATTATTGGCGTCACTTTATAAGTAGGGGGACGTTTGCGCCAATTAGGCTCAATTTTGTCACTTTTAATTTTCTTTGCCTGTGCTAAATCCTGTAAAGGTATTTCATCCTCGGCCTCCCACTCTTCTTCCCTACCAATAGCAGATATCTCAATACGACCTGGTACGTCATTTGGAATGTTATCGCGATCAATTTCGTCATCACAGACCTCTTCTTCATCTGTTAGCGCACTTATATCAGGAGGCAATGTTATCAATTCATATTCGTTTTCACTTTCTTGCTCCAAGATGAAATTTAATGCATCTTCCAATCCCGCGTAATTGTTTTTGCTATAAAATGCATTTTTGCTCATTCTCATTTGTATCCTAAAAAAATTCAAAATGTTTATTCACTTAAGCCCATTGTCCCCATTTGGGGACACCTTCAGAAAACTTCCTTTAAAATCTATACAAATGTATTTTTTATATAAAGATGATATACTTGCCTTTTAGAATATCCTTGTGGTTATATGAAGGCAGAAAATTCTCAAATTAAATTCACAATTTACAAATTAAAAACTATTTACTTTTTTTTTTAATTTCCACCACGATGTTACTCATTCAAGGTGTTGAATTCAAGTGTTTAAAAGGAGGAGAATAAAATATTATGAAAAAAAAGATGCACAACATACTAAGGTTTGAAAAAAATTTGAAATTTTTAAATTTTTCGATTAGGTAGGTGTACATAAATTACAAAACATAAGTGTCCTCATATGGGGACAGAGGGCGTAAAAGGGTTAATTTGTTCTCTCGTAATCGTGTACACCAGTTTGAAAAACAGGGGCACTGTCAATGCCACTTACATACCTGCCATGTCAACGCTAAAATCTGAAAAAAAGTGTGTGTAATATTCAATAAAGATCTCATAAAATGCAAAAAGTTTCGTTACGATATCTTTTTCCGTCTTCCCACAGTAAATTTTTGAATATACGGTTAAAAAACGCCCTACAAGGTGTAAGTCCCCCTTAAGTGCTAATGACGAAAAATGTTTTCATTACTAATAAAGTGGCGTTTTTGAAAGTACTTTGCAGCCAACTTTGCCTTTTTTGGTTTTTCATTAGTACTAAATTTGCTTTAACACGCTTTCTAACATATTTTTCAGCTTCTCGTTTTGCAAATCGACTAATTAATTAATTATTAAAGTTTCCTAAAATCGTTTAAATACATGAAAAAATGACAATTGGAATAATACTATAAATGCCATAGAGAATAACACACAATCGATATGAACGCATTTCAAGCAGTAACAAATGTAAGGGTTGACAAATATAATGGAAGGACGCTATATAGTATTAAAGTGTGCTTACAGTAGAACAAGAGTACAAGTTGCCGACGCTGAGTTGCGGCTACAAACGATTCATATTTCAATTGTTAGATTCCATTTTCACCACAAATCATCGCTTAGCAGTAAGCATAGAAATTCGCTACTGTTTGTCCAAGAGCTTTAAACAATTACAAAAGCTTTAACAAATTCTCAAAGCACAATTTGCTCTGCAGCTCGCTGCCAGCGTGCTCACATTATATATGCCGCTATTGTTTTGTAATGTAGGTAACAATTACTATTAAAAGGAAACATTTATACTCAGCTCGCTCCCAGCGTGCTTACAATATGTATGTCGCTCTTGTTTCGTAATGTAGGCAACAATTAGTATCAAAAGGAAACGATTATTTATACTCATGAATTAATTAGCTCGTAGAATACCAATGAAATAGTACACACTTATTTTATATTGGAGCATCGAAAACGAAAGTTTTTAACTTAAAAAATAATGTGTTTCTTAGTTATATGGCAAAGGATTAAACAGTATTCTAAGCGAGTAATGTTTAGAATTGTCACAAATGCTGGTAACAAGACTGCGGACAAGTTTCGCAAGCACTTGATGGAAAAATAAATGAAACCAAGTGTTGAGAAGTTGAAATAAATTTCTTAAGCCAACTTTTCGACTAAGTTAACATTGAATAAACAGCCAGTCGGTATCAGGTTACTTTGCAAGATTCTATTGTACTTTCGTCTCGCAGAGTTCATTTCAAAGCACTACTTAAACACAACCTGTGCCATAATGACGCGATTTGTCCACAATTTGGCGTACTCATTTAGTTGAAAATCGGTACGCAAACTTACATTCGAAGATTTCGGATATTTGTCTTAGCATTGCTCTTTTTTGTTAGTTTATCGTAACTCTAAACTTGTATGCAGTTTAAACTTAAGCAATTAAGGAACACCCTTCACCCACATAAAAATACTGTAGCATCAACACAAGCACACATATATATACACACACCCACACACACACACAATATTATTTGCAGTTATTTGCATTTCTTAATTCTTTACACAGTTATATCTATATAGACAAAACGAAATTTCAACAATAGCAATTAACAATAACAATAAAAGCAACAGTAACAATTATAGCTATTACTTTTTTTGCGCTAATTGGATTCGAATTGCAGCTAGTAATCGATTAGTTCGAAACGAAAATTATTTATACAAAATAATAATTGAAGCAAGAAGTAAATACATACGTGGGTGGTCCGATAAGTACTTAGCCTACAAAAGAAAAACGAAAATTTTGGAAAAGTGGCGATTTTTTTCTCAACGTAGTCTCCTTTCAACTTGATACACTTGACCCAGCGATGCTCCAACTTCTTTAACCCGTCTGAAAAATACGTTTTCTGGAGGCCTCCTTGGCGGCGATAACCTCCTCATCCGACTCAAATTTCTGCCCGGCGAGTGACTTTTTCAAGTTTGGAAACAAATAGAAGTCACACGGGCCAAATCTGGAGAATACGGTGGATGGGGCAGCTGTTCGTATCCTAATCACCAACCGATATTGCTCTTTTTCCATTTTTCTAAAATCCGCGGACACGTTCGTTTCCACACGCGGTCAAAACAAAACTACAAATCCAATATGGCTGAAATTGTGACAGTAGCCGTCTACGAGGATGTACTACACGATAGTAAATTTATCTTACGATAGTGGCACCATCGGGCGGTGGGGCTAAGTACTTATCGGACTGCCCACGTAATGATGTAAATGTGAAATTGCAAACGAGTTTGATTTTTGCTAGACTAAGCGAGGCTCCTGAGGCTGAGCACCTCTATCTTTGACTTTAGCGACGTAGTGGACTCATTAGACTCACTCTTATAATTATATTTTAGTACATAACGGATAAAATTTTACATAAAGTTGCATGCTTCGGACGATTAGTAGTTTTGTGTTGGCATTTAAATGTACCCGCTTTAATTACATTTTTTGCTTGGAATGCATTAAACTGTAGAACCGTCCTAAATTTTTTCCATACAATTTTATCTTTTGGGGAGATACTTTATACCAATACAACATAAATATCTGATTAAGTTTTAAATAGAAATATTTACATTTGATTAGTCGATGCAGTAAGATCCAGTATGCGCAGTAATCTGCAGCGCGTGTGTTGGTTGTAGGCGTACAAATAAACTGAGAATTAATGGAAAATCGAAGTAGCATTTAACAGGCTTATGAGTTTAGAGGCGGCAACTGTCCGCCTATTTCATAGACTCACAGATCTTTAGTCCTACATTCGAATATAACGGTGTGCCAGGCGTATAAAGCTAATAATTAATAACAAAATTTTAATTTTTGTCTGCTATATAATTTTTTCATTTAATATTGAATTTTTTGCTCAAATTAAGTTCCTCAAAACCCGTCCAAATGTAACAGACAAATTAATGCAATTTTGTTTTTAACCCACAAAATTTTGTGACTGAACCCACTCGAATATATTTTAGTAATATGCAGGGGAGGCGGTGGGGTTTAGGTTCCAGAACCTCCCCCCATAGCCTATAATTATTCAACATTTTCAATCACTATGCATGATATGTACGTTGCCACATTAGCAAAAGGTCCAACATTAAAAAAATAATAAAAATTGTTTGGTAAAACCGATATGTTTTTTTTTAATGGTCCACTTCAAGCTCAATACTACTAAGCTATTTGCATGATCAAAAAACATGTCTAATGAGTGTTAGAACGCTGGCCGGGGTGTCCTGCAGGATGTCGGTACAAGCATTTTGGATGGCTTCTACGTCCCCAAAACACCTTTTTTCATTGGTAAATGCAAATTTTGTTGAGAAGGTGGAAGTCGCACGGTGAAAACGGGAAGTGGTTGATGGTTAAAATGCGACTTTTAGTCAAAAAATCCGGCAAGTGTATACTGATGAGATGGCGTCTTTCGATAGCGGAATGTTTAGTTCAAATGCGATAAATTTATGTTATTGAGAAGCTTAAATCTAATTTCAAAAATTACAAATAAGATTTTAAGTGATCTTTGACGAATTCAAGCACAGTGTTGATAGAATCTGCGGTGATCGCGGAATTCTGTTGGCTAACACGTTGGTCATCATTTATGTCCTGATAATCGTTTTTAAATAGCTTGTACGATCCATGAACTCTGCAAGGGATAAATAATCATCACCATAAACTTAGTTCATTAATTGAAATGTTTTGGTAAAAGTGTTCACAAGTTTAAAACAGAAGTTATTATTGCCTCTTTTTTTTTTTTGCCTCTTTGTTCGACGCCCATTTTTGTATCGATGACAGAAACATACTTTTACTTCAGGCGCAATAATCGCTTCCAGTGAACCAAATTTTATGAAACTGACTAAAAATCGGGAAAGTTTGATCATTTCCAATACACTAAGTCACATAAGTGGCGCCACCACAAAATGCCCTATTTATAAAGTGTAGTTTACTTCAAAATGCACGCAATACTAAATTGGGGAAACCGTTTTTTTAACCCCCTCCCCCCGCCCCACCGAGCTCATAATGTATATATATATATATATTGCATGAAATTACTAACGAAAAATATTTTGTCGATTTTGCTAGTATTCCTGTTTAGTTGTACGCAAACTAACTCGCGGCAATGTCATGCCTGCATTTTTGCACGCATTTCAACCAACACTTAATGCACTCCCATGCTAATTCTAAGCGAATCTCTTGAGTTTACTTGTATCTATTTAGTTAAACAGGGACTGGGCGCATAACGTCGAAAGTGGGAACAGAAATGCGTTACTGATTGCAGCCGCAGCACTGATTTTTCGGTATTAAGGCTGACGCTGATGACGAAGATGATAGTGGTAGCTGCTGATAGCTGCTAGAGCTGATGATAAGCTGATAGTGATGATGATGAAGCTGGTGATTTAACAGCGACGAGTGACGACGACAAAGGCATTAGCGTTCCTTTGGCGTCAGGTCTGGACTGAATAATGTCAAGTGAATTAGTTGGCAATTATATGTATGTATATGTATGCGTATGCACGTGCCGTCATATACATACGTGGCGCTTATGTATCACAACAATGTAATCTTTATGGGGTTGGGGACATAAGTAAATGTATAAGTTACGATTAGTGTACACATTTAGTATATGAGCGATCAGCAAACTGTCGCTGCTACCAATAATAATGATAATAGTGGCATTCGTAAAACAGTTGATTTTTGCACCAAGCATCCAGTTTGCATACATATATAACATACAACGTATATTATATATATATATATATAGTATTTTCTTTAAGATTTTTAGCAGTAATATATATTCTAAGTTGATTCAATAAATGCTAAGATATGACATGAAATTTATAATGACCGCAAGTTTGTACGAGCATTTAAGTAATTATTGTATAACGAGATAAATTAAAGGTACGACTAACATTAAGTTTAATTATAATTAAACTAAAGATATTCATAAACAAATCGAATGCAAGGACAGTAGTATACAGCTTAGCTATCGAACAACACAGTACCACTGACCGTTGTAATGTGCCGGTCGCGCATGCGTGCTTGGCGGCTGGGCCCTCAATAATAATCAATATCTTGAGACTCAATTGCAAGTAAATAATTATCAGCGTAACGATTGAAGTAGCATCAGTAAATAATCGCAAAACGCGCAAGCAGTCGAGTGTGTGTATGTGTGCGAGTTTCTCTTAGTTTAAAATTGATTTTGGCGACGCAGGATTCCAACTGTTGCGTTTACCGTTTCGATTACAGTGCAGTTCATACCGAACGCAATTGCAAGTAAGTTTGTGCGACAGTTGTTCATGAAATGGCTCAGCAATAGTTATGTGCGTATGTCTGTATGCGGCAAAAACGAATATAAATGATGTTATAGTTGAAATTCGTTAGAAATTCAGTGGGATAGTTTTTGGCACACGACACGAGCATGCAGCACATACATCCATATATAGGCACCACCTGTGCCCGCGAGAGGGCGTACGATCGTGTAATTTGGAAACAAAACATCATTTCGTACTTACATTTAAATTCTATGTATTTATTCAATAATTTCATGTAATGAATGTTTATTTTTATTTTACTACACATTTCAATAATGTTTATGTCCTATGTAAACTAGCATTGGCACATTTAGTATTCAACGCAAACAAAAAAAATTAAAAAAAAGCAAACAAGCAAACATAACAAAAAGTAAAGAAAACGGAAAAGGAAAGTTTTTATTTGTATTAAAAAATCTATGAAATTCACACCTGTTTTTTGTTGTTACTACGCGTTTTGCATTTGGTTAGCAGTTGTTCGAAGCGTTGGAGTCCAGATTTGAGCAAGGACGCTTTTGCATGAATGCATCTTCTGGTAACATTGTAGCGGAATAATCGGAACTACGATTTGCAGCTGTCTACTTTCAGAACCAATGTAATGCTATGCAAAAAATCATGCCGCGATTATTGATTTGATGAGAGCGTAGTCGGAAGTCGCCGAATGAAAACTGTGCTTCATTACTAATTGGCTAATCAGTTGGATATTAACTGAATGGGCTTATTGTATGGGAGTATGTTGTGCTTTAACTGATTTCGTAACCTGATCGTAGTATTCTTCTTCGCGATAAAATGATTTAAAATCGCCTAAAGCATAAATCAGTTGAACATGTAATAAGCTATGTTTGGTGGTACTGTCGCTTTGCCTCCGAATAATCATTTCAATAGCTGCTCTCATGCTAGAGCTATGTGTGTGCGAAGTAGTTTTTTTGCAGGTCGATGTCAGTCGTTTTCATTGATTGTTCAGCAGATTTATATAATTAAAGCACAAGTTGAGAAGAAAGTGCAGATTCTTGCTGCGGATGCGCACTGCATTTTCCCTCCAATGTTAGTCGCTTCTGCGATGTTGTTTAACAGAGTGCTTCACTAATTATAAATTCTAATAAAACAATTGATCAAATTGAACATGTTTGGATATACAGTACTTTTCGCTTAAAGCGAACTTCCAGGGACTGGGCAAAATGATTCGTTTTAACCGAAAGTTCGCTTTGAAACCGGTCCGTAATAAGCGAAAACATACAGCGCGTACTTTTGAAACTGGTTCGTTTTAGGCGGAAAATCGTTTTATACGGGTTCGTTATAAACGAAAAGTACTGTATTATAATATTTTTGGAAAGCCAGTTAGTCGGTCGGCATATCATGTTTTTTATGCGTACAGAGTGTATTTGGACATATCCCCGGCTGTACTTGGGGTAACTACAGCTTACATGAACATTTCCCCAGTTATGCTCGGCACAAGTGTCTATTACATTGTGTAGATACACAGATAACTTGATTATTGTCCCCGGCTAGCTAAGACATGCAGCTTTATAGTTGCAAGTTTAGTACTTGTTCGTCCGCTTAAGGGTCGGCTGCTCTGACGGCTAAAATTAAACCACACTGGTTCACTGTTGAAACTAGACTAATGCTCCGGTCGCCCGGAGCCTTTAATTATCATATTTCTTATGTCATAGTACCTACTTATTTACAATATTCCTTATCCTAACGTTTTGCCTGCAAATGCACGTAGGTAGCATGACCCAAAGTGCATGGCAGCCTAAATACACAGCACGATAAGAGAATGCTGGCCGCACGCTCTTATCGCGCTTGGTACTTGAATTCTTGCAGCGGTCACCACTTGATAAGTGCAACCAGATATTGGTTATCTTGTGGTGCCGTTACAAGATTCAACATATTGCCCCCGTTGAAAGGAGTAGCCTTTCAACATAAAACATGCGGATTGTCTTAACTTCAAAGCGGCGGCGGGTTGTCAACTGTGATCTGCGATCTCTTTACTATTTCAATTTTGCATCTTAACTCCAGCTACTTGAACACTGGCAGCTAAGTGCTGATGTCAATTGTGCGCGTCGCTAGTCACGTCTGCTTCCTTCAGATCACCATTTTCCGGCTGCGGTCGCGTTACTGCATAATGCTGCAGTATGCCTTGCCCCTCGAAAGTGACAGCTCGACAGCCATTTTCACCCGGGCAAGCTGGCTCACGCTTCTGCGCGATCTTGGAGTTCCTCCATTTTTCGTTGATTAACTTCAACGATCTTCTTCGCGTTGACGTATCTGCCACACAACGAAATAGCGCTGACAGGACGGGACCAGTTGCACTCAAGCAGGCGATTGTTCACCTTTCTGGAATCTTATCGCCCTCAACGTCATCAAGGTTGCCGCACTCAGGATCGACTGGAAGATAATCTTCTTCTTCCTCCCGAGTTTGTTTGGCACCTTACCATATTCCTCTAGCTTTGCGCCTTTTGCGCTTTCAGCCTTTTTGGGAATTGGTCCCTGCTACCGTTGTTCCAGCCGCACGTCCTTCAATTTTGTGAGGTTGGTCACCGACCTTGTGGCTCTTTTCGACTACATTCTTCCAGTAATCGGCAGCTTATAAACTATCCCTAACTTATATTTAACAAGTGGGATTTTAATTAACATTAGATCTTATACTAGCCATTTTTTTACATTCTGGCTTTTTTCATTGTACTTCAAATTTCGGCAACATTTTGATTCCTTATACATTTTTCTTTAATTTTACATTCCTTCTTTTCATTTCACTTAAATTCAATTTTAAATTTGCCGATTTATCTATCAGTTTATATCTTTATAACTCGTATAGATGTTTTCCTTTTTACTTACCTTTAAATTTTATTTGTAATTAAAATTTAGTAATTATACTTTTTAAATTTCGTAGCAGGAAAAGGATAAGCCGCATATAAGTCGCCTGATCCTTGCGTCTACTATGTCACCAAGACCATTTTCTGCGAAACTGGCCTTGGCCCCCTGCAATTAATTGCAGACCAACCATTTCTTTCGGAGGATCGCGACCTAGTTACTCTGTCGGTTGGTGGACTGTGTAACATTCGGCTTCTTTTTTGGACAGTTATAGCACGCGCGTACAATTTGCGCTGCAATTTGTCTTCCTCGCAGCGGCCAATATTTTTGCCGCGTGAGTTCTAGCAACTCTTTCGCTCCACTATGTCGGTTCTCTTCGTGAATACCTGAAATTAATGATTGAGTTAATAAGCACGTGGATTGGAAGCTTCGTGTCATCCGACCTCTGCGATCGAACGTCCACTCGAATGATTCCATCTTCACCTAAAATTGGAGATAATGCTGTTAGTTTTGATGATCTTGTTACCGTTTTCCCTTCCTTTAACCTTTGAATTTCTTCAGAAAAGTACCTGTGCTGCTCTCATCTTATTAAAGTTTCAGGGTCGTTTACTATCTTTTATTGACCTGTGTTTCGTAGTTCCACAGTCCTTTTCCTTAGGTTTAAATGGCGCAGCTCCAATTATAACCCAACCAAATACCGTGTTCTCCATATAAAGACTCGAGCTCAAATGTCTTTTCTTTCCGTTCTTTAATATGGTTCCCATAATTTCCACCCCTAGAAGTATGTCTACTTGATTTGGGGGGTGAAATTTCGGGTCGGCTAAAGGAGTTCCTTTTGGGAGATTCGATATCTCAATCTTTTCCCCTGGTAAATTTGGAGTAATTTTTGGAAGAACCATTGACTCAACTTTGATTTTGAAATCATATGATTTTACTTCCACCATTACTTCATCCTTTACTTTTAATTTCGTACCTGAAACCCCTTCTATGGTTGTTTACACGTTTTTTGGTTTGAATAATAACTTTTGTCTTAATTGTTCCGTGATGAAATTTCCCTGGGAACAGTTGTCCAGCACTGCTCTTGCTGTTATGTATTTGCCTTTTAGTGGAGTGTGTCAGACGGAAGAACATGGTCTTCTTGGACACGACGAGACTACTTCCCCCCCCCCCCCCCCCCCCCGTTTTCGAGGGTGCTGAAGACGATGGTGCTGGGCAAACTGCTTTTTGGGCGGGGAAAGACCCTCAAAAGGGTTACGCCTCCTTATTACGCCCACTATGGTAACAAAACTCATCTATGGAAAGCTTTTGTGAGGCAATATGGGTATCAAACGATTCAGGGTGACATTGCGGCAAACATAGGCTATAATATAATCGGCCACGCCCACCGGTTGCCCGGAGCCTTTAATTATCATATTTCTTATGTCCTAGTACCTACTTATTTACAATATTCCTTATCCTAACGTTTTGCCTGCAAATGCACGTACATAGGTAGCATGACCCAAAGTGCATGGCAGCCTAAATACACAGCACGATAAGAGAACGCTGGCCGCACGCTCTTATCGCGCTTGGTACTTGAATTCTTGCAGCGGTCACCACTTGATAAGTGCAACCAGATGTTGGTTATCTTGTGGTGCCGTTGCAAGATTCAACAGTACTCTCGCAGGTTTTTAAGTCCTGTTGTAATGCTTTCCTTCCAGCTATGCTAGCGAAAATACAGCTTTTGATGAATTTTACAGACCATAACTATCCGCATACGATTGTAAGTCTGTATGAGGATTGGAATTTGCTTATAAATGTTTAATAACATATTATATGGTCATGCGGAAGACTTTTTATTTATTAGCCTTTTATTTATTAAGAATTAGATCAATTAAATAATTATTTAATTAAATATTTAATTGCACAAAAATGTTTACCTGTATTCTAGCATTGATTTCTCCCACACACAGTCACACTATGACGCTTTGGTTAAACCCTTCGCTGCATGACATTGCATACATGTAATGTTAATTTCTCGTAGATCATGGTTCTATTTTATTCGGCATTTGACAGTCGTTCATTCTTCAGTTATGTCTTTTATGTTAAAACATTTGATTTCTAACGGAATTTTGTAACATTGAAAGTTTGTGCAAAAGAGTCGAACAAACAACATGTGTTTTGTTTATCAATGGCGATGTTGATACGGCAGTCGCCGTCACTTAGGCCGATGTTATGCTGCCGATCACGGGCACCGAATACGGATAAAATTGTTGTTGCTTCAATGTAAAAGAGAAAATTGGGAGTGCGAAATTTTTCTCTTTTACATTGAAACAACAACAATTTATCCGTGACCGACGATCATTTGACCGGCAGCATAGCATCGGCCTAAGGCCTAAGGTAACGGATAAATTGTTGTTGTTTCAATGTAAAAGAGAAAAATTACGCTCTCCCAATTTTCTCTTTTACATTGAAGCAACAACAATTTTATCCGTGATCGGTGGCCGTGACCGGCAGCATAACATCGGCCTTACTGTGAAACCTAAATTGGACCGTTGAGCGTAGCGTTTTCTGACGCAACGCTTTCCCTCAGTGCGGCATACCGAAATTGAAACGTTGCGTTGGGAATCATGAAATGAAAACAAATGTCAAAAAAATATCTGTTTAGTTGCGAAAACAACAAATTATTATTATTTTGCAAAACTTAGCTCTTATTTGAATAAATTCCTCACAATTTAACTCAAATCAAATATAAATTAGAGGCGTTTTTGTTAGTCGCAGCCAACTTCAACCGCTAACGCCTTGTCAAAATTGGAAATTCGAATAACTCAGCGTCAGTGCGTTTCAATTGCGGTCTGCCCCATACAGTTTGTATGGGCATGAAGCAATTTTGACAGTTGCTTGCCGCTATCGCTCCAATTTAGGTTTCACAGTTAGATGGTTACCGCGTTGGATTGCGGGTATACGAGTGACGCTCGACCTAGGTTCGAGTACCCGTGGTAGCCAACACTAAAATATAGATAAAGACGAGTTTTCTTTCGGTGACAGCGTTCTCAGCAGGATATGGTAAATTTCCGCAAAACTGATTTCATAGACACAGCAATTCAACATAGTTTCATTTTTACCATCAAAACCTAATAAGAAACAAGAATAATATGACAAAAAATTGTTTTATCTACGGAAATCAAATCAAGCAACGAAGGGTTAAACAACACTACGACAGAAAAAGTAATAGTTGATTGTTAGGAAATATAAACGAAGAAACTGTATTAGATGACGTTAGTCAGGATAATGAATTCGTATTTTTATAGTTTTTTGTATGTCTTTGATAGAAACAAAGAGAAAGTAAAACTTTACTGACAAAAGACCGAAGATAATGTTTATTCGCACCAAACATCATTAAAAACACTAAAGAGTGAAAGATGGAGTCATGATAAAGATGAAAAATACAAAAAAGAAACTTTAAAAGAGTTTTCGTGGTTGACAAATGAGAAAGCAGCAACGTAGAGCTAAGCAAAAAGCAGTAATAAGTCAGATGAAAGCAAAGCAAAGCAAAACAAAAAATATAGGTAAGTTTAATATGAATGAATAGCTAAAAGAATATAAAAATCTTAATACATATATATATCTGTGGTCATATGGAAGAGTAGTTGACATAAGAGAATTGAGTGATTGTTGAGTTTAGAGCTTTATAGAAGTCTAGGCGCTTAAATGTGTTTTATCCGATTTGAAAAATCCTGTCCTTTAACAATATTATGTGTGTTTACTTCTTACCTCAAGTCTTTTGAAAGAACCATGCAGTGCAGTGCACACCAGTGCACTGGTCGGAACAATTTATGTGTACATGGTTTTCAAACTTCAATTTTTGACTTAAGCTACTCTTCCATATGGTCACAGATATATATGGTATATATTAATACATAACTGCAGAGATAGAGTTTAAGTATTTAGCTATACAACAAATTACGCAAATGTAACTGTCGACCGAAATGCAACTGAAATGCGGCAGAAATTCAGAAAAATCGCATAATACGAGAAACGTTCTTTGCTTTCAACTTGTGCAAAATATTGCAAAATATGATACATACACACGCACAGCAGATCAGTTATATCACAGAATAAACAGTATTGTTTGTTCTGTGGTTATATACACTTACAGTGCGTTTCAAACTAAAGTGTTGCTAATAAAACTCACAAAAGAAGGTATAGTAATGAATTACACCTATCCCTTGATTTACACGGTACTTGATTTACACGGTTTCGCTTTAACACGGTTTTCAAATCGCAACAAAAATTTTTTTTTCTTATTCTGATAGTTTTATTTGTATAAGTTAGCAAAACATATGGTAAATATTTTTTCCATTCACAACAGGCCATTGACATTAGCGTTGTTTTAAACGTGAATGACATTGTGCATGAAGAAGAACCAAGAACCAATCTACCGTGTAAATCGAGGGATAGGTGTATATATATTTTCTGAAAGGCTGTGCAAATATCTTTTTCGCATTTTTAAACCGTGCGACAACAAATTTTACACACGAAAAAATCGGTATACTCGCGAAACTGTAAACTGTACTTGCGAAATGTAATAAAACTGCGTTTTTAGTTTTTCTCTCTGACGTCAGGATTTTTTTTAAAAGGACTTTGAAATTTGAAGGACATGTTTATTTAAAAAATTGAGCGCATTGTACAATAATAATATGGGTATCAAATGAAAGAGAAATATCCTTAGAATCATAGAAAATTTAATGTTTTGGTGCAAAAGGACGAAGAGGTATTGAAAATGTCCTTTTAAAACTTTATCCTTGAATATGCTTGCAAATTTCCAATATTTTTTTTTTTTTAAATATATCTTAGGGACTAATATATACACTACCACAGCCTCGAATTTCGTCCTTCTAACTTCAATAGTTTAGGATATAAAAAATTTTATATTTCTCATTATAAAACAAAGATACATTGCACCGTGCGACAAAAATAAAATATTTAACTAACTCATGTATAAATCGTTATGCTGCTAATACTGGAGGTTCAATACACTAATTCTGCAATTTCAAAATTGCCTTTTAACCTAAGGATTTCTTTTCACAAGATATTGAAAATATAAAAATTGAGTTTTCTTCAATAAAACTCATCGCGCTTCCATAAGAGATGTTAAGATCGTTAGAAATCTCTCTGAGGCTCACATGACGATTTTCAAGCACGATTTTCTTCACAATTTCAACATATTCGTCGGTATTCGATGTTGAAGGACGTCCAGAACGAGGAAAGTCTTTTGAACATTTTATACCACTCGAACGCTCTGGTTCTTGATAGAGCAGACTCCCCAAATGCTTTCTGCAACATTTTAAGCGCATTGGCACAAGAAATTTCGTTCTTAAGACAAAATTTCAAACAAATACGTTGATCAACAAAATTATCCATTGTAAAATGCGACGAAGTACAAAAAGTTGACTGACGCTAACAGCTGCCAAACAAAAACTAATGATGCAATCCCGCTCAAAATTTGACACAGATGTCAGTTAAGGTCCTACCGACCTAAAAAAAACGACCTGCATCGGGCAACGGCGGAAAATTTAACATACACAGTCCCGGTACTTATTGATCATAGTGTATCTTTGTTTTATAATGAGAAATATAAAATTTTTTATATCCTAAACTATTAAATTTAGAAGGATGAAATTCGAGAATGTGGTAGTGTACATATTAGTCCTTAAGATATATTTTTTTCAAAAAAAAATACTGGAAATTTTCAAGGATATTCAAGGATAAAGTATTAAAAGGACATTTTCAATACCTCTTCGTCCTTTTGCACCAAAACATTAAAATTTCTATGATTCTAAGGATTTTCTCTTTCACTTGATACCCATATTGTTATTCTTCAATGCGCTCAATTTTTGAAATAACTTTTTGAAATGAACATGTCCTTCAAATTTCAAAGTCCTTTAAAAAAAAAAATCCTGACGTCAGAGAGAAAAACTAAAAACGCAGTTTTACTGCATTTGGCCCCTAGTTTCTCGAGTATACCGAATTTTTCGTGTGTTTTGAAATTTTTTGATTTTTGTCGCACAGTGTTATCAATACACCCATACCTCGCTATACGGCCGCTCTTTATACGGCATTTCGCTATAACGGCCCTCTTCAATTAAGGCGCGTTTTCGATTTACGGCCTAAAATGTTTCGCTATAACGGCAAAAAAAATTTTTTTCGAACGTTGGACAATTTTTTCAAGCCAGGCCCATCCTTACCAGCGAAAAATGATGACGACAGTGATCTGCAGGTTACCTTTTTTCATCATCTTCAGATTAAAGCCATTTTAAAAAAAATTATGTATGTATATGTACATACACATATTTTATGTAACATGAAGTTGTTTCATTGTTGGTTTTTGGCGTCTGTTATTATTTTATGTACAAATGTATATAATTGTTATATATGTATTTTTGATTTAAATGAAATAAGAAGATAAAATGCATTTTGAATGATTATTATTATTATTATTATTATTAATGGGGATAATGCACTGCGACCTAGAAGATCTATTGTGCCCCCTTCTTGGACCTCAAAGACTGTCAGTGAGTCCAGTATCCAAGAGGAATCTTAGTATGTTTCCTAAGCCTCTGGATACCCAGTCTGCACCGGATATGATATGGTCTCCCAGGTGCTTCTTTCTCTTATGCATGAGTACAGGGCAATTTCCTAGTATATGTATTGCAGTCTCGTTTTCCTGCAAGCAGAACCTGCAATACCCGTTTTCACGGATTCCTAGTTTCGTTAGATGATAGTTCAATCTACAATGCCCTGTAAGCATTCCCGTGATAATCCTTAGATTATTTTTTGACAAGGTCATACACTCCTCGAAACGTTTTCTATTATAGGATCCGATAACCAGCTTCGAATGCTCTAGACCTGGTTGATTTTCCCAGTATTGATTCCTTCTGGTTATCTTGTCCTTTCTCAGTAGAATGGAGGAGGCTCCTTTTCCCAACCCACAAAAAGGTTCAGGGCCGACAAAGGGTGTGGAAGCTCCCTTCCTTGCTAGCTCGTCAGCCCGTTCGTTCCCTTCAATGCCGGTGTGGCCCGGAACCCAAAGTACCCACACCTTGTTGTAACGGCCAAGTTCATTCAGCTTCTCAAGGCACTCCAATACCAGTTTCGAGGACACCTGGTAGGATCTAAGAGCCTTGATAGCCGCTTGGCTGTCAGAAAGGATGGCAATTTTCCGGTTCCGGTAATTCTTCACCAGATTGAAATGAGCACACCTTTCAATGGCGTATATTTCCGCCTGGAAGATAGTAGTGTGCTTTCCAGTAGGTTCCGAGTATCGTATCCTCGGCCCGTATACTCCTATCCCGGTACCTTCCTCCGTTAAGGAGCCATCTGTGTACCAGGATATCATGTGCTGGTCTATCCGATATGTTTCCGATATACCTACCCATTTCCTTTTGTTACTAAGTTCAGTTCTGAACCGTTTGACAAAGCTGAACTTCGGTGAGATTGTGTCCCTCGGTATTGCGATTTCGGGAAGCTGAAGCGTGAGAGTATCAATCCTCTTACGACTCAGGAATCCCTCAGCCCCGATATTAACATCAGTCATCCGTAGGAGAGCCCTCTTCGCCTGGGTCTGTATGTATAAGTGAAGAGGTGTAAGTTCCAAAAGAACCTCCAAGGATGCTGTTGGACACGTTCTCATAGCCCCTGTTATGCACACGCATGCCAGTCTTTGTAGCTTACTAAGCGCCTTGATAGTGGTCGCCTGGCTGGTCCTGCTTACCCAGACAGCCGAACCATACGTTATCATGGGTCTTACAATCGCCGTGTAAATCCATCTCAGTATAGTCGGAGTACAACCCCAACTTTTACCTGATATGGACCTACAGGTCATGAAGACCCTCGTGGCCTTCCTTATCGTTGCCTCTAGGTGTCCTTTCCAGAGAAGTTTCTGATCTAGTATAACGCCTAGATATTTCACCTCCTTCTGGAATTCTATCTCCGCCCCATCCAAACGTATAGGTCTAAGAGCATCAAGTTTGTATTTTCTTGTGAAGGGTACAACGGTGGTCTTCGCCGGATTTATATTCAGCCCCACTTTTGTACACCATTTCTTGGTTAACCTTAGTCCTAAGGTTATCCTTTCCCGCAGGGTATCTTCAAATTTTCCCCTGCATAGGATTACAATATCATCCGCATAACCCTGGACCGTTAGGCCAGCGTTAGTTAGCTCCTGTAATAGATCATCAACCACGAGGCTCCACAGTAGAGGTGATAGTACTCCCCCCTGCGGACAGCCCCGGGTTGTGTTTGCTAAAAACTGGGCCACCCGTACTAGTCTGTATCTCCACCGACCTAGTAGCGAGCATGCTATGTATCCAGCCTCTTAGGGTATTAGTCAGGCCCCTGCTGGTTAAAGAATTGTCTATGACTTCATGAGAGGTATTGTCAAAGGCCCCCTCTATATCCAGAAAGGCACATAGTGCCATTTCCTTCTCTTCTAGACTTTCCTGTAACACACTCGTCAGCTGGTACAGAGCAGTCTCGGTGGAACGACCTGCCCTATAAGCATGTTGGCAAGTATGCAGAGGGTTGTCTAATAGGACTGTCGTCCTTATATAGTTGTCCACAACTATCTCTAGAGTTTTCAGTACAAAAGAAGTTAGGCAAATTGGCCTGAAAGATTTCGGATGAAGTAGATCCTTCTTCCCGGCCTTTGGTATAACAACTACCTTTGCCCTCCTCCAGGCTTCTGGTATATAACCCAGTGCCAGACTGGCTCTAGTTATTTTCAGCAGGTGGTGTTTGAAAAGACACATCCCTTTCTGTAGTAGGGCCGGAAAAATGCCGTCGGGTCCAGGTGATTTCAGTGGTTTGAAGGTGTTAACCGCCCACTGTACCCTTTCCTCCGTGCAGATTTCCTTTGCCACTCTCCAGTCTCTTTTAGAGATCCTGTATAGCGCCTCAGCCTGCCCTGCCCCTCCTCAAGCAGTGGAGCCCGAGAAGTGAGTATCTAGAAGTAGCTGAACCTTCTCTTCCTCACTCTCGGTAAATTCCCCATTGCTTTTCCTGAGGTTGGTAGAGGTCAGGTTGTGGCTCCTTGCCATAACCTTAAAGAGTCTGGATGCCTCACAGGTTTGTTCTATGTTTTCACAGAAATTTCTGAAATTTCTTCGCTTGGATTCCCTGATCTCCTTATTATAGAGTGTCAGAGTACTCCTATACTCGCCCCAGTTCCCGGTACGTTTAGCCCGGTTGAATAACCTGCGAACCTTGCTTCGCAGTATGCTTAGGTCCCTATTCCACCAGGGTACGTCCCTGGAGGAAGCAATCTTGCTGACCGGGATTTTGAATGATAAACCATGTTACATATTTAACCAATTTGGAACCGATCCCATTGAATTTGTATAAATTTTTATTAGAATAATTGATTCCTTATACGGCTTTTCGCTTTGCGGCCAAGTTTCGTGGAACGTATCTAGGCCGTAAAGCGAGGTATGGGTGTACTTTGTCCAGTCTCCGTTGTTGTCAATAATAGCTTGGCATCTTTTGTTTAAATTTTGGCTTAATTTTTTAGCGTACTCCAAAGAAAACCCTCTCGAAATTCGCTAATACCAAAATGAGCTGTTTTGTTGTTGATATTCTTTTTCCTCTAAGCTTTTGCTTCATTAAGGACCAAACATTTTCGATTGGGTTTGCATCTGGACTTTGAAATGGCTAATTTAGTGTTTCCACACCAAATTTTCTCTACCCTATTTCAGACGATTTTCCACATGTTTTTACCCAATAGCGATTTCGACAATCTTTCTATCGTTTGCTTTAGGCTAAGAGTTGGAGTGTTATCAAACATCCGGACTATCGCCTTATCCGCTTTGTTCTAAGTGGTCCTCTTCCTGCCTCTCCGTGGCTCGTCGTCAACATTTCCGAACGCTTTGATTCGACTGACCCACTTCCTCACAAATGAAACTGATGTTTTCGTGTATTTTGCGACTTGTGGAGGTTTCAGTTTTTGGACCCTTTGGATGGTTTACCAAAAACACTACTTCGAAACGTTTTTTAAATATAGCACTCATTTTCAATTCTTGATATTTCCGCGAAAACTTGTACCCAACTAACAAAACCGAAATACATGCGAAAATTGTATTTTAATATAGAAGATAATCTGATATTAAAACCATGGCAAACTTCTACAGTTAAGATGATATGGTCAACACTTAATTTTGAAACGCACTGTATATACACACACGTGAAGAATATGCTTTAAGAAGGTATATATTAAGGCCGTGATGCGAGGGCTAGAAAAATAATGAAAAAAACAATAACAATAACAAGTAAGAGTTTAGGGCGTATGTGTAAGTAAATTATATTTCTTGTTTCCATGAATGTTAGACATGAAGAATTCACATTTAGACACTAAACACAAAACACACTGGTGTACTAACAACAACAAAATTATTATAAATTGCCGATGAGTATAATAACACGAAATAATTATTAATATTGTTCTTATTACTACGAATAAAAACAACAAAAACAAGTAATAATAATAATAAGAGTATTACTGATATTAACGGCTAATGACAACTGCAGGCGATATGTGTATAAGTTTTTTAAAGTAATTAAAAAGCAAAATTTACACTAAAAACGATTTATGAGAAACCGAAGCTGACAAAAAGATGTGGACGGCACAGTTAGGAAGCTAGAAAGCATTTGTCTTACGGCCATAACATCATAGTAAACGTTATTAATAATAATAATAGTAATAATAACAAATAATATATGGATAAGCGAGACATGAAAAAAAACTATGCAAGAAAATACAACAAAATACGAAAAATATCAATAAAAATGTAAAAGAAAAATAAAAGGCATTTTACTTGCGCAAAAAATAATTAGGGAACTTGTATGATGGGTATTCCGGGGGACCGACTAGCAGTAGCAGCAGCATTGGGCGAAGAGGCATGCTTACTGAATGATGCTAAGGAAAGATGGTAAGATTAATTGCAAAATTACTTTGAAAAGAACGACTTTCTGAAAATTGCTAGTGAACCGAGATGTGGCCTACAACATAGGCAAGTAAAACATACCAGCTTCCCAAATATGTGCCCCAAGATATTCTATCGAAAACCCAAGTAAATCGACATTGAAAGGTGACTTGAAAGGTGAAAAGACCGAGTTTTTAGAAATTGTTTAACGCCTTTAGCTTCAAGAGATGCTAGCGAGTAAAATATGGCCTTTCTTACAGTATAACTCTCCAGATTTTTAAAACTGTAATAAAGTCTCCGATATTCCTCTGGAAAGCAGAGTAAATAAATGTTGAATACTGATTTTATGGATGCCGAGTTTTTAAAAAATTATCCAAATGTTTGTAACTCTTGAACTAGTAAAGCTAACGAAATGAATGGCTTTTTCTACGGTAAAACTTTGTAGCCTTTCAAAAATGATCGTAAAATTCCATTGAAAAGTCTAGTAAATCATTGTTGAAGGTTGGCTTAGAATTTATAAACAATTCTCTAGAAGTCGTTTAAATGCCTGTAGCTCGAAAACCAGATGAGATAGCGGCTCTAAACATGTCCTCTTGATCACAGAATCGATTGGCCATCAGAAAACATATAACACCGTGCGACAACAAATTGTACACACGAAAAAATCGGTATACTCGCGAAACTAGGGCCAAATGAACTTAAAAACGGTGATAAAAATATGTTTAAACGAAATCTTTTTAATTATTGTAAAACTTTAAATATTAGGTAACTGTTGAGTTTGAATATTAGTATTGTTATACAATAAAATATCCTATTTGTTTAGAGTTTATGAACTAGGCTTGATGTAGCCGTAAGAAATAAATAAATAAATAAATGTAGTAAAACTGCGTTTTTAGTTTTTCTCTCTGACGTCAGGATTTTTTTTAAAAGGACTTTGAAATTTGAAGGACATGTTTAATTCAAAAAATTATTTCAAAAAATGAGCGCATTGTAGAATAACAATATGGGTATCAAATGAAAGAGAAAAATCCTTAGAATCATAGAAAATTCAATGTTTTGGTGCAAAAGGACGAAGAGGTATTGAAAATGTCCTTTTAAAACTTTATCCTTGAATATCCTTGAAAATTTCCAGTATTTTTTTTTTTTTAATATATTTTATGGACTAATATGTACACTACCACATTTCACAATTTCGTCCTTCTAACTTTAATAGTTCAGGATATAAAATCCATCCAAGAGTAACAAGGTGAAGGCATGAGGATACGTACTTACTGTGAATACTAGTGCTCATAATGTAATTTAAAAATTAACAAAAGTAATTTAAAATGCATTTGAAATGCATTTTATAAATGATTTATTTTGAAACAAATTGTTTAAGAAAAATGTATGCGTTTACTTTGCTGTTTATGTTTTTGGTACGTGTCAAGGCACAGCGACCAACAACAAATCCCGTTAACAACATATTTAAAACAAGATAAGCACGAGTAGGCTCTGAAATAAGTGCCATTTCAAAAGCGAGAAAATTTATCGCCGATAAACAAAATCGTATCGACGGGGTAAGATGCAAAAATGCAGTGCCTGAATCGGAATATATTTTGTGTAGTTTGTGGCTTATTCGTAAGCATAAAGAAGTCGCGAAATATAATAAAATTGTTGAAACAGTGCTACGAAAAATATTTGGTAAAAAAGTTTCCTCAACGTAAACGCATACATTGTTCTTAAACAATTTGTTTCAAAAGAAATCATTTATAAAATGCATTTCAAATGCATTTTAAATGACTTTTGTCAAATTTTAAATTAAATTATGAGCACTAGTATTCACAGTAAGTACGTATCCTCATGCCTTCACCTTGTTACTCTTTTTTATTGAAGAAAACTCAATTTTTATATTTTCAATGTCTTGTGAAAAGAAATCCTTAGGTTCAAACACAATTTTGAAATTGCAGAATTAGCGTATTTAACCTCCAGTATTAGCAGCATAACGATTTATACATGAGTTAATTAAATATTTTATTTTTGTCGTACGGTGCAATATATCTTTGTTTTATAATGAGAAATATAAAATTTTTTATATCCTAAACTATTAAAGTTAGAAGGACGAAATTCGAGAATGTGGTAGTGTACATATTAGTCCATAAGATATATTAAAAAAAAAAAAAACTGGAAATTTTCAAGGATATTCAAGGATAAAGTTTTAAAAGGACATTTTCAATACCTCTTCGTCCTTTTGCACCAAAACATTAAATTTTCTATGATTCTTAGGATTTTTCTCTTTCATTTGATACCCATATTGTTATTCTACAATGCGCTCAATTTGTGAAATAATTTTTTGAAATGAACATGTCCTTCAAATTTCAAAGTCCTTTTAAAAAAATCCTGACGTCAGAGAGAAAAACTAAAAACACAGTTTTACTACATTTGGCCCCTAGTTTCGCGAGTATACCGAATTTTTCGTGTGTTTTGAAATTTTTTGATCTTTGTCGCACGGTGTAATAAATAAAACAAAACAAAAAATCTTTACGTAGAGTAAGTTCGGGTAATGTGATATAGGTGCTTCTTTCAAAAGTGCTTTGATCTTTTTCAAAATTAACCTTTTTAAAACATCATAACAGTTAAAAAACTCGTGCTGCATGATTTTGGATGTGTTTGCTTAACCCTTTCAGTCACAATGTCCAATATATTGGACTACAGCCAATACAATTCATACAGAACGGGTTTATTTTCATGTCGGAAAGGGTTAAGGTATTATGGCACGTTAGAAAGGGACATTTTTAATGACTAACAAAATTATTTATTTTTCAGCTCCTTTATTACTAGGTTAGGTTAGGTTAGGCTGGCCGACCCACGAAGGGGTCTCACATGGACCAAGTAGTGGTCCATAGTGGTACCAAAGATTCTGGAGTTCCAGACCTATATATAGTTTTTTAGGAACGTTTTGGCAAATCTAAGTAGGTCGCCACTTTTTTGCTCTGCAATTCCTTCCAATGAAGGGAACGACGCGGATCCGAGGCAGCTAACCCGTGATCTGTAGAGAGCGGGACAGTGGCATAGCAAGTGCTCCAGGGTACCTATGGCATTGTCTTCACTACATCTTGTGCAAGCATCACTTGGTGCCAAGCCAAGTTTGGCAGCGTGGGACGGGGTGAGACAATGTCCCGTGAGTACCCCAACAAGCAGTTTGCAGTCCTCTCTTTGGAGTGATAGTACAAACTTTGTGTTGTTGATATTATGCTCGCGTAGCATAATTTTCGCTGTCCTGTAAGATGTAGATCTCTCCCACATGGACGCAGCCTCACGAATCATATTCTCTTCAATTTCCGTCTTAAGTGCGGAGAGGCTTTGGCGAGCGCATCAACCTTCTCATTTTCCTCAACTCCTTTGTGACCCGGTACCCAATAAATATTGACTACTCTGTTGCGATAGAGTTCGTCCAATTTGGTTCTACAGTTCCGTACGCATATCGAGTTTGACATTATCCCAGCTGCTGCTTTTATGGCTGCTTGGCTGTCAATATAGATATTAATCCGAGAGTCTAAAGGGGTGCGTTCCATTGCTAGTTGCGCCGCTCTTGTGGCAGCGTATACCTCTGCTTGGAAGATGCTGCAGTAATCCGGAAGCCGGAAAGGCTGTTGAAGGTCAAGTTCCGGACAGAAAACTGCAGATCCCACTCCCTCTGTCATCTTGGATCCATCTGTGAACAAGTTATAGGATTGACGGCTGAGTTCGAGTCCCTGTCGCCACCCATCCGGTTCTAGGACCACGTATGGTTTGAAATTAAAGTTGGCTTGAGGTATGGCGTAGTCTGAGCTATCGCCTACCCCTGCGTGTATCCTACTGTGGCCGTAGTGTCGTAGCGTGAGCTGTCCAGTTACCTTAAGTCTAAGCGCGGCCTTCTTAGCGGCGCTTTTCGCTGTCAGACCCGTTGGATAAAATCCCAAGATTTTGTCCAGTGCCGCTGTAGGAGTGGTGCGCATTGCGCCTGTTATACACAACCCAGCGGCTCTCTGTACAGTCTCGAGTCTTTTGGCATAGGTCTTTTTATCCACCGCAGTCCACCATACTAAGATTCCGTAAAGCATAATGGGTCTAATAACTGCAGTGTAAATCCAATGTGTGAGACGGGGGGATAAGCCCCAAGTCTTACCGATCATTTTTCTGCAAGCGTATAAGGCGTTCAAGGATTTCCTTTTCCTGTCTTCCACATTCAATTTCCACGACAGTTTACTATCCAAGATGACTCCAAGGTACTTGGTAGATGTTTTGGGGGTGAGTACGGTGTTGTTCAGTTTGGGAGGAAGCCAGGTTGGGATCTTGTACTTTGTTGTAAAAAGAACTAAGTCCGTCTTGTCTGGATTTGTTTCCAGCCCCACAGTCTTTGCCCAGTTATTAATCACTCTCAGTGTCCTCTCGAGTACTTGGCTCATTGAGTTGAGACACCTGCCTGAGACGACAACGGCCAGGTCATCCGCATATGCGGTTAGCTTTGGCCCCCCCGTCCCTCAACTTTAGAAGAATTTTGTTCACAACTAAATTCCAAAGTAGCGGAGAAAGCACGCCCCCCTGGGGGGTACCCCTGTTCGCCTTCCTAGCCATGGTCGTCGCGCCCCACTCCGCCACCACCGTCCGGCAATTTAAAAGATTACCGATTCAGTTCTGGGGTGCACGTCAATTGATGCAAGACCTTCCAACAATGCCTCTGTGGAGACATTGTTGAAAGCCCCTGATATGACAGGGAAGGCTCCCAGCGCGTACTCTCCATAGTGTAAAGCCTTTTCTATCTGAAATACTACCCGATGAAGTGCTGTCTCCGTTGACTTGCCTTTCATGTAGGCGTGTTGGTCCGTGGATATTAGGCCAGGTGGAATCCTTTCCTTAATAAACGAGTCTAGCAGTCTTTCAAAGGTCTTCAGTATGAACGAGGTGAGGCTGATGGGCCGTTAGTCTTTCGGATACAAGTGGCTGCTTTTACTTGGTTTTGGTAAAAATACAACCCTTGATAGTCTCCAGTCCAACGTTACATAGTTCAGCCTCAAACAGTTCCTGAATACGTCCTTGAGCCACGGTGTCAGAACCGCACATCCCTTTTGCAGAAGCGCGGGGAAAATGCCATCCGGACCCGGGGATTTGAAGGGATCGAAAGAGCCCAAAGCCCGTCGCAGTCTAGACGTGGTGATTAAGCCCTCACAGTTCTCTTGTTCTATACCAAGTGTGGTTGAGACCGAGTTAGAAACCTCAGAACAGCCAGGGAAATGGGTTTCTATAAGTGTCTCAAGCGTCTCCTTGCCGTCCATGGTCCATTCTCCAGATTCTTTGCAGATAAGTGATGGTATAGGAGGGGATTTGGCAAGTATCTTCCGAAGTCTGGATGCCTCAGAGGTTTTGTCCATGCTCCCGCAGAAGTTTTTCCAGGAACTTCTTTTGGCCCTCCGTATCTCCTGTTTGTAGGAATGAAGTAGTGCCTTGTACTCTCTCCAACACTCCACACAGTCGGCAAGTTTGGCTAGTTTGAAAAACTCTCTGAGTTCCCTTCTTTGCCTACCAATGTCCTTACTCCACCAAGGTGGTTTGGATTTTCGCCCTACCGGCCTTGAGGGTGGGCAGGATTCATGGTATGCAAGGAGAATCTTGGCCGTTAAGAGTTTCGCCTTAGCCTCAACGTCCGCGCTGGAGAATGTCTGAGAGGCGTTACTAAGATGCATCTTTAACCGATTTGCATACAGGTCCCAGTCCGTTTTCCGCGGATTTCTGAATACCCTCTCTATGCGCAATGGTTTAATGTTGACAGTAAAATGTATATAACTGTGATCTGAGAAGGAGGGTTGCTTCAGCACTCTCCAGTCCGAAATCCAGGTATCTACTCCGTAGGAAAAAGTTATGTCCAGTACGTCTTCCGCCGTCGGACCCTTAAAAGTTGGGATGTTCCCCCTATTAGCTATTTCTACATTATTCTCTAATATAAAATTAAAGAGGGACTCACCCCGTTCATTGGTGTCCTTACTACCCCACTGAGGGTGGTGCGAATTAGCGTCCGCACCTACCACAACGTCGAATCCTCGTCCGGGGGCTACTTCCATGAGGTACTGCAGCTCTGGGGGGGGGGTGCCTCGACGTCATGGGCCATGTAGCACGAGGCGACAAGTCTAGGCTTGTCGTCCCCTTCGATAGCGACCACCGTCAGGTCATCCGAACTGAAATTAGGTAGAAGATATGCGTTAGTATTCTTCTTAACAAGGATGGCAGATCGGGTCTTCCTTACCATTGTTGCGTAGAAAAGGTTGTAATTCGTGGACCCCAATCCTGAAACTTTGTTCCCGGAGGAAAGCCAGGGTTCTTGAATTAAGGCCACGTCGTAGCTGCCCTCCCCTAGTGTGAGGAGGAGCTCAGCTGACGCCACCTTACTGTGGTGGAGGTTGATTTGCAGGACCTTCCCTTTCAGAAGGTACAGTGTCCTTCAGGGTAGGTGTGGCTGACACTGCCGACACTCCACCCTTCTCAACCTCCATTTCGTCCGTCTCACCGTCATCTAGCCGAAGCAACAGAGTAGCGTCGGTCATGGGTTCCAGCCCAAGATCCTTTTCTACTTCGCCTGGCTTTAGCGTATTCTCGTTTCCGTCCTTCGGATGACGTGTTTTGAGGCGCAGGTAGACACTACCCGTCTCCCAGGACATCTTTCCGAATCGTTGGTACAGCTTGTCTTCTGCCTCTTTATTGATTTGGAGGATCAGGTCAAGAGTACCATCGGGGTTTGGTTTCCCCGCGTGGATCACTTTCCAGTCCTTCGTCAGGATGTCGGGATTCTGCCGCTGGAAAAGCAGTAGAGGGTTTTCCGGTTTCACCGTGCAAGGTACGCGTACCTTAGCCCGCGGTGGTCCGGGAATATCGTCCCTATCCACTATGTCCAGGTTGGCGCCCTTCCACAATCCTCCTAACTTCGGGACCACCTCCTTGATCCATTTAAGCGTGAGGTCATCGTTGCATTTCAGGATTTTGACTCCCCTGAACTACCCCGCTCCTTCAAAGGAGGGCGAAGGTTTGTGCGGTTCGTCAATCGCCTGAGCAACAATGGCCTCGAGAATTTTATTATCCACTTGCTTCCATTGTTCCGCCGTCATCTGTCCATTCGTGTGTCGTCGATCAACGAGCGCAACGGTCAGATGCCGTTTGGCCACTTCGCTGGTCGTCGCCACTCTCTTGGATGTGGACGGCTGGTCGGTTGGAGTAGCTGTGGTGTGAGTACGAGGACGTTTGGCCACGGGTTTTTCCCCCTCCGTGGACCTCTGTCTCTTCGCCTCCGTTGCGTTCATAGCTTTCGCAACATTTTCTTCAATTTTATTCACGAAGGTGGGATGTGTAGTCGCAAACCTTTCGATTTGCGAAAAGTGCTCCCTGCCTTTCGTAACCGTCTCCGTTGCCCATCGAAGGTCCTCTCGCTCCGTAGGCGAAAGAGTGGCCTTGTTTCCCAGGCGCAACTTTATTCTTATTGCAGCCTTGTACTGAGCAAGTGCTTTCAGCCCCTCTTTATTGGGCTTCTTCCTTTGCTTGCTCCTGCTAGTGGATGCGATGTACGGGTCGAGAGCCTTTGGGGACTTTAGCAGCTCCTCCTCAGCGATCGTATTGACGGTTGCCACGCTGCTTACGCTGTCGGGGTCTGAGTCTGTATCGACGGCAGTGCCACTGGTGACTAACCTCGCTTTCGTAAGGTTTGCAGTCGCATGACGACTGCTAGAGCCTGCAACCACTCTAGCAGAGGTGTGACCGCTGGCGACACGCAGAGGGGAATCAAGTTCCCCACCGTGCCCGCCGGTGGTAGCAGTCACTTCTTCCACCGACGTTCTTCCACTCCAGACTGGTTTTTTTGTTCAGGGACTCCTCCCTTAGCGTTTTAGGCCTACCCGCCAGGCACCACTTAACATGAATGAAGTATGACTTCACAAACCGCCCATCGGGAGCGGCATGTAAAGCTATACCTCAGGCACGGCATGTGGAGCCATACTTCACTCTTAGCTAGACATCGCCTTCCCTTGCCAGGTTAGTCTGAGCATAGAAAAGGCGATGCCCATTGCCCGGTCGGCACCCGCGAGGAGGGTTAAGCTAAGTGGATTTTTGCCGACCTTTATTATTAATCTTTTTGAACAATTTTTTTTAGCATATTGTCTCTTATATAGGTGGAGCTGAAGTCGCGTAGAAAAAAAAAACACATCCTCCATTACGGACACTTAATCTCCGGATTGGCTCGACCGATTTAAACAATTTTTTTTTAGTTCTTTTTATTAACTTATTTTTTACAAGAATCCACCTATCCTCCTATCCTTTTATTTTTAGCGTTTTTTTTATTTTTCTGGTGAATTCCTGTGTCCGAAAGCTTAATAACTATGAATCTTTTTTGTTTCAGTTTAGCCAATCCGGAGATTAAGTGTCTGGAGGATGGAGGATGTTTTTGTTTTTCTACGCGACTTCAGCTCCACCTACATAAGAGACAATATGCTAAAAAAACAAAAAAAAAAATCTTGTTTGTGTTCCTTAAACCTTCAATATATTGTAAAAAAATTCTCAAAAAGAATGATAATAAAGGAGCGGAAAAAGAAATAATTTTGTAAATCATTAAAAATTCCCCTCTCTAACGTGCCATGATACCTTAACCCTCAATCGCCCACCCTGAGTCCAGGGGACTCACTACGAAATTTAATAAGTTCGTACAGGTTGTGTTTTTATGTTTCGGCGTCCAGCTTTCGTATACCTTCATACAGGGTTGCGCTGAACGCGAAGGCGATCGGAAGTTAGCGCACTACAATTACAAGGCTGAGTTTTAGCATAGAGTGAGTCCCGGGGACTCAGGGTGGTGTTTTGTGTTACAAAAATTGTACTTGTAAATTTTTTTTAAAGCCTGTTAATTTAAATTTAGGATGCCAAAATGGCTGCGAAAAGTTCAAGAATTGAGATTGTTAACCCTTTGAGAAGTTTTGCTACTAACAATTTGCTTTAGTTGTGCTAGTTGAGGTATGTGCACAACAAATTCAACCTGCTGCACGTTTTCTTATTTTATATAATGAAGTATTACTTTAAGTTTTTTTTCTGAATAGTTATTTGGTTTTTAAGTAATTTATGTAAAAAGAATTGTTTTTGTTAATTTATTTATATCTTTTATTTTTGTCAAATGTTTAGTGTATGTTTTTTGGAGTATTTTTTGTTTCTGTCAATTAAAAGGTGAATTTTTATTTGAGTTATGTAAAGATATGGAATGATATCTATTACAAGAGGTCTTAATGTGGCCTACAAAAAAATAAAAAAACATAAACATTTAATAGGTGTTGCGTTATTTCCAAAACAAAAGTTTGGAGTCCCGGGGACTCAGGGTGGGTAGATACGTGATTTTAATAGGGGTGGGTGATTGAGGGTTAAATAGTTTACTGTCAGTGTGATGAAGTGCTTTGAGTAGTGCTTGCACAAGTTTTTGGTTATGAAGTTTGAAAGCATAAAAGGTACAAAAAATACAAGATTCATTGAATAGAAGATTGCGCCTTCCGGGAAAAAATAAATGTGAAGCCGCACCAGTGACGTCATACAAAATTGTTTCCTATTGGCTGAAAGTGTTGATATAATTTTGGAGAGAGCAACACAATGGGACGACATAAATATTTATTCACTTTTTGTTATTTAATAAATTTGTTTTCTATTTTCGATTAGAAAAGTACGTCGCCACTCATGTACCTTTTTTTTCATTATTTTGTGTACACAGGCCCACTGCACACCGCATGACTCTCGTTTTTTTGTTTTGTAAATTTTTCCGCGATTCCTTCACTACACGCACCTTTTAACGCGAGGACTTTCGAAATTCGAAATTATTTATTAAATTTAACACAAAAACACGAAAACAAACAAGGAAAAGCGGTACAATTTTCACAAAACAAAAAATTTTTGGTCAAACAATTTTCAACCAATAAAAACATAGCACGAAATTTGAATTGAATTGCAGGGTTTCCTCCCGAAATTCACTTGTTTTATTTGTGTTATTCATATGCATGAATTTACAATTTATTTTGTTAAGATATACAAATTTCTATTAAACTGTTATGTTATATATATATACATATATAGGGGCTATAGTATAAAGAAAGCCATATATTTGCTCAAAAGAGTGAAGCAAAATGTAAGTTCAAAATGAAAGAATTAAAAAAGTACTGATGGAGTCCCTACATATTCTCCGATGACGTCACTGGTGCGGCTTCAAATTGATTTTCTCTCGGAAGGTGCAATCTCTGTATTGAATCATGCAAAAAATATATTATTAGAAAGTTCGAGGCTAAACAGAAGTAAATCAGTGATATAGATTATGAGTTTGCGGGGTACGCTCTTCTTAGCATAATTATAATTATTTTTTTATAATATTTTTTCGCAAAAAGTCAATTTCGGGTAATGTGATATACCAAAGTTCGTGTAATGTGAAGTACATCACAGTACCCAAACTTATGACAGTACTATTTGTATAGAGAAATGAATATATGTATGTATACCTTATTTTATAATTTTTGAAGTGGAATATTCTCAAAAATCTCTTATGGTTAAGTTGTAGATTAAAAAATCCATGAAATCATGTTTCTCGATAAAAATTTTTAAACCTTGGTTTACCCCGTCAGATTGTGATTTTCCAAAAAAGAATGAGAAACACGTATCTAATTATTTTTGATTTGGAGTATTTTCACCAAGTTTGAAACTAATAGGTCTGTTAAATAACGTTTTTTCGGGTATATCACATTACCCGCCACTTTAATCAGACGCCAATATTTGGATATTTTGATTTGTAATTAAAAAACTCGTCAACAGTTTATCTTAAAGAGTTAATAATCTTAGATATACTAAATAATGTGTCAATGAGCTCGAACTTACTCTACGTAACAAATAAAAAACAAAAAAATTATTTATTTTATAAAATAATGCAAAAACAGTTATAAAAAAATTATAAAAAATAAAATAAAAATAAAAAATTAAAAGTGTTAGTGGTATCAAAATCACCTAATAGTGACGCTTGACGGTGCTCACGCGTGGCAGCGCCGTTGTAGGTGAACTATGCGCAAAGAAGTGCGCTGGCACTCGCGACACCCTGTATGGCGTGGCGGCAGGACGGCGCTGAAAGCAGCAGCATCCTTCACAGCGATGCGTTTTCATTTGTCGAAGGGTTGAGCGGCAGCGTCCAGGTTCTGTCTGACAGACGTGTTAGGGCGACAGAGCACCGCACTGAGCCGAGTGCGAGCTAGCCTGCTGCTGACGCGACACATCGACAAGGTGCGGTGCACGTCAGACGCGTCGGCTCTGTGCTTCGTGCGTGCGTGTGTGCGCGAGCTCGCAGGATAGTAAGAGCGCAAGGAAGCTGTAAGCGTCCTCTGCACCGAAAACAAATACAATTTTTTTGTTTGTGCGAGAAAAGTAAGCTGCTATTAAATTGCGTCGAGTTTATGGGCTTCCACTTCGATCTCAGTGTGTGTGTGTGCGTGCGTCCGTGTGCGTAGGTGTGCGTAAATAGGCTGGGCCTACTGCAGATATAACAAAAACACACAAATCAAGTGCAACATCGCTCAAAGAATATAACAGTAATTGCAGCAGCAGTAACAACAACAATAATAACAATAAGCAATTGGCAACCAGCCGCTGACAATTTGTACAGTTTGCCGCGGGATGCTATGCGAAAAAAAGCAAATCCGAGTAAAATAAGTGGAGTTGCAACAAAAACAACAACTATAAAACCAACACAACCAATTACACCAATTGACACAGTGTTGCGAAGTGACACAGTGTCGCACCTGACGGACTGACGTAGCTGGGAGATCAACCACGCCCGCTGGGGGCGTCGAACAGCAGCATTCATATTGCGAACGAGGCGCTATTTGGCCGCGAAGGACACGGACAGAAGTTATTTGAGCTGCGCGTTGGCCAAACTTGGCGGCTGAACATACAGGGAGTGCAGGACAGGTGGTTGCGGGCAGATAATGAACGACAGAGAAATACAGCACTGGTGTATAGATAGACCAAACGGACAGGTGGACCGAACGAAAATATAGACCAGACCTACAAACAGTTGAGTCAACGGGCAAACAGACTCACGGCTAGCGGCAGCAGCGGGAACAGTAATTTTCATGGTCACGCAGCTTTACGGCCGCTTGATGGGCGGCTGGCTTCTGCTTCGAGACATGCTGCTTTCCTCAGTTGTACTGTTGGCTGGGACGGACGTTGAGCGAGCGCTCAAACGGTGTCATCGTCAATAGTGCCTACAGTCGATCCTCGATTATCCGGAGTAGTAGTTTGACTTTGGAATTGATTTTTCCGGGTGACTAAAGTAAAACTGATTACGAATTTTTTCGAGGAATTTTTTAATAATTTTTGGAACGGTCGTTCGGCCCTATAATCGCTGAAGGCAATCGCCGTTAATCCAAAATAATAATAAAAACAATTTTGTAATAACATTTGTAATCGCTCTTAATTGAAATAAAAAAATACTTAATTAAAATAAATATTTAATAAAGGTATATACGGTGAATAAAGGTGAAAAATTCTGTGTTTTAGAGCTTTCGGATAATTGATGTTACGATCGATCGAGTCGAGGATAATCGGCTATCGACTGTATTATGTATGTATGCGATAGTTTGAATAGTGCTATGACGAGCTTTCTTTTTTATTTTTCAAATTAGCGAATAGTTGTTAGAAGGGATCCTTTAAAAATAATTAGCAGGCCAAGGGTTAGGTCTTGGAAATTCTTCAAGGATTTTATATTTTATTATTCGATGTAATTAATTATAACCCGATACTTTTCAGTATCGTTGCTGAGTACGTGTTGATACTGATTGCTTTTCGATATTGTGTCCAATTTTTTATACTGATTACTTTTCAATAAAGAGCACAAGTATCGTACGGATTACTGTTCGAAACCGAGTATCGAAGATTTGATACTGATTGCTTTTCAAGACTGATTATTTTTCGATATTGATTGCTTATTGATTGCCGATTTGCTTATGCTAGATATATTGCAACTTGAACATTCAGCTTACGTACGTTCGTGTGCGCACTTATACCTATGCTTGTTTTTTGAATAGATTTCGTCACTAAAAAGTCATGTCATGGGAGAGCATAACGTCAAAAGACCTTCTTAGGTGAGTAGTGCCTCGAACTGCAGTTACACGATATTCTATTTGTTCTTCTCGTTTAGTATACCGCACAGTCACAATTTGTCGGCCACGCACTTGCTCGCCTCGCCCGATGGGTCGCGTTACTTGTTGGAAAATTCTAATGGTACGTAGCAGCTACCGCCCGCCTTACTCTGTTGAATCTCTTATAATAATGTGTTCGCCCCGTTCGTCAGATGTCTGTCATTTGGACGAGAGCTATTCGCGCATTGCCGGTTACGGCTCCAGTCCGGACGGCACGTCGCTATGGGCTCGCCACAGTTTTGGCCGATCACAGAACTCAATAGTCAACTGCTTCTTAGCCTGCCAGCGCAGCCTCAAGCAGTACATGGCACGCCGCAAGGTACTGGGAACGTTTCTCCGTCTCGACGACTCGCTGTGGCTTAGGTTATGTCGTTTCTGTTTTCGTTGCAGATCGAGCGCGGCTTGCGTCTCTACGAACAGCACAATCAAAATGCGGCGGTGCGCACCTGGCGTAGTGCTCTCAAGGCCACTAGCCGGCGCGAGGACTGCTTCCAGTTGCTCGGCTACCTGTACCAAGCGCACATGGACTGGGGCAAATACCGCGAGGCTATCGAGTTCGGCCACCGGCAGCTGGGCATATCCGAGGAGCTGGACTCGCCCAACATGCGCGCTGAGACCTACTTGAATTTGGCGCGCGCTCACGAACGCCTCGGCGGCCTGGAGCGCGCATTGAGCTACGCGCGCCACTCGCTGTACAATGAGTGTGGCACGCAGTGTCGCACCGGTGGCCTGGTGCATCTGACGGTGGCGCGCGTCTACCTGGAGATGGGCGGCTTCTCTCGCGCACTCGAGGGACTGCAGGGCGCGCACAAGATCGCCACCGCCATCGGCGATTCGTCGCTGGAGCTACAGATGTACGTGGCGCTGTCAGAGCTCTTCGGCCGGCTGCAGGATAACGACAAGAGTGCCACGTACGCGTCCAAGGCGTACGACTTGTCGCGCTCGCTGCAGCTGGGTGATCTCAATTCGTCGCACCATCGCGCAGCGCTGCTGCGTATGGCGGCTGCATTGCGCAAACAGGGCGACCTTGGCGACGCGCACGACTATTGTATGGTGAGTTATGTCCGCCATAGTCAATAAATTACCGATCGAAAGTGTTGAATTGTTTAAGAATCGAGTATCCAGTATCGCTCTTTTCGAATTTTGCTAATTTAGCTTATTTAATACTGACATCGATGCTGAGTAGTTTTCGATAATGGGTACAAGTTTGCATGTTGATTGCTTTTTAAACAGGGACGGTTATGGTTTTTATAAAAACGTCAGATTTTACTGTTATCTTTTTTTCCCGTCGAAAATAAAAGTTTTTTGTGACTTTTATAATTTCAGGCAAAAATAACTGTTACTTTTGACTTTTATCTTATCGGTTAAAAACAGTGACTTTGTGACTTTTGTGACTTATTTTACCGTTCAAATATATCAGGCAGTTGAATTTTTTCAAAGGCCGTTCGACCGACTAAAAAACTATTGATACTTATTGAACTTATGCTCAAAATATGCGGCCTGATGAGACGAAAACAATTGGTGGCAAGTTTTTCGTTATGCCTTTTTAGGGGCCGTTCACATATTACGTAACGCATTTTTCGACCTTTTTTGACCCCTCCCCCCCTGGTTGTAACACAACGTAACAAACCTCACTACCCCCCCCCCCCCTCCCCTAATAACGTAACGCGGGGTTTTTTTTTTTATAATGGAAAGTGTATAATGTAGCCAGCAATATTTTTAATGTTATAACCATCCAAATACCGTAATTATGATTATAAGCGTAAATTTAAATGTTTTTCAATATAATCCGGGTACATTAAATACATAATTTTGAATGATCAACATATAAGGACTCTCTTTGAATAGTAATATCTGTGGCTTGCCGCCATAACAGAGAAAGTCACTTATGCCATAAGGTTCATTTTACATATTTTGATGAAATTTTGAACTTTATGGGATATGTGACTTTTTCTGTTATTGCGAGAAGCCACAGATGTATGTTATATAACTTTCAGATTTCATAACTTTCAGTACGTCATTATATATACATTTATAAATGTTTATTCAGAAATAATGTTATGAATTATTATTATTCAGATTATATGTAAATGTTTTATAAATGTTTATTTATAAAAGAACATTTGTATCAAAAATGTTTATTCAGACAAACAAAAACTAAATTTTATGAATTTACAAAGTAAATTCAGAAAAACAAAAACGTATTATCAATGCTTATTTAGAAAAACAAAGTAAATATTATCATTGCACTTGCGGCTAGTGCAGTAAAATTTTTTTAATCCTTTTAAGTAACAAAAAATTGAGTTTATGAGCGCTGTGTCCATAGAGATGTCGACCATTGAGAAATATCCCTTATTTCTTGCATTCCATTGCAACTTTCATTCGAAAATTTAGGAATACAGTCTGCCTCAACTTCCCTTCCCAGTCTGCCTCAACAAAACTTTCCCTGAGCCGTAGAATCTCTGCTTCCGTAGCCGAAACAAGATTTTCTTCATTTTTCAATTTCGCCCACAACTCATTCACTTGTTTTTGAATCGTTTGTTTTGACAGACTGTCAATATACGCTGCTTTGTAAGCATCGTATAGTTCGCGATAAAGTTTTCCCAGATTCGACATTGCGAAAAAAAATTCGAAATTCTAAATTCACAACTAGGAGAAATATTTTAAACAGAAACAATCGTAACGATTCAGATAATCAAACGAGAAGTGAGCAGGCACAGACGTGCATAGACCGAAAACAGTGCTGCCACAAGATTGTTTGAGGGCCGCTTCACAATGCAAGTCACTGCCAACTTTACCGAATCCGCGCGCGAATTTGAATTTCAGGTGCTGATTTTTGGGTATTTTTTCGACGTTACGTAACGCAGTCGATGACCCCCCCATCCCCGTCGTAACACTTCGTAACACACCTTTGAACCCCCCCCCCTAAGAGCGTTACGTAATATGTGAACGGCCCCTTATTTGAAATTCGTAAAATAACAGTTATTTTCGGTTCCTGTTTTAAAAACAGAGTACTTTATCGTACTGATTACACAGTGCAATACTGAAAAAAGGGACAAGGTCAAACCCGTCTCATTCGATAGAGGACCTCAGTAGATGAAAAAGTGTCAAGGGATTTTTCCCGGGATGTTCGAGTTTTTTTTAAATGCAGTTTAAAGATGGCGGCTTAATGCCCCTTACTGAAACTTTTAAAACATCATATCTCTTGACTCAAATGTCATAAAGGAATAATTTTTACGTCAAATGAAAGCTAATGATATCAAGTCGATGACACAATATCCTTTTTGGAAAAATTTTATGAAAAAGGATATGAAGGACCTCAATTAAATTTTTATCCTTGAATATCCTGGAAACCGTGAGAGCTAAATTTATATATGTGACTTCTGGTAAAATAGCACTCAAAGATCTATACTGCTTATAAATTTCATGTAAGTCACTTTGATAGTAAAGACTCTACAACGATAAAAAAATGTGCTTTGCTACATTAGATGTTTTTAGTAAGCAGCTACGAGATATTCTGTACGTAAAAGCATGAATGTAGCAGTGTATAGTTTTTGAAACGCTGTAGTGGCTTAACAGTGAAAGTGATTGAAATGAAATTAATATGCAGTATAGATCTTTGAATGCTTTTTTACCAGAAGTCACCTATATAAATTTAGCTCGCATGGTTTCCAGGATATTCAAGGATAAACATTTAGTTTATGTCCTTAATGTCCTTTTTCATACAATTTTTCAAAAAAGGATATTTTTTCTTTGACCTCATGTCATTAGCTTTCATTTGACGTAAAAATTATTCCTTTCTGACATTTGAGTCAAGAGATATGATGTTTTAAAAGTTTCAGAAAGGGTGACTAAGCCGCCATCTTTAAACTGCATTTAAAAAAAAAACCGAACATCCCGGAAAAAATCCCTTGACACTTTTTCATCTACTGAGGTCCTCTATCGAATGAGATGGGTTTGACCTTGTCCCTCGAAATTTTTTTTGAATTTGTTGCACTGTGTTATTTTACGATACTGAATACTTGATGATACTGAGTACAAGTATGAATACTGACTACTTTTTAATATTATATAAGTTAGTTTATTTGCCTTTATTCTGCGGAGCAAGTTGCACTCCCTCTTCTTTGAGTTACCTTATGAACTAATTTTACACAAATGTCTTAAGCCTACCCTAAAGCCCTACTATCCGTGCGCGCCGTATCGTTTCGCTGATCTTGCAGCTCATCCAAGAATCGAACGACCGACCATCAGCAACAATGTCCGCAATTCGCTGATCTTGCAACAATGTTCGATATACACTATGATCAATAAGTACCGGGACTGTGTATTTTAAATTTTCCGCCGTTGCCCGATGCAGGTCGGTTTTTTTAGGTCGGTAGGACCTTAACTGACATCTGTGTCAAATTTTGAGCGGGATTGCATCATTAGTTTTTGTTTGCCAGCTGTTAGCGTCAGTCAACTTTTTGTACTTCGTCGCATTTTACAATGGATAATTTTGTTGATCAACGTATTTGTTTGAAATTTTGTCTTAAGAACGAAATTTCTTGTGCCAATGCGCTTAAAATGTTGCAGAAAGCATTTGGGGAGTCTGCTCTATCAAGAACCAGAGCGTTCGAGTGGTATAAAATGTTCAAAAGTGGTCGTGAAGTGGTCGAAGACTTTCCTCGTTCTGGACGTCCTTCAACATCGAATACCGACGAAAATGTTGAAATTGTGAAGAAAATCGTGCTTGAAAATCGTCATGTGAGCCTCAGAGAGATTTCTAACGATCTTAACATCTCTTATGGAAGCGCACAACACATTGTTGTCGATATTTTGCGCATGAAACGCGTCGCCGCACGGCTTGTTCCTCAAGACTTGAATTTCGTCCAAAAAGATCATCGAAAGCAAGTGGCTGAAGACATGATTTCCGAAGCTAAGAAGGACCCAACGTTCATGAAACGTATAATTACTGGTGATGAGACATGGGTCTATGAATTCGACGTGACAACTAGCCAGCAATCATCCGAATGGCATGCTGAAGGCGAGCCAAAACCAAAAAAAGTGCGCCAAAGTCGATCAAAAATCAAGGTTATGCTCATTGTTTTCTTCGATTATCGTGGTGTGGTGCATTATGAATATGTTCCGACCGGTCAAAACGTTAATAAAGAGTATTACCTTGAAGTATTGAGGCGTTTGAGAGATGCTATTCGTAGAAAACGACCGGATTTGTGGGCCGATAACAGCTGGATTTTGCACCACGATAATGCGCCGTCTCACAAAGCACACATTATTCGCGATTATTTGAACAAACACAGTGTGAATATCATCGATCAGGCTCCCTATTCTCCAGATATGGCACCATGTGACTTTTTCCTGTTCTCCCGACTCAAGTTACCGCTTCGTGGAAAGAGATTTGAGTCCATAGAGGTCATAAAAGAAAATGCGACGCGAGAGCTGAAGGCCATACCTGCTTCGGCTTACCAGAAGTGCATGGACGATTGGATTAAGCGTTGGCATATGTGTATTGCTTCAGATGGGGCTTATTTTGAAGGGGATAAAAGAAATTTACCAGAAGAATAAAACAATTTTGTTTTTTGACACAGTCCCGGCACTTATTGATCATAGTGTAGTTTGCTGATGGCAGCTACCGCGAAGTAGCTGGGTCGGTGGCCTGCACTGGCGACGACGACGTTGTTTGTTCGTGCAACAATGTAGCGGGCTGCGCCGGCGACGACGTCAGCAGCGTTGTTTGCTTGCGCAAAAATGTAGCGGGTTGCGACTCCTCCCTTGCTTAGATCAAGGCCGCCCTCGGTCTTGGCCAAATTTCCTATGACCGCATGGAGCTCGAGTTTCCTGCTTCTCTTCTTTCGGCGTCGCTTTATTACCAAGATTGCGTAGCAAGCAATGAAGAGGATAGAGGTTAAGTAACAGGCCACCAGAGGGTGCGTCATCAATTTTTGCTTCATTTCGCCAATAAAATGCAGGTTCTCCATGTTCATTCGGTGCAGGGGGGGAAGACTCAAGATGTCCTGATGGCCAGTTATGTTTAGCAGGGGGAGCGCAGCCGCAATTGGTTGACGCATCGGAACTCCTTTCCTTCCTTCAAATGTCAGGAGATAAGTGCCGGTGACAGTTCTTTCAATACCACCAGTCCCTTGCACCCTGACAGTACCATCATTGATTACAACGATACTGTCGTCTATGACAACTAATGGGTCCAGATGGTTGGACGAGTTTTGCAATGTGCCACGCCGCCGGAGAACAATTGTAGAGCGCAAGTCGAATCAGTCATTTCCCTGCAGAACGTCGACGGAGTTGTTGGGGCGCACTCAACGACCGCCACCGTCAGTCCACTACAGTCGGCCACGACGCTACTATCCAAAAGAGACAGGACCATTCCGTTGTGCGCAACCGGGAAAATGCTAACTTTCTTACAACTAAGCTTAGGTTTAGGGTACTTTATTATAATATGTAGAACATCATTATTTTGCAAAACCTTAATACTAGATACTTCCATAACTTCCGCTACACTTACGCTTGTGAGCTGTTCGTTAACCACTAGCTTTATGTCCGAATCATCTAGGACTGTCGCATTTACAACATTTATTTTAGCAAGTGCAATAGAAAGCATTAAGTTCTGAATTTCATTTCTTAGAATTTTATTTCTGGCCAAGGCAACCTCATAGAGGTGGAGCAGTGTCAATTAGCTTGTTCTTGGCCTCCCCAAGGAGAGAGGTGACAGTCTCAGTAAGTTTATTTATTCGGTCTTGTGTTTTCGTATTAAGGCAGGTTTCTACCTTGTGCGGCCGAGAAAACATGTTTTTTTGAAAAATTGTTGATGGGAAGGTTTTAAAGATAAACACTGGAAAATTTTTTCAGATGTAGGTATATGTTTATTGTACAAGTAAAAAAAGTTTCAAGATAAAATATGCAAAGGGGGGGAGGGGGCCATCGAGCAATGGCGGAAGGACTTTTTGACTCACGGAAGTCCTGCCGCTGTTTGAGATGACTTGAAACACAAAAATGAAATTGTTTCTTATTCTGTATCCTTTTGTCTATGGCAGGAACTAGGATTTTTAAAAAAAAATGAAAAATGAAGGAAATATGCGATTTTGACTAAAAAATTCAATTTTTACCTACTTTTTTCAATACAAATTTCTATTTTCAATGAGAAAAAATTATTATTTCTTGAAGATCCTAGTTCGTGCCATAGCTAAGACCTTGATAAATGACTGTTTAAAATTTCGTAGCTATTGCTCAACTCGTGTGGCCTAAATCACTTCCGCCAGGTCAAAAAATGTAGTTTTGAGAAAAACGCGTTCAAAGTTTTGCTTCAGCAGGTCGGCGCGCTCGACACCGCTACCTGTTTCTATAAATTGCTTCCGTAATTCGAAAGATTTCAACTTCAAATTTTGGGAGCGTATTCTACAATCATGTATTAATCCAAAAATGCATGAAAAAAAAATTGGATTTTTTTAAACGCACAAGGTAGAAACCCCCCTTAATGACTACCTGTCTGTTGTTCGAATCAATGAGCTGCGCCCGAGCGAATTTTAATTGCTCGAAATCATCAAAATCGGGAGTACCGGCAACTACTTTCAGGGTTGTGCCTAAAAAATTCAAACTTCGGACTTGTCTATGGTGGATGTTTAGGGTTGAGAGAAGTGCCCACAAATGCCTGTTGTCTACCTCCAAGATCTTCCTCATGTGTGTTTGCGGGAAAAGATCCATCATTCGGTAGGTATCTTCAATCATCTCCACATAGGCGGTCAGATTCGTTGTATGCCTGAGGTACTGATAATTCTGCCAGACGATCACATCCCCGTCCAGAATTGGAATATAATCAGATTTGGTGTAGTCAGTTAGTTTGTTAACCCGCCGTCATCACGGCAAAGAGCAAGAGGAGCAATGACCTGCAAGTGCAAGATTAATGGTTCCGACCTCAATCATTGGCATGTGAGTAACCGTGACGAGGTTCTTACCTAAGGTTGTACTTATGGACCACCCTCCCTTTTATGAGAACTGTCGTTCCCAAATCTGCTTACACTACCTCCTCCACGCACAATGGTGTTAGCTTGTTACCTAATCTTCTATTGATTTTCACCAAAACTTTCTCACCGACCATAAACGTTCTATTTTGTCTCGACCTATTATGTCTTTCCTAGGTCCGTTCTTTTGCGCTCCTGACTCTATTGCTTCTTGAAGTTCAGATGCAGTTGCGTAGATGATATCAACGGGTTTCCTATTAGTTACCGAGTGAACCGTTCTGTTATATTCGTTATGTCGCTTCTAATATCAGGTCGATCGTGTCCTCGATGTTCCTCTGCAATTTTAAGCATCGTGCAATTTCGAGAAGTGTACTGTGGAATCTTTCCACTTGTTCATTGGACGTACTATGCAATGGCGCAGCATTTCGTATCTCGACGTTAAACCGATTAAGAAGAATTGGCCTGATTGTCCCCGAATTTAAGGAAGCCTCGTTGTCACAATAAATCGTTTTCGTTTTGGCAAAGATATTCATAAGTTGGAGTAAAGGTGGTTTCACGTCTGCAATAGTGCGTGAGGGTATTGGCTGTACCACCGCCAACTTGGAAAATTTGTCGACGCTCATCAAAAAATATTTCCTATGCGTTGAAAATATATCGATATGTAGCATTTCGCCAGCATACGACGGAATGGGCGACTCGCCGACTGCTCTGTGAGCCCGGTTATGTTCGTTAGTTAGTATTTCCCTCTGTTCGGTACTACTAAATAAGTCCGTCACGAAACTTTTTGAGTGTAAAAACCTAGTTGCCGGGAATAGCTCAATCAACCTGTGTTGAATGTAAGCCAGAATTGGGAGGTCGCAGTAAATCGCATTCACAACCTCCGGTTTTACCACACGGCTGATTGCCTCTACAAGTTCATTTCTGTCAGAGAAATAAACGAAATGTCTTGTTTTTCTTCCAAATATTACAAACGTACGAGCCGAGGCTGACTGCATTTTCTATTATAATTTGGTTTTTATAGCAATTTACCGGTTTCTCGGTTGCCTCGATAGTATAAGTCATAGACAACTCACTATGAATTGTAGCAGCATTGGGATGTGTTTGCGCATGTTTCAAGACGTTTATACTCTGTCGTGATAACGTATCAGCGACAAAGTTTTCCCTTCCCTGTTTGTAGATTACTTGGGCATTGTGCTTGTGCATTGTGCTTAGCATTTGAATTTCGGTTTGACACCGCAAATGTTAAGGGCTGGTGATCAGTAAAAATATTTAAGTTTTTTACTCCGTACAAGTTATTACGTAAGGATTTGAGGGCCCATACAATGGCCAGGAGTTCCCGCTCGTTGGTTGCAAAATTCAACTCCCTGTCCTTCAAGGTTCTTGATATCATTGTGATTGGCCTCACATCTTGTGATAGGACAGCCCCAAGACCATATTTCTTTATTTTATTTATTTATTAATTCAGTCTATGAACAACAATTCATACAGACTATAACAAAGTCCTTATATACTAAGGCACTAAAACTAAAAAACATAAAAGTCTCTAAAGGAAAATTCAAAGTGGGCTAGTTAAGGACAAGGTTAAGACACTCTAGGAATTTGGATTTGGGAAGCGCAAAGCCGATGTCCAAGGACACAAAAAGTCCATTGAACTCGATCAATGCTCTGGAAAGAGGAGCATTCTGCGCATAAGTCGTTCTTACGAAGCTGACATAAACCGGCACAGGGCGAATCTCAGTGGCGAATTAAAGAAAATCCTGCCTAACAGAGCAGGACAATTAACAGTACCATTAATAATATCGAAAACGAAAGAAAGAGATAGGATTGTTCTCCAGCTTTGAAGCGACTTTAAGTTTATAAGTTTAAGCCGCGCTGTATAGGAGGGGGACGGTTCCACGAAACGAAGAGAGCGCAGGGCGAAGCGAAGAAAAACTTTCTGAAGGCGCTCAATACGATTAATGTGACAAACATGATAGGGCCTCCAAATGAAGGACGCATATTCGAGCTTTGAGCGGAGAAAAGAGGTGTAAAGCAATTTGGGCGTGTATGGGTCAGAAAATTCTGAGCTATTGCGCCTTACAAACGCCAACATAGCATAAGCCTTAGAAATAGTGGAATTAATATGGCTGGAGAACGAGAACTTTGGATCATAGATTACACCCAAGTCTTTGGTTTCTGATACCAACTTTAAGGGGAAATTGGAAATGCAGTAAGAAGTTTTCAGGACAGTTGGACACTTAGAGTAGGTCGAATAATGACATTTACTGATGTTTAAAGATAGGCAATTACTGCAGCACCAGGCGTGGACATTGTCAATGTCCGTCTGGAGCAACTGACAAGTTTTTAACTTCGTAACAAATTTTAAGGTCATCAGCATAGAGCAAAAAGCTTGCCGTCGAGAAGCAACTGCTTATGTCATTGATGAATAAGACAAAGAGCAATGGCCCAAGGATACTACCTTCTGGAACACCAGAGGAGGCTACAAAGGGGTCAGAGCGAACATGGTCAACAATTACCACACATTGACGGTTCCTTAGATAAGACTTGACCCATTCCAAGAAAGCTGAGTGAAAACCCAATAATTCAAGTTTCATGACAAGGACCGAATGTGACACCCTGTCGAAGGCCTTGGAAAAGTCAGTATAGATTGTATCCACTTGAAAACCTTTCCGAAACGCAGTGAAGCAATCTTCGGAGAAAGCGGCCAGGTTGGACACGGTGGACCGTCCAGGAATAAATCCATGTTGATGCGGAGAAATAAGACTTTTTACAGCGAAGAATCATTTGTCCTTCACAACGCATTCAAAGAGCTTCGATACAATCGATAGTTTGGAGATAGGCCTGTAGTTACACACATCATTTTTGTTCCCAGTCTTGAAAATTGGCGTGATAAATGCTAGCTTCCAGTCATCTATAAAAACGCCAGAGGCTAGCGATTTATTGAAAATCATGGTTATCGGATGAATGAGCGATGCGCAGTTCTTAAAGAGTACTGCCGATAGACCATCAACGTCAGTTTGGGAAGAGGACCTGAGCCGAGCAATCCCATTTTCCTCATCACTGGAAGATAGTGATAACGAACCAAAATCCATTGATGATTCCGGATAGCATGAAAACTCATCTGGGGCTTCAGTACTGGGGGTAAAATTGGAATTAAAGAATTCAGCGAAAAGGTTTGCTGCCATTGCAGCAGAGTTGGCTGACTTATTATTAAAGAATAAAGCAGAGGGAATATTTGAGCAATTTTTCTTCGACTTCATAAAACGCCAGAAAGCTTTAGGGTTCGACTTTATAGGTCTGTTTGGCAGAGAATAATTTGTATGATTTTGTACAAATTTTTACTGGATCCTGTTTGTTCACGCCAAATCTCCAGTAACGAGAGACAAACTGGGAGCGTAAAGTGACAGTTGATTTCGTGAGAACTTGCAAGTTTTTACTGGAGAAATTTTGTCCAGTAACTTTTAGCCAGTAAGAAGAAGAACAAGAAAAACATATGACTGGCTGCCATATGATCGAAATAATTTTTGCAAACTTTTGGAGGCAAATGGAACCTGCAAAGAATTTGTGCGTTCGCAAGTCTGCTGACCCACAACCGTCTTGCGAACTAATTGTCTTTTGCATTAAATGTATGATTAAACATAATTTTCCCTACCGCTTCAAGCCTCAAATGAAACTTATAGATCAGCTGTTGCTTTCTTTAACCTTTCTGTTTACACCCTTTTTACTGTGTATTGTGGGTGTGCGAAGTACCACTGGTGTAACCAAGAGTTAAAACTTGCAAATTCTTACAAATTTCTGTTTGTTTACTTTTTTGGATAGTTTGATTTTATTGAGCGTAAGCTGGCTTACTCTCCTGATATTTCTTACTGGATAATTTTTATCGGAAATCTTGCCAAACAGACCTTATATTAGCTTCAAAATTTTAGATGTGATTCTTGTATAAAAATGTATCCAGATAGTTGAATTCCTTTGAGTAATGTTTGTACTTATTAAGAGAGTTCACGTCACCCGTTTTTTGAATCTGCGAAAAAATTTGTTTCTCAAATTTTTAAGCTTCCTCAAACTCTTGGTATGCCATGGCAGTTTGTACTTTTTCGTTGAATTGAGCGGGATATTGGCAAGACAGACTTCAACCACTTTGGATCTAAAAATATCAAAGCAGCGCGAGACGTTTGGGCTAAGAAGCAAAGTGTCCCAATCTAAATCAAAAAACAAATTATCTAAGTTTAAAAAGTCGCACAAGTTGTAGTTAAAAGATGGGTTCTGAACTACACACAGACGAATAGGGAACCCGAAGACCCCTGAACACAGACGCAGAGTTGGTCTAAGAGCGAGTCAGAATTGTCCAGTAAAAGGTGAGACGCACGATGCTTACACTGAACTGCAATAAGAACGCCACCACCCCTCGAGCATCCAGTACTTACAGCGTCTCTATCTTTGCGGAACACTTGAAAGAGATTGGAGTCGAAGAATTCGTGGTCGAAGAAGTCAGCATTTAACCACGTTTCAGTAAGGACGACGATGTCGAAGTCAAGCTGTGAACTCCACAAGAGAACTGATTGAGACTTAGTTCTGAGACCAGACACATTTTGGTACAAGATTTTTAACTGATTGTTGTCTAAAGTAACGCCATTAGCACTAGTTAAAGGAGCGGAAGTTGGAGACTGGGACTGAAACGGACGGACGGTTACACTGGCGGGCCAGAGATCAGGAACAAGTAGCTTCTCATATGCCGAGTCAGAGACGCCCAACTTAAAATTGACTCGCCTCAATGAGTCCAGAGATGCATCTTTTTTCACCAACTTATAACAACAGAGGAACTGTTTATCTATGCATGCATGCTTAGCAACATAATTAATAATATTATCGGCAGTTACAGAAGGCGTAAACGACGAAATGTGTAGCCACTTTAATCGAACCGCAACATTAAGCTCGGAGCTCTGGTTTGAACCAACAACAAATGGTTGTTTCTTCCTATTGTTCTTCTTCACCTTAATCCACTAAGAGGTCTGATGTTTCGGCAGCAGGGGCGGTGTAGTGGGATGTCGCACGGCAGTGGGCTCAACATCTAATGGCGGTAATCCAGCAGAATTATCTGTGGCAGCAAACGGCGCGATCCCAGCTAGAAACGACGACGCGTGAGCACGAACAGCAGCAGGCGCATCCTCAGAATGTATTGGAGCGGACGAAGAGATCGATGATTTCGCAGAGTTAACGACTACAGCAGGCGGCGCACTCGCCCAATGACTACATGACGCGAAACTGAGAGGGGTCACGGTTGCTAATTCGGTAAAACCAGGCCCCAGAGTCGCAAATTCGGTAAAACCAGGCCCCAGAGTTGATTAGGGTTCGTACAGCAAATTCTCCATACAAAAGCCAGGGCAAGGGCTGCTGGTGCGTTCGATGTTTATTTGCAAATAAAATAATTGGTTTGTTTTTGCTTTCATTCTGTAGTACGTTTATAGGAAATTGATTGCAAAACAGCGTTGTTGCTGAAAAACGTCATAAGTATGTTGCAACGTGTTTTAATATGATTTAATTTCAGTTTTTGCTGACTGCCCTCAGCCTTAACATTTGAATTGCTTGAGTTGCAGCTCTGCGTTTGAAAAGAGTTCAACTTGCCATCACTGTTTCTTGCTGCACTAGAAACGGCAAACTCAATGAGACATGAACTGAAGGAGGATCAAATTAGGATTTGATTTAAAAAAATCTGCAGCAATGTTCAGTCTGGCGCACTTTAGATGCCACGAAGTGCAACAGGTGCCACACGACGCAGAGTCCGCAACAGAGCAAGGCAGTTTGCACTTATAACAATTGACCATACTGTCAATAATGAGCAGCGAATAGGACATTCGAAGAGTGACTCAACTGAACTGAATTGTATGTCGATTCTCTTGGACCTGTGAGCGCTCACCTTGCCGTTTTCTCCCTTAAGGATGTCGGTAAAAGGCTTTGCAATGGAAGCGAAGTCCTTAATAAAACACCTATAGTAGCTAACGAGCCCCAGAAATGATCGAATTCCGAATAATGTGGAAGGTTGCTTGTAGACCCTAATCGCTGCTACTTTATCGGCACTTGTCTTTATGCCTCCCCGTGATATTGTAAACCCGAGGTATTCCAGAAAAGATGATTACGTCGTCGACGTAAACGTAGCACCTTTTGCCAATATGCTCGCGGAGGACATCATTAATAACCCTTTGGAAAATACTGGGCGCGTTCTTTAGTCCAAACGATAGTCGGCAGAATTCGTACTTTCCGTGGTTGCCGTTTTCTCCCGATCCCGCTCCGCAAGCTCAATCTGATGGAACCCTGACAACCCTCGACTTGGTTGTAAAAAATTTGGCCTTCCCCAAATTTGACAAAATTACCATGACATTGGGGATTGGGTACTTGTCAGCGATTGTGAGCTGGTTTAACTTCCGAAAGTCTATTACCAAACGTTTTTTGCTGTTGCCCAACTCATCGACGCCGTTTTTATCTACAACCCACATGGGGTTGTTATAGGGTGATTTGGATGGCCTTATAATGCCTTTATTTCGCTATTCACGAAATCTGACACACCCATAGGATATGGATATAATTTGGAGTAGATTGGTTCGCTCACTTCGGTCCGAATGGTGGCAGTAAACGGCAGCATCTCGTTTGGATCTGCAAACGTTTTTACTCTTTTTTTCAACATACGTTGAAAGTCGGCCACTACTGATGGAGGGACTGAAATATCATCAACTTTTGTAAAGTTAACGTTTTCGCATTTGTGAAACTGGATCGGTTCTGATCCAGAGTCGGAATATATCTCTTTACTCTTTAGAAAAATTGTGGCATTCACCCGCGTTAACAAGTCGAGGCCAATGATGCCGTCGGAAGTATAAAGATCAGGAAAATGAAAAAGGTGCTGTCTCTACCGGAACAACATTTCGTATCTCCTCCAGGGGCTTAATGTATCTTTTAGACGCCCCTGTATCAATTAGAAATTAGCCGCATATTCCTGTTCCTGCACGGATACCTCTTGGGCTATGTGATTTATTCTTTGTCCCCTTTGCCCTGACTGCCTCTCGGAGCCATTTGGTCTCTCTCTCTCTGACTATCGTTCTGTCTCTGGTAATCTGTCGGTTGTCTAAACCGAGATGTAGACGGGTCCACGTCCATTTTCTCCACCTGATCGCGCCTATTGACGACCTGCTGGCCACCACCCTGAGCTTGATAATTTTTCCGCTTTCCCCTGGTGAAGTATGGCGTCTTCTCTCGACCCAAGACACCCTTCACATATCCCTGACGTGTGTTTCCCTGCTGCCTGTTAATTTTATTATTCACTGATCGTTCATGCGATTGCTGGCTTGAATACCTTTGCGATTTTTCCTCCGAGCTCCTAGCAAAACCTGCTGCAAATCTGGAGCTCTCATGATTAGATTCAGCTTCCTAAGGCCAACGCAGTAGGCGAGTCAGGCGGACGAGCCGAAAATAAAATATCTGCGAGCGACTTTTTTAAACCCGAAAATGAACACCTGCAAAGCGTCCTGTCTATATTGTTACGAATACCAGTTCTAGTGGGCTAGTACGAATCACTGGATTGTGCAATTTGAAATAAACAAACACACTTAGTTCCTCAAACGCAGTCAATAAAACCCAACAGTCACTTTATTTCACAAAGATTTACACTTCACTGTCTTTACACTTAAATATTTGCTTAGTTATTCCGCGTGGCAACTCCGCTAGTCAAAATCAGACTGACTCGCTGCGCCGCACCCGGCTGCCTTTTATACCTGTCCGGCCATCGCGCAGATCGTTCTCGCACATTCCGGATTGGACTAAAGGTTTCCATGATGATCGCGACCATCATTGCCAGGTTAGACTAGAAGTTTCCATCATTGCCAGGTTGGACTAAAAGTTGCCATCATTGCCAGGTTGGCCTAAAAGTTTCCCTTATTATCGCGGCCGTCGTTGCCAGATTGAATTATAGCACGGCGCGTAGCGACAGGGTTGCTTTGCACAGCGACAGACTGTCTTATCGTTACACTGCCCACCACTTAGACTTGTTCGACCCGAACAAGTGCCGAGGTTCCGCTGTGATAAGGCGCCAGGCGCTCCAAATGGACTACCTTCAGCTTAACGCCTTTATTGCTGCAACGTTGAATCCTGTAGACCACGTCGTTAATCCTAGTCACCACTTTGTAAGGTCCTTCCCATGACGTTTGAAGTTTCGGAGACAAACCTTTCCTCCGCTGCGGGTTGTAGAGCATTACCAGATCGCCTCCTTGGAACCCTGCTGAGTTGGCCCGTAGATCATATCGGGCTTTCGCCTTATCGCTGACCAGTTTGGTGCGGCTCCTTATAAACTGGTGAATTTCCTCGAGTTCCGCCCGCTTATTGACCACGTAGTCCGTCTTAGCGCCTCCCGTCGTGCTGACTACCCCGAACTTCAAGTCGGCGGGTAACCGCAACTCCGTGCCGAACACTGCTCGGGCTGGAGTGAGTGATGTCGTATCGTGCGGGGCTGACCTATACGCCATCAGGAACAGGGGAATATGCGTGTCCCAATCCTTTTGATTCCCGCCTACCACTTTCCGCAGGTATTCCTCCAGTGTCCGGTTAAAGCGTTCCACCATGCCGTCGGACTATGGGTGCAAAGGCGTGGTACGAGTTTTCTTTATCCCCAGTAGCTCACACACTTCCTTGAATACCGCAGACTCGAAATTCCGGCCTTGATCTGAATGCAACTCCAACGGAACTCCGAACCTGGCTACCCAGCTGTTTACCAGCTTTTCCGAGATCGTAGTGGCCTCCTGGTTAGGAATAGGGTACACTTCGGGCCATTTGCTGAAGGAATCCATTACCACCAGCACATATTTGTTGCCTTAAGTGCTAGTTGGGAATGGGCCGGCGACGTCCATAGCAATCCGCTCGAAGGGCGCTCCCACGTTCTACTGCTGCATGCGGCCTCGAGATCTTTTTGTCGGCCCTTTCGCGGCTGAACATCGGTCGCAGCTCTTAATCCAGTCGGTTACAGACTCCTGACATCCTACCCAGTAGAATCGTCTTTTTATTTTGGCGACGGTTTTGGTGATGCCCAGGTGCCCTCCACTGTCGTTATGGTATGCCTCGATGACCTCGTTGATTCTGCATTTCGGCACTACCATTAGGGAGTTGATGGTCCGACCATCCGCGCTCTCCCATTCGCGGTACAGGCATCCTTCCTTCAGCCGCAGGCTTTCCCACTGCGCCCAGTAAGCCTTAGCGATCGGGCTTTCACCGGCCATCTCCTGCCAGTCTGGACGTGCGCCTTGCTTCTTGCCTTCGACGATTTTTGCAAGATCCGCATCCTCACGCTGGTCTTTTTGTAGCCTCTCCGCAGACCACGCTTCCTCTGGCATAACGCTTACCAACCGGACGTCCACTATCTGTTCTTTGCTTTCGGCTCGCGAGCACTGCCTGCATTCGACTTTGCACGGGCGGCGTGACAAGGCATCGGCATTCCCATGGCTACTGCCCTTGCGATGCTCTATCGTGTAGTCGTAGCTCTGCAGTCGCTCGATCCACCGCGCCAATTGCCCTTCAGGATCTTTAAAGTTCAGGAGCCATCTCAATGCTGCATGATCTGTGCGCAGGCGAAACCTTTGTCCATACAGATATTTGTGGAAGTGTTTTACGCAGTCCAATACCGCCAGCAGTTCTCTCCGTGTCACACAGTAGTTGCGCTCCGGTTTCGACAGAATCCTACTGTAGTACGCTATCACTTGTTCTTGGCCGTCTATTATCTGTGATAGCACACCGCCAATACTATGTCCGCTTGCATCCGTGTCCAGCACAAACATCTCTCCAGGCACGGGGAAGGCCAGAATTGGAGCAGTGCACAGTTTTTCCTTCAGCCGTGCAAAAGCCTGCTCCTGCTCTTCGTTCCACTCGAAAGCTTGGCTCTTTTTCGTCAGTTTGTGCAAGCTGCTGGCTATGTTCGCGAATCCCGGAACAAATCGGCGGTAGTATGTGCACAGGCCCAAGAAACTGCGGAGTTCGTGTAGATTGCGTGGCCGGGGCCACTCCTTCACCGCCGTGATTTTGTCTTCATCCGTATGTACTCCGCGGGCGGAAACCGTATGACCCAGATACTTGACCTCCTTTTGGAACAGCGAGCACTTCTTTGGGTTGAGTTTAAGCCCAGCTTTTTGTATCCGCTCGAATACCTCCTTCAGCTTTCCCAGGTGGTCGTCGAAGTTTTTACCCATCACGATTATGTCGTCGAGGTACACCAGGCATGTCCGCCAATGCAGCCCTTTTAGCACGCGTTCCATTAGCCGCTCGAATGTTGCTGGTGCGTTGCAGAGTCCGAACGGCATGACGGTGAACTGCCACAAACCATCGCCAACACTGAAAGCCGTTTTCTCCTTGTCCTTGTCTGCAAGCTCTACCTGCCAATAGCCGCTGCGTAAGTCGAGCGTGGAGAACCACTGTGTGCCTGACAGCGTGTCCAGGGTGTCATCGATCCGCGGTAGTGGATAACTGTCCTTCTTGGTCACATCATTGAGCTTCCGATAATCCACACAAAATCGGGTACTGCCATCCTTTTTCTTTACTAGCACGACCGGCGAGCACCAGGGGCCCGAAGAAGGCTCTATGACCTTTTCTTTCCGCATGTTTTCGATCAAATTTGTGACCTCTTCCCTCTTGGCCAGAGGAACTCTTCTTGGCGGTTGGCGGAACGGTTTTGCACTTCCGGTGTCGATGTTGTGCTTCACTATGGCTGTTCTTCCGCCTGCTTCTGCCGCAAATATTGACCCATAGTGCAGCAGGAGTGACCTCGCCTTCTGTTTCTGCTTGGCCGTCAACTCGCTGCTCCACTGGTTCTCCTGCGGTATGACGTCCATCTGGAAACCGCACTTATTTCCTCCGGGTGGGCTACTCTCGCAATTGACCACTGCTACGGCTTCCCTACACTCGCCAATTACCTCATCTTTTCCGACATATCTGGGTGCATTCAGGGGGTTCAGCATTCTGACTGGTACTTTGCCATTTTTGGGTTCCACTAATGTACGTCCGATGATGATGTTGTCGTGTCCTTGTTTCGGTGCTTCTACAACCCACAGCCGACTCGTCCCATCGTCCTCGTCCACCTTTGCCCACACAATCGCCTCAGAATTCGCTGGTATCCTCTGGTGTTGACACGATACAACCTTCCTTACCGCCACGCTTCGCTCATAGCCGGTGTGCAGCGGGAATTCAACGTTGGTATATCTCAGCACATGTTCTTTCAGGTCCAGCGTGAAACCGTGCCTAATCATGAGATCCACGCCGATAATCACGTCGTCCATTATATCCGCGACGATGAACTCATGCTCCAGGCTGCTGGTGCCGATAGCAATCGTTTTTGTAACTTTCCCTCTTACCGGCGCGCGCTCGCCAGTCGCAGTCCGCAGCTGTATGCCATGCAGCGGTTCCCAGTTCTTCAGCAGCTTCCTTTTTATGATCGAATATGACGCTCCAGTATCCAATGTCAACACGAACAGTTTCCCATCTATCCTTCCTTCAATTGTCAAGCTGCTGGGCTGTCGTTTCAGCTGTGAGACAAGGACGGCGGGGCGGCAGATTGTGGGGATCAGCTCACGCCCCTTTGGGCTGACCCGTTTTAGTTTAACGACTCGCCGTCCTCAGCCCTGCGCTTGTTGGCTGGGCTTCGATTATCAGTATTCCTCGCTTCAGGCGATTGCGATCGAGAACGGGAACGCCTCTTTCGTTGGCGGCAGTCTCGTGATATGTGGCCCTGCTTGCCACATACCCAGCATACTACTTTAGAGGAGACCACCCGTGGCCTGCCCGGTGGCTCAGAGCTTATTGCCTGGATCGCAACGTCGTTGTCCGGCTGGACCTGGCGTATCCTTGCAGGTGCATACCGAGTGCTCCCAATCCATGTCGCCTCGTATGTCATCGCGCTGGTCACCGTCTCCCTAAATGTCGGCTTGCCCATCATCAACGCACTGCGACGTGTCTCCGGATCATGAAGACCTTCGATAAACGCCTCAATCTTCATCCTCTCGAGATCATCAGCGCCGAAGGACGGGTAGGACAGCTGCACGAGCCGCTCAATGTCCGCTGCATATCTGCAGCGCCTCATTGGATCTTTGCCTGCGGTTCTTCAGCTCACAGTAGTACAGCGTTTTCTTGTGCTCGTCACTATATTTGGCTGCCAGCGCCCTTATGACGGTCTCGTATTCACTTCTTAAACATTCCGGAACTGATTTTATTACCTCAGCCGCAGCGCCTTTAAGAGCCAGCGCCAATCTCCGACCTTTCCTTACATCGGTCCACTGATTTTCCAGAGCAGCCAGGTCGAATTGTAGCTTGAATGTATCGAACGGCGTAGTCCCATCATAAGTAGGCACTTCTGCTCGGGTGGCAACACTTTCCGGAACCGGCGGCAACCATTCTCGCGGCTGTACCTCTCTAAGCCGCTCGTCCATTTTTCTGTTCATCGAGTCTTCCAGACTATCTACCCGTTTGTTCAGGGAATCATCCAGGTCGTCGACTCGTTTATCCAAGTGCTCTACTCGCGTCTCCAGGTGCTCGACTTTCCCATTAATCCTGTCTGAGATTTCCTCCACTTTCTGCTCCAAGCGCGCAGAATTTTCCTGAAGCTTGACTTCCATTCGCTCTGCCATCTCTCGGTTCGCAGTCTCGACTTTTGCCGAAATTTCGAGATTCGTAGTTTCCAGCTTCTCTGCCATCTGCGCCGACATTTCACGATTTTCCGACTGACATTCTCAATTTTCGCAGAAGTTTCCTGAAACATGCCTCTCATTGCTACTATTAGCTGGCTCATGTCCATTGCTTGTGGTGGCGCAGTCGCTGCAGCCGTACTTTGCATCGACGCAGCACCCGCAGGCGATTCCTCCACTTTGGCCGACGCTTCTTGCTCCTGCGTTCCAAACTCGTGTGCAGTCCACGCGCCTCTCGCAAGCGCAGCTGCAACTCCACCTTTCCGCCAGCAGTCGGCAAATTCCAGGCAGCCAGCTCCTTTTTCAGCTGGTCCACCTTCAGTTGCTCGAGTTTAACCATGTCTGCGTTTTATAATTTTATTTAATTTTTTTTTTGTCCTTTATTTATTCAGTAGCACAATCCCACTTCTGACACCAAATGTTACGAATACCAGTTCTAGTGGGCTAGTACGAATCACTGGATTGTGCAATTTGAAATAAACAAACACACTTAGTTCCTCAAACGCAGTCAATAAAACCCAACAGTCACTTTATTTCACAAAGATTTACACTTCACTGTCTTTACACTTAAATATTTGCTTAGTTATTCCGCGTGGCAACTCCGCTAGTCAAAATCAGACTGACTCGCTGCGCCGCACCCGGCTGCCTTTTATACCTGTCCGGCCATCGCGCAGATCGTTCTCGCACATTCCGGATTGGACTAAAGGTTTCCATGATGATCGCGACCATCATTGCCAGGTTAGACTAGAAGTTTCCATCATTGCCAGGTTGGACTAAAAGTTGCCATCATTGCCAGGTTGGCCTAAAAGTTTCCCTTATTATCGCGGCCGTCGTTGCCAGATTGAATTATAGCACGGTGCGTAGCGACAGGGTTGCTTTGCACAGCGACAGACTGTCTTATCGTTACAATATTTTTCGTTGAGAGCGTTTGCCAGGGTGCTATCGTACGTCATGATAGCCTTGTCAGCGATTAAGCGATGTGAAACTGGGAGAGTAAGCCGATTTTTGTGCGTTTTTTGCAATTCACGTACACAGTCTGTGTGTGCTGTCAGTGATCAGCTCTTCACTGTTTCCGCTCTTATCCCGATATTAGGGATTATTGTGCAAACTAAAATTCCGCCAGTTTTCTTTCAATTATTTGCTTTTTTCTGCATCAAATACACAACATATCAAATTTTTGGTTTCATTACGTAGATATTATTGAAAAATATACCAAAGAACACAAAGCTTAATGCGTTGAATACGACAGGGTCAATTGCCGCCCTTTTTATTTCGCAGTTCTTCATTTAGCGAATCTCTAACGATCAGATCAGAACAGGTATGCTTTTGGTGATAAATGCTCTAGTTCGAACGCAGAACTGTTTTTTTTTTATGCAGCTTATAAAACCTTAATTTAATTCAATAAAAAGAATACCAAACGGTTCTTTTGACACTTTTGGGCAATAATATATTTTTATAGTTAGTTCTATACAAACGTATTACGAAATTGCACCAAAAAAAATACAAATAAAAAGAAATATTTCTTTGGTCACAAAAAATGACTCACACCAGCAACACTGGAAATTGAAATGAACTAGAACAGCAACCCCGTTTTAGAAATTTATATGGAGGAAAAAGTACGTTCCTGATCAAGCTTGGGGTCTACAAGTAGGCCCCAAGGTTGCAATTTTGCAATAATATTAGTGAAATTCTGTGCATGTATTTCTACCGGCTCTCCCACTTTCACATCGCTTAATCGCTGGCCTTGTTCGTCAGTAGGGTTAACTTTTTTTCTACCTTGTCATAGTAGTCAAAAATAGTCATGTTACCAAAGACAATTAAATTATAAGATGTCTCACGTCCATACAAATCAGTGGCGCTTCAAAAAATTGCCGTGGCTTTTTCAATAAAGCCACGTGAGAGTGGTTTTTACAGCAGTGCCACATCCGGAGAGCAAAGATGAAGCCACGCGAGCAACTCTCTCTGCTTGCAGTCAGCAGAGATATGAATATGCGTGTGATCTCTATGGGCTCTTGTCAGTGTGCATACTTCTACCACATATGTGGTAGAAGTTGTTGCCAACTTAGTGCTTTTCGCAATAAATTTAGTGCTTTTTGAAAATCAAACGCGGAAAATATTGCGTTTGGTGCTTGGTGCGTTTTTAGTGGTTTTATTTATTTTAAAGACACCAAGACTAATTCATGCTTGGAAAAAATGTAAGTTTTTTTAATAACTGGAGTGTTATACAACAGTATATTTCATTTAACACCTATATAACACTGGAATGTTGGGCTAAAAAAGCATTGTTTGGATATTACATGACAACCGAAGTGATCCTCCTTGGTGGAATTGCTACTTAGGTCACGGTTGCCACTGATCTGCAATAGATTTCCTAGTATGATACACGGAATATTAGGACAACTACCACCTTGTTTTTTTTTTGCTCATCAGTGCTTTCTGAGCAGAAAAACGCGTTTTTTTGCGGTCTTAGTGCTTTCTGAAATAGAAAAGTTGGCAACCGTGTCTACCACATTTATTTTCAAAATCAAGTATCTACCACGGAGGGCTTAAAATCTACCACATTTTTGTGGAACATAAATTTTTCTCTTAACCAACCTATTACTCCAAGTAAATTAGAGCTTTATGTTGTAAAATTTATGTTATGCTGCATTGAACATTATAAGTGAAAATGTGCAAAAAAAAAACTTATGTGGTAGCACTCTCATCACTTCGAAAGCAGTGCACTACAAATACCATAGTTGACAGTTTGACAATTGTTTTGGCGGCAGGTGCAATTAAAATGGAAAATTTTCTAAAAAAGTTGAAAAATTTTTGCATTTATTTTTTAGTAACGTTCAGTATTTTAGAATATCACATGGCGATGGCAATGTGCTTGACGGGACGAAGTTTTACCACGCGAAGTTGTGCCTGCTGCTGAAATTTGTGAGTCCGAGCTCCCAAAAAAGAAAAAAATATAGTCAACAATACAAACAACAATGGGAAGAAACACGGCACAGGTTAAAGTGCATAGAAGAACGTAAAATACAATTAATGTACAAATAAAATGAAATACAATAAATGTACAAATGCAATAAAATACAATTAATGTGCGATACAAAAAATCGACCACATTTCATTCAAATCTACCACATTTTTTTCACTGAGTCTACCACATAAATGAAAAATTAAGTAAGCACACTGGCTCTTGTGTTGATTTTTTTTGGTAGTTGATTGTTTCAATCAGTAGCGCGCACGGGGCGGGAACATTTGGGGATTCAAACCCCATCAAATACAAGAATTAGCAGTGAAATATCCCTCCAAAATTAAATCTTGTCTGCGCCACTGATTTCAATGCGTGTGAAGTGAGCGCACACAATTTTGCTTTACTTGGCAGCGATCGAAACCGTTGTGCTTTGTGTGAGCAAAACAGAGAGCGTCAATATTATTACGCTCTCACTGCACTGCCTTGCACTGCACTCACTGCACTGTGCACACAATTTTGTTTAGCAGCGATCGAAGCCGTTGCTTCCTCTTGATAATGAAAATATTGCAAATTCGAGCTTGCCCTATGCCCATATATGTAATACTTCTATACTGGCAGTAAGCTCAGGGTACATTCGCCAAGATCACAGTACAGCAATAGTGAAATATGACCGAGAAAGCATATAAACGAATGTTCCTTGACATTTGTCAAAAGTGTCAAAAAGTCAGGTGCGTTCAGGCGGGAAAAAAATTGACTGGAAAAAAATAAAAATTTGTCGAAATTAACTGAAATTTCTTCAACCGCCCCTGGAGCAGTTTGACAGTTGTTCATGTGTAGAAGTGCTCATGTATACACGCATAGAAATACATTCACAAAATTTCGTGTTTTCTGTCTCATCGCTTGTCTCCCATTGATTTCCGAATGAAAACACATTGTGAAGATAGGTTGCTGCCAATATAGAAGTATTACATATATGCCTATGCCATTCGATTGTATGAGCGTAAGACATCTTATACTTTAATTGTCTTTGATGTTACCCTGTCGCAGACTGATGAGCTCTGTTTCGATTAAATGTAGCGGCCGCTTGTCGGCATATGTGAAATCCAGACGTGCAATTATTGCCCTGAAGTTCAAGACAGTGTTGAATGAGGCTAGCACGGCGTCAGCCGTGCCCCTCACCTTATTCCTAATGACATTTACTGCTTGGAAGTGCTTCGAGCTACCGTTATATCTTTCAAACAATTTGAAGGCGTTATGCGCCGCTTGCCTCCAAGAAACATAGTTTTCATGCTTTCCATCGAATTCTGGAATTGATTTCACTATATCGAGGGACTCATCACACTGAACGCCCTCAATAATTTGGATGGGTTCATACACCTCCACTACTGGCTGTGTTAGAGCAATTTCACTGAATTTCCTATCTATTTTCTCTATCTTCTCGTTGAATTCTTGCGCGTGCGGTTTCAACGCCGCTGCCACTGCTGCTGAACCACTGTTTGTAGTTCGTGCGCATCCATTTTCTTATTAATCCCTTAACCCTTATTAATCCCTTAATCTACGTTAACTTTCAATTTCTCAATCCCCGCAATCACCTCGTCTAACTCGCTATCACTCATGAACACTAACAGAATCGTGGGCCGAAATCACATCACTAAACATCACACAAAACTAATTTCTGAAGCACTTTCTTTATTTTTCACTTTATATTTCTCACTTAAGGTTCTGTCGTGGTTAACGAGCAGTCACTTACAATTTTTCCATCCTGTTTTATTCTATCTCAGGAGCTGGTCGATGATCCGTTGTTGGACGCAGTCCTGTCCGGTTGCAATCTCAGGTCTCAGGGTCTCAGAGAGCTGGTTTAGTCGTTGTTGAATGCACCTTCGTGGGCTGAATGCTGTTGGGCGCTAGTTAGTTTATTTACCTTTATTCTGCGGAGCAAGTTGCACTCCGTCTTCTTTGAGTTACCTTAATGAACTAATTTTAATTTTTAATTTTACACAAATGTCTTAAGCCTACCCTAAAGCCCTACTATCTACTTATAAAGCCTTTCATCCAAGAATCGAACGACCGACCATCAGCAACAATGTCCGCAATTCGCTGATCTTGCAACTCGAGCGAGAATCGAACGATCGACCGCCAGCAACAATGTTCGATATAGTTTGCTGATGGCAGCTACCGCGAAGTAGCTGGGTCGGTGACCTGCACTGGCGACGACGACGTTGTTTGTTCGCGCAACAATGTAGCGGGCTGCGGCGTCGCACTATCAAATCATAACTTCTGAACCAATAAAGATATTGAAAAAATTTAAACTGCATCTGAAAGTGTAATATCTAAGTTTTAAAATGGGCATAAAAACAGCCACATAAAAACAGGTAGGTGCCACAGGAACAGGGGGGCTTTAAAATTCGTTGCCAAAGTTAAGATTTACTAAAACTTCATACTAAAATGAAATTACTTTTTTGTTTGCATTAAAAAATTAATTTTTTTTATATATTTTTTCCAATAAATTAATATTATTTATTGATTCATACGTAATTTTTTACAAAAAAAAAATTTTTAAGAAGTTAGATTTTTTCAAAATCGCTATCTACACTGGAAGGACTGTCTAATAAGGACTGTCTTAAAAATCTCATAGATGAAATAACTGGATCAGAAGAGACTGCTTACATGTTGAAAAGGTCTTCATTTTGTCTAGATCGTGATATTTTGCAAGTGTTCATACATCTATACCTTTTGTAGTCCTTATTTGCATTCTTGAGCTTCTTCAGACAATTCCCCTATTGGTAAGCACTGGTATTCTATTAAATCCTTTCCAATTGCTAAAATTTTATGTACCGTAGGAGTAAGTTTCTTCTCTGATTAACTCAATCGAGGCTGCAATCGAGTCTGCTAAGTTTCAGTAAAGAAATGAACTGCGCTTGAACCAGATTTAAGTTAAATAGGCGGTGCCACGCCTCCTTGTTTAATACCCGCACCTTTCCCTCTGTCGAAAGATATGAATAAATGGTATGTTCGTACTTAGGGTCATTGCTGTGCGACATATAAGTCAGAAAAATATTTGGGTCACAAAAAATGTGCCACGCCCCTTGTCCAACGCTCATCAAATCTTACCAGTAGAATGACTCATCTATGGGACGACACAATACTAAATTTCAATGCTGTGCACCCTACAATTTAAAAGATATTCATTTATAAAGATTTGGCTTTTATGGGCGGTGCCACACCCCACTGTCCAATACCCGCCCCATTCCCTTTGTCGAAGGACATGACTAAATAGTCAGTTCGTAGTGAATTTAAAATTTGAAAATTTTCAGAATTCACGGTCAAAAATTAGAGGGATTTTCCGACTTTTCCAATAGATTTTCCGAAATTTTCTTTTCGCACAAACCTGAACTGACTCAAGACGAATCCAACAAAGAAAACTTCATTGAAATCGGCCGGTCCGTTTAAGCGTGATTCGATATATAGATTTAGATATATGCCAGTAACACAAAATGGGTTTTTGCCCGTACTAAATGTGCACGATTTTTCGTATACTTGCGTGTTTTTCGACCCGAGGTTGTTTCACTTTTATTGCTCTAGAACACAGATGGGCACGCTGCTACTCGAGAGTAGCAGCGACGCCTACTCGCGTATACGAATACAAAGCAGCGAAGTTCCGAGCGCAGCTTCAGTGTCGTCAGCGATTAAGCGATGTGAAAGTGGGAGAGCCGGTAGAAATACATGCACAGAATTTCACTAATTTGTTGCAAAATTGCAACCTTGGGGCTTACTAGTAGGCCCCAAGCTTGATCAGGAACGTACTTTTTCCTCCATATAAATTTCTAAAACGGGGTTGCTGTTCTAGTTCATTTCAATTTCCAGTGTTGCTGGTGTGAGTCATTTTTTGTGATCAAAGAAATATTTCTTTTTATTTGTATTTTTTTTGGTGCAATTTCGCAATACGTTTGTATAGAACTAACTATACAAATATATTATTGCCCAAAAGTGTCAAAAGAACCGTTTGGTATTCTTTTTATTGAATTAAATTAAGGTTTTATAAGCTGCATAAAAAAAACAGTCCTGCGTTCGAACTAGAGCATTTATCACCAAAAGCATCCCTGTTCTGATCTGATCGTTAGAGATTCGCTAAATGAAGAACTGCGAAATAAAAAGGGCGGCAATTGACCCTGTCGTATTCAACGCATTAAGCTTTGTGTTCTTTGGTATATTTTTCAATAATATCTACGTAATGAAACCAAAAATTTGATATGTTGTGTATTTGATGCAGAAAAAAGCAAATAATTGAAAGAAAACTGGCGGAATTTTAGTTTGCACAATAATCCCTAATATCGGGATAAGAGCGGAAACAGTGAAGAGCTGATCACTGCCAGCACACACAGACTGTGTACGTGAATTGCAAAAAACGCACAAAAATCGGCTTACTCTCCCAGTTTCACATCGCTTAATCGCTGGTGTCGTGTCAGACTTCATGCAAGCAGGCTCATGCTCGTTTGCGGCTCGCATATTGCGAATATTTACGTTTTTGTGTACACTGAGTATTCACGCAAATCAGAAAATGTTTAAGGTTAAATGGGAGATACAATTTTTTTTCTTTTCCTTTTTTTTAGTTCCTGTTATACCTGTCCGTTATTTGTCCTTCCGGCTTTGATATTTTTACGCTAGCAATATTTTTCAAGTTAAAATATTAGAGCTAAAAAAATTTACGCCTTAATTTTGTGCAGTATTTTTCACGTATACATTGCCAAAATGCGTGATTGTGTTAGCGCCCATCACTGCTCTAGAAAGTAAAGTGGCAAAAAGCGGCAGCTGAGTTTTGGAAGTTAGGTAAATAATTGAATAATAAATAACCACCCTCAATTTCGCGCAGGTTATTTTTGGTATATTTTTTTTATTTTCGATCAAAGTTGAGAAAAAGGTCGAAATATAGACTTTTCGAGCAATCGGTAGATCGAACAACTTTTAAAACAAAATAAACATTTTTTATTTTTATTATATTAACAATTAACGTATCTTTTAGAAAAAACCAACAAGTTACCGATTGGTCGCTTCATTTACATACAAATCAATCTTAAAGATGAAAAAAAACCCAAAAAATACACATTTTTCTCGATGTGGAAAAATTGTCAACTTTGAGCGGCTCTACCTCCCAAACTACTAATCCGAATTTAATGAAAGTCACATATTCGTAATCCCTGGAAACGTAGTCTTCTCAATAAGATGCGTGTATTCATTTTATCGAACGCTTTCATGAAATTTTTGATTTTTGCAACGTTTTGCCGACCGTTGGGCCATAGTGCGTCGCTGGTTTAGTTTGTGGCCGCGGGTTGCGACGTCGTCGGGTTAACTTATACCTGTATTGACATTGATTACTTTTCAAAACTGAATACTCTACGGTAGGTACTTAGGCGTTCAATCCCGGCTGATTTCGATACTGATAACTAGTTTGGATTCTGATTACTTTTTCATACTTAATACTGAGCACTGTTTAGTTTCAAGGTCGAGTACTTACTATATATATTTATATTTAGGAGGCTACGCGACTCTCGCTGATATCTGGCGATCAGGCGACCTACACACGCAGCTTACGTATCATGGGCGACATATACCGCAAGAAAATGGATATCGATGTGAGTGTAGCAATGTGCATGCATTTAACGTTGGGGTGTAACATTTCCTTTGCCCCAACCATACAGCGCGCTTTTCGGCAGTACGAGCAGGCGATGGGCATATCGGCCGCGTTAGGTGATCGCATGGCTCAAATGGAGGCGATGGACGGCGCAGCGCGCTGCCTAGAGGCGCTGCGGCTGCAGCAGAAGATCTGTAACTGTCGGCCGCTAGAATTCAATACGCGTCTGCTCGAGGTGGCCAGCTCTATAGGCGCCAAGGTGCGTATGACAAACTGGTCGAAAAGTCGAATGTTGGCCGGCAGCAATGTTTTTATGCCGTAGTTTTGCTGCTTACAGCTGCTGGTGCGTCGCATACGGAGTCGCCTGGCGTTGATCTACCGCGCGCTAGGCGACGAAGAGCAGTACAACACACATTCGCGCCTGGCCAGCCAGACGGACGCCGCGCTTGGACTAAATTGCGGCGCGTGCAGTGAGGTGTTCGGCCTCGAGCCCGACTCGCTGGAGGCGTTGCCTTGTGCGCATATATTGCACGCCCGGTAAGTGCCGCTGAAACTGCGTTGGCGTTGTGCGCACTTCAGTCGCACAATTCCTCATTCCGCTTTTCGTTTCAGCTGCGCTCACGATTTGTTGCGCCGCCGCGAGAAGGGCGCCTCGCGCGCCTGTCCCGCCTGCAGCAAGCTACTCAGTTCGCGGCTGCATTTGTGTGGCAGCGAAGGCGGCGGCGGTGGTGGGGGTGCGGCCGGCTGCACCGCTGCCGCCAGCCTCAACGCCAGCGGACTGTCGACCAGCGGCGGCCTGGTCACGCTGGACAGTGTCGACATGCTGCCGCCGGCATGTAGTGGTGGCGGCATGCTGGCCGCGCGCACCCACGCCGACGACAACACCATCATCTGCAACGGGCTGAACAGCGGCGTCGTGTCCAATATCGACAGCACCGCGCTGCTATTGACGGTCAACTCTTCGCCGAAGCCGCTGTACCGCAGTAATCTGTCGCTGGCGTCGTTAAGCTTGCGCGCCTCTAGTCTGACCATCGATAGCGCGCGAAACGCCACGTCGTCGGTCTAGGAGGAAGTGTCGCGGCGCGGTCGCACGGCCAGGTGGTGAGCGCGCAGACTTGCGCGCGGTAAGTCATTGCAGATGAGCGAAATGGGCAGTGACGACGCCGACGAGTCAACGACTCATCGATTAATGAGCAGTAATTAGCCGACAAATGTTCCGAGTTAACTTCGCTTTGAACCCCCAAGCTTTTATTATACGACGTTAAAAAACCCAACGAACCCAAGATTTAGTCATGAAATCAACTACCCACTGCTGGGACTTTGTATTATTCAAATCTGGAAGACGAAACCTCATTCCAGGATAAGCTCGATCGATTAGTGAGCAAACAGAAAATACTCCAAGCGGCACACTAGCTTGAAATTGACTGAAAGCAGCGCCCTACTTCCCTCCTATTTGCTCCTCACTACTTTTTTCCTTCCTTCTCTTTTCGTTTTGTCCTACTTCCTCCCTTCTGTCCTCACCGTACTTTCTGACTGCTTGTCTTGCTTTTCGTTAAGTAGCAAATACCCTTAAATATTTCCTCTGACTCAAGGTTGGACCAACGAAACCAGCAAACTCATACGACGCAACACCCAATCAACTCGAAAGGCACTTATCTGCTTCATCGGAGCTAACCCTTAACCCCTTGCGCACTTTAACCCTGATTCCCAGAATTTTAAACGTAACGTTAACCCAGAAATGAGACTGTCAGGCTCATATGAGCTAAACTACTGAAAACCCCAATTTTTTTTACTTTTTCAAATCCAGTTACTACTTAAAGACGTATTTATTTTAGTTTTTTTATTTTTAGTACGGAACTTGTAAATACAGGGTCCACAGGAAAATAATTGCTACTGCAAAAGTATAATTAATTAGTCCAGATATTCACATCTTTGTCCACTTTGGGTGGAAGTGGAATGGAGATTTGTTTAGTTTATTGTAAACTTGTTTCTGCGTTTTTGAGATGGCTGGTGGACCAATATGACACCGATTTGGTTTACGTGTACCAGAATTTGGCGCCTGCGAACTGACCTTTTGTAGTAATGCAGCACCTATTGTTGCCTGAGTTTTCGCTCGTAGATATTCGTGGCTATACCGAAAAAATCCCCAAGTTATCGTAAAAACAACTATCTTCTGCTATCTGTACCCTCATTTTAGTAAGGACGTATTTTTAGCCATATGACATATGTCGCAATGCCAGCAGCATCAATCAAATGTATAAAGAAAGCTAGAGGCCATTCATTAGGTTTGCGTGTTTTGATATACCCATCATACAAATTTCGTTTTTTCTGAGTGTACGAACCCCGCATCCAATAAACTATCGGCTAATTCCTTACTGGTGAACTAGTTGGTCATTATTACATTTGTGTTTCTAGGCCTCACACAGTTTTTCAACACCCTTTTGGCAAGACCCACAGCTCCTTGATTACCGTCTTTGCATGTGTATGGCATTTCAGGAAGTATTAGCACCATCGCACTTCCGTATTCTGATTACATATTTATCGGGATTGGAAGACTGTATGAACTAACTTCGACAAGGCATAAATTCTTCATATTATGTCGTAGATTGCAGTATTTTTAAAATTTTTAATTGACTTCATCCCATGCCGACTAGATGAGTGCTAGACTCAAAAACTTTGCATCTAAACATGAAAAATAAAAATATTCATCTATATGGTGGACAAAAAGTCAAGGAATTCTGAGTAAATCTTAGTTTTTTGTTCAAATGCTTCTGAGGCTCACTTCTGGGTTTACGTTGCATTTTTTTAAGTTGTAAAAAAAGAACAAAAACTGTCTAAAAAGTTAAATTTATAAATATATAATATATAATTCTAATATTCCATTAGAAGATTACATAAAAAAATTGGAATCGAAAATCTTTTGGTATAGATTGGATTTGGATGTATCACCATTTGAAATCTTTAGTGAGACTGTGAAACTCACTTCTGGGAATTAGGGTTAAGACCACAACTTAAGTTACAGTTAAGCTAAAGATGATCCTAATAGACTTTAACCCTTTCGCTATAGTGTTTTACTGTGGAATGTTAAAATTCCTCAGCTTATTTTAGAGAGTACATGCAAGAGGTCAACATTCAGAAAAACTTGTATCACTTTACGCTATTGAAATCTACTCTTGTGTCGCTTCCACGCCCATTTGCCATAACCGTCTTCGCAACGGCCATACGAAGCTGGTTGATCGACGGTAGTATGACAGATGTTTCCTAAATACCCCACTTCAGGTATACATAAATCACTAATTGAAAAAGTAAAGCAAAAACAAAAAAGAGCGTTAGTAAACAATTTAAAAACACTAAGAAGATATGACAGTGCTCACGCTGAGGGTAGCTTCCGAGCAGCAACGGTCAAAGCTGGCGATTGGTTTGAAAAAATCTGCACCAAAGCGCACTCCAGACACATAGATAAACATAGAGATAACGTTGTTAGCGTTAAATCCAGCTAGAGTTAAAGTTAAACAAAAGTTTATAAAACGTTAACTAGTTAGTCCTGCAAATTTAAAAGAGCCAGATTTGAGGAGAGAGAAAAGTGCTACCAGTGCGCCTGGAACGACAGAGCTTAGGGTAGAAGGCGGCAAAGGTCGCGGCTTTCAACGTTCAAAATTACTAAATTGAATTTCTTATTTTATATAAAATTATTAATTTACTTATTTCTATGCAATATAACTATATAATAACAAAAATTAGTTCATAACATGTTTTAGCTAGCAATTCCAGCAAAAGTTCAGCAGAAAATGTGAGATATGTACAAGCCCTAACTACTATTAATTTATCAATTTATCATATTAATTCTTCAAAAACGGTTCCACAACAATAATAATGCAGTTGTAGTTTTAGTCTGGCCTTCATCTAGCCCAGATCTAAGTCCAATAGGGCCCTCATGAAAAGAAGATTGAGGAACGAGCCCCACGAACCCTCTTGGAACTAGAAAACAAAATTCAAGAGGTTTGGGACTCTATTAAACAGGAAGAGTGTCAGAAACTTATTTCTTCAATGAAGAATCGATGCCAGGCTGTAATCGCAGCAAAAGGATATGTAACCCGATATTAATTTTTCTTTAATTTGCCGTCGTACGAATTATTGGTTGTGACCACTTTTAGTTGTAACTTTTTGAAGTTGTTTTGTTCAAAAATTTATAATAAAAACATTATATAATACCAACAATTAAAACATTTTTTTTCTAATAGTAGATTTTTCAGCCTTTCAAAGGAGTATAAATACTGCACGGAACCTTTGACAAATAATGGTTAAAAATTAATACCAAAAATTAATATGAGAAAAAGTGTAGGGGTACGAATTAATAATGGTTAGGGCTTGTAAATGTCGAATTATAGATACAATAATTCATTGAATTACGTTTCTATTTCACTATGCGTCACATGTTTTAGTAAAAATGTTAAAGTTTAACGAGCGTGAAACGTGAGAAAATGGAAGCAAAGTTAACAAGGGACACTTCTACTTGATTCCTACTCCCACTAAGCAGATACAACAGAGATAACACTATATATACATACAACAATTTTAGAGGAGTGAACAGGTAGGGCGAAGAAATGAGCTATTTTAAGGATCTATTGCAAGCATGGCAACAACACAGACACACACACATACACACACACACACAAGCATTACAAAATATATATATAAATGGTTTCGATGTAATTAGATACACAATATATATATAAATATATATATCCGGATAACTGGCACGACAGCCCGTTGACGTGGTGACGTTTTAGATTGATTGTTGAAAACGAAAAAAGCCAGGTTTCTGTAGATCGCTTAAACGACTGTAGCGCCTTAACTAGAAGCGCCAGCGAACTGAAATATGGCCCATTTCATAGTAGAGCTCTGCAGCTTGTGAAAAATGGCTTCTTAACTGGAAGCGCTAGCTAGAGCAAATTTTAAAAATGTGCCCAAAGCCTAAAAGATTTCATTGAAAAGTTTATTAAATTGTTGATGAAGGGTGGCTTTGAATCGCTTCTGAGTTTCTAAGCGCTTATACTTTAAGCGATTCTAGTTTATATATATAGAAGCGCTAGCGAGCTAAACTAAGGCCTATCTTTTAGGGGACTTCCTGAATTTAAAAAATGGGAAGAAAATTTTTGGTGTCCCAATGGAGAGCCGATTAAATCGATGTTGAAAAGTTACTTTAAAACAAGCTGAGCCTTGAACTCTACAGCTTTTTAAAATTGCCCCCGCAAAGTTCCGATATCCTCCCGAAAAGTTTCGAGTTTCAAGGAATCATATAAACAAGCGTTTCGTTGAATTTTCCCCTGTTTAATGCAATTCAAGTTTATTGAAGTCATTGAAAAAGGCCTTGATAATTTAAACTCTGATTAAGTGTTCAATTCTGATTCTCAAATACTACATATGGGGCATTCCACGCGAAGCGGACAGGTAAGAAAACTCGATGTTTCTGATTTCGGTTGCCATGCAGTACTTCAAAGCCGATTATGGAGTCATAAAATTATATATTAAAATAATTAAACCACTGGATTTCTTACTTCATTTACTGAGCTTTTTAATTGTGTTTTTGGAAAAGAAAAACAATTTTTTTTCGTAATAAAAAAACCAATTAATTTTTTTCCCCTGATTTTCACTAAGTTAGACCATTTCGTTTTTTTTATATAAATTGCTAATATTGTATAGAACATTGGTGCCAACTTTTATAATGGGCGTGGAAGTGGATTACGAGCTAGACTGAAAATACTGCCGCGCCTGATGCCCGCCGCTTGTGCGCGTTTAGTGAAACTGTGTGCTTGACGCCCCCCTCTCAGTATTTTCAGTCTAGCTCCTAATCCACAACGAAATGGTCTAACTTAGTGAAAATCAAGGAAAAAAAATTAATTGGTTTTTTTATTACAAAAAAAATTTTTTTTTTCTTTTCCAAAAATACAATTAAAAAGTTCAGTAAATGAAGTAAGAAATCCAGTGGTTTAATTATTTTGATATATAATTTTATGACTCCATAATCGGCTTTGAATTACTGCATGCCAACCGGTTGTCGAAAACTTCAAAGTCCCATAACTCTTTAACAAGTTATTATATCACAAAAATATTTGGTACACGTCAGAGATTAGCAATGAGTACCGCAACTTTGGATACCACCGCATTAATACACATTCTTTTTACTACATACTGCACATAAGCACCGCATAACATAAGTATCGCAACCGCACGCATACAAAACCCGAACGAGTTTGCGATCATCGATTCATTTCGCGTATTGCTTACACGACCACTTCGTAATCATATGCATATTGCACAATTCGCGTCGCGCAATTTTGGTTACCACCGCATTGATACTCATTCTTTTTACTACCTACTGCTCATAAGCACCGCAAATCATAAGTATCCCAAATTCAATCATTATGCGGCAAGGTGTATTAATAAAGGTGAACGCGTAAGACCAGCAACAAAATTCCCATGTATTTTGTTGTTGGATTTGGGTAACTAGCTTGTCAAAATCAAATCAGAACACAAGCAACACAAAAACAATTTTACCAATTTTTTACAATGTACATCCCCATTCGCAAAAAATCAAAAGAAAATCAGAAGAAAAAAGTTTAAGCAGCTGTGTTGCCACCACTACCTTTATTAATGTGCCTTGTTATGCGGTATGCGTTGTTTGCAGTGATTGAAAGCAATGCATACAAGTATACATAATGCACAATTCGCGAAGCGTATGAAGCAGGTATACGCATTTGGAAGAAATGTTTGCGGCATGGATTTTGCCACCTCAACTGCTGCTATTTTTTAAGCAAGTTGAAGTCTAAAAGTTATATAATCATGTAAAACAAAAATGGTTAAATACTTTAAAAACACGATGGAACTGCAAATATATGATGATTGAATCAATTGTCGGTAATTGGACCCACATCAATGAAATGCTCTATGACAACGGGCAAAGCCATCGACTTTTCGACCATTCGTACTCTAAAAATTTTTAACATTACAAATTACAGTATAATCTCGATAATCCGGACAATTAAAAACCGGACACTGGTGTCCGGATTACAGAGTCTACAATAGAAATTGAGTGTCCGGATTACAGAGTCTACAATAGAAATGAGTGTCCGGATTACCGCGTTGTCCGTATTAGCGAGTGTCCGAATTATCGAGATTATACTGTATTATTAATTATTATAATCTATTACACGTATTATGAATTAAATATTACTTCGTTCGATAAAGGACATTTTTTCATTTCATGTTTAAAACTATTTCATTAAATTTATTATTTGAGTATGTATACATTTATTGTAAAACATAAAAAAATTGGGTATATCCTAAAAAATGCCTGTAATTTCTTTTCTTTCCTACGAATGCTTAATCACAATAAGAATCAAAGAACAAGTGCGAAGCGATATGAAAATGCGGTGTTTCCATCTTTCCTTTGGATCATTCGCACCACCGCATTCTCATATCGCTTCGGAATGCGGTGGTGCGAATGATTCAAACGAATATTTCCATCTTTCGTTTGGATCACTGCCGATCATTGCCGTCTTCGTTTGAATCAAGGCACATTAATAAGGTAGTGGTGGCAACACAGCTGATTAAACTTTTTTCTTCTCATTTTATTTTGCTTTCTTCTCATTTTCTTTTGATTTTTCGCGAATGGGCATCCTCATTGTCAAAAATTGGTAAAATTGTTTTTGTGTTGCTTGTGTTTTGATTTGATTTTGACAACGAGGATGCCCAAAAGCACTAACAAAATACATGGGAATTTTGTTTTTGCAGTAGTGCCATCACCTTATTATTACACCTTGGTTTGAATCATTCGCACCACCGCATTCCGAAGTGCATAGTTCGTTTGGATCATCGGCAGCACCGCATAGCCGAAGTGAAATGAAGATGCGATAGTTTGCGTTCGTTTAGTATTGCAAGCTGATGATTCGTTCGTTCGGATTACTAGTATTCGGAATGAATGAAGCATTGCGGTGGGGATACATACTGATATCAGTTTTTTTGAGCAGTGGCACATATCGCACCACATTTTACACGAATACATATTGAGCGATTAAAATATGACCGCATGCAGATCTCTGGTACACGTATCAATAATACGTATAGGTAGAACATACTCAAATATTACTGAAATCGGAAACATCGAGTTTTTTACCTGTCCGCTTCGCGTGGAATGCCCCATATATGAACTGATTCAACATTTACTGACGCGTTGTCGTGGCCAGTTAAGTGCGTAATATCACAGAATAAACAGTATACAGAAGGCGCATCTGAAATAATTTTGCGATTTCCCGACGCGGGCGGGAGCAGCAAAGATGCGGAAAATGTATATGGAACCGAGAGACTTCGGCTATTCGAAGATATTCGCGATGACTTCGGCACACTTCTTAATTCGAAGTCAGCTTTCATAATTTGCTTTATGTTGATGTGGTCAGTCGCACATCAACTGCGAGCTGTGATTTTGCGACTGCTGCTGTGATTCGCTTTGTTACCAGCGCAGCAGGTCCCATACGTACTTCGGCTATTCGAAAATATTCGCATAATTGTGTGCGCTGACTTCACATGCAATGAAATAATCAACCACCAAAAAGCCAACAAAAGTAAAAACATTTCCCTTGTTCGCGCTCATTTTTTGTGTGTATACTTATTTTCGTTGACGATCGCTTTCGCTTCAACAAATTTGCTGAGAACAGCTCGTTATCAATTCAATCGTTGCGCTGTCTGGTTGCGTGTTTTGAAATGAATCCAAATTAAATTTTTTTGAATTGAAACATTTAAACGAATTCTACCGTGGTTGAATCCCCAAAAAATTTGTTTAAATTGAAAAATTTTGTTAACGACCATCAAGTTTTTATCATGAATGTAATTTGTATAATTTGTTGAAGCCTTGTAATTTACAAGGAAACTAAATGTTTATATTTTTTAAAAATTTCAACTATTTTAATAGTAGTTTAAAAGCAAAAGCTCCAAGCGACTTATTTTTTATTAATTTCAAAAATCTTTTACAACACATTTCATACGTTTTTTAAGGAAACCTCTCGTTCCTCCAATATAAAAAAGCTTTTGTACAATTTGTGTGTTGCAAATGTAACAGAAGTAGATGAATACAAAATGTGGTTTTCAGAACCGTCTACTTGTAGGGAACGTAAGCAATTTATATTAGATTACTTTTAAATAATTTTGCTTAAAAAAATTGCATTTGGCTAAAAGAGCACATTGCAAGTAAAACGAAAAATAAGAATAAAATAAAAATACTAAACAACACATAAAAATACTAAATGATATAAACTTTAAGAAAATAAAAAGAATAAATAATGAAGAAAAAGTTATAAATACCAACTAAATAAGAATAATAACAATAAATAACAATAATTAATAATAATAATAAATACCAATAATTCAATTCATGTTTTGTTTTTGTTTTGTTAATTTAATTAACAAAAAATTTCAATTTGTAAGCGAATCTCAATATCATTTACACTTTTGACAATTTATCAAGGAAAGAGCTTTTACTTTTAGAAATAGAATGCCAATTCTTGACAAATAGTAAAAACTTAACAAATAGTCAATATGGTGAATTTATTAAGAATTGGGCCGTTAATACATGAATTTGAAAAATTTATCGGTATGAATTTTATTAGGCCAGAAGGCAACGTAGCCTACATGAATGGCAACATTGCACAGCAGAAATTCATGGTTTTGTTTTTGTATCAATAAGAACGCACACTCTACTGTACGCCTTTGCGAATTCACATGGTTCATTACTCATAGCAGAACCGAAAGCCATGGAAATTCAATTTGCTTTTCATCTTGTGCAGTTCCTCGTATTGTTTTCAATCGCCTCAGCGCATACACAAGCAACACGCACGTTTATTTTCACACGGACACACACCCTTGCATATTCGAGTTTGCAAACGGTACGCCGCGGCGCGCCGTCTCGTGCCAATCAGCACAGCATAGCTCGCAATTGACGTTCCTTGTCGAACACCCCAACAGAGAATGAAGGTGATCTTCGAAAATTGAAGTTTGCTGTAGCCAGCGACAAAACTTCGTATAGCCGAAGTACTACTGTGCCTCGTCCCCTTTACTGCTTTTCCCCGAATCCACAAACGGGCCCTACCGCTGGAACCCGCAAAGAAAATTTTCTTTACACCAGATGCGCATTCTGTATATTGTTTGTTCTGTGGTAATATGTACTTACATATTGAAAATAATAGCAAAATAATATATTTGAAATTCGATTAAAAAGAACTATAATAAACTACTAATAAAAAACAATTGCTGCATTGCTAACAATTGAAAACAAAAATAAAATGAAAAAAAAACTCTTAAAACTCATCAACCCTTTCAATATACTGTGAGAAATAGAAAACAAACAAAGCTAAAACAGTTACAAAAAATTATGCTCTGAAAATCAGAAATTGTTTTAAATGTGCATTTAGAAAAAACAATAGGGCAGTTCAGGATAACGTGGAAATATTTGGGCAAATATATGCCGTTTCAAATATTTGCCATCAACACTGAGCGCACTTTTTAAAACTTCATAGCAACTCGGTCGCGGAACAAATTCACAGCTGTTTTTGAAGAATAAAAAAGGGGAATCGAAAACAATACTATGTAGTGTTTTATCTTTAAATCCATAAAAATAATTAAAAACATGCCAAAAAAATTTGAAAAAGAGAAAATTATAGAATATCTAATTTTTTATTTTCTCTTTCAACGGCTCCATCTCGACAATTGTGAAACTGATTGATTGTCAAATCTGTTTTCCCCATTCCGAAAAATATGCAATAGAGTTTCAGTGTGGGAAATTTGCCGGTGCTCGGCATGGGCAAATGTGTACATTTTGTTGTTGCCTTGAAAATATTTGCCATCACATTTTCCCCATGCCATGATGCCAGACCGTTTGCACGTTATCCTGAACTGCCCTAATATGAAAATTTCACAAATTCGTCTTTTATGCCGCAAAATCATTAGTCTGATGCACTTTGCCGTTATTTGGCGCTCCGGTGACGTGCTGCGCTGTTTTTAATCAATTGTAATTAACATGAATATCAAATCAATTAGTGTATTAAAATTATTTAACATAAGGAATTATGATTAGTTAACGTAATTAAGCAATCAATTCAGAGAATTTCGATTGACTAAAATTAAGTGATTTAAATTAATGATTGCAATTATCAATTAGCTAAAATCAATTAATTATTCTAAACTGATTAATTAGTCAAATTAATCACGGCAAGTAAAAACATCAAACATTTAGGATTCGCAAAGTGGGCGCCACTTATTAATTGTATTTTCCGCTTGTTTGTAAATACAAAACAACATTTTTAATTAGGAATTTTCAATTATATTTAGGAGGAATTAAAATTAAAAAAAACAACAACAAAAAATCCATCTGATATTTAGCCAACATGAACGGATAACGTTAAAGCTTTCGAGCTGTTCTCAAATTATGCCGATACGCTTCACAGTAAAACAACAACAACAACAAAACAAACAAAAATGTATTGTAGACGGTTGACGAGAGTCCATTTAGTCATTTGAGTCCATGAAGACGACATGCGTGGAGGAGGAGGAGAGAGTTTTAGGTTAACAGGAGCAGATACTATATCACGGCTCCTTCACGATATGTGCAAACATATGTATAGGATATATGCTGAAATCAATCAAATCATGTTAACAATTAAAGTAAAACTGATTCACGAGCAAGACGAAAGTCAAATGTACATCTACTGTATGCATGTATGTTTTTTTTTTTTTTATAGAGATGAAAAGCATCGAAAGCCCACTCCCCGTCAGTGTGTGACTTTAACACACTAAAAACATCTCTCTCGTGTCCGTATTTCCCCCCGGTACTACCATGTATGCATGTATGTGTGTGTGTGTGTGTGCACACATATCCATACTTAAGTGTATGTGTGTACGCACACACTCTATTTTAAAGAGAAAGGATTAATTCAAATAGAATACTGTATAATTGAAGAAGAACTACACAAGAAATGCTTATAAAAATACATAAAGAATACTACTAAAAATATGCGGAGTGTGGTAGTTTTTTATTTTCCACCTGTGTGCCATACATGCAGGCGCGTAGCCAGAACTTGGTCATGGGGGGAGAGGGGACGTGAATTAATTTAGCTTAGCAAACTTAGTATTACGTGCGTGCCACAGTAAACAGTGGTGTCCGGAAGCAAAGTTGTTGCGCCTGAATGTATGTTTAGGTCATCGATACAAAAGTCAGCATCGGACAAAGAGTTATTATATTATATTATATTATATTATATTATATTATATTATATTATATTATATTATATTATATTATATTATATTATATTATATTATATTATATTATATTATATTATATTATATTATATTATATTATATTATATTATATTATATTATATTATATTATATTATATTATATTATATTATATTATATTATATTATATTATATTATATTATATTATATTATATTATATTATATTATATAATATTAAGTTTTGCTCTAAACTTATTACAATTTTTACCGGAGCATTCCAATTTACGAACCATGTTTACGATGATGATTGTTTACCATGAGGCAGCGTTCGTAAGTTGTATACTCTACGGTCGTGGGAACATAAATGATGATCAAAATGTTGGCCAACTGAAATCCGTGACAGCCGCAGATTTTATCAAAGCTGTCCGTGGATTCATCAAAGATCAGCCACAATTTTCATTGAAATACAAAAATTAAATTTAATGATTTCAATAATACAATTTCAATTTAGCATTCTATCTAGACATTTGGCTACCGAAAAAATCTCATCGATCGACACTTGTGACTAATTTTGGACAACAAATCGCATTTAACCTTCAATCACCCCTCGTATTCGCCTGATTTGGCACCATGAGACTTTCACAAAAAAACACGTGTTGTTATTTTTATTTTTTGTTTGAAAGTGAAACGACCTATTTGCTAGTGTGACAATGTACAAAGTGTTTTAAAATTTACGCTTTGTTCCTGCAAACACAACCACCATCTAGGTGGTCGATGAGTCAAATAAATTGAAGTTGAAAAAACCGAATTTCCCGAAATTATTTAAGTGCATGTATGTAGCTGCTAAACCGGTAGAGCTGGGTTTCATATGCCAACGGTGACATTCAGAATCGTTCACTACATTCCATCGGGAAGATCAGTAATTCCACGTTTTAGAAATATATACTTAAAACAAGTCCAATTTTAGTTTAAGCACCTATACCTTCCAAGCTAGAAGATCTAGCTATAATATAGCCTATCTTGTAGTAGAACTATTCAGCTTTAAAAAATGTGTACAAAGTCCTCGATATTTAAATTAAATACTGATTTGAAAAAATCCAGTTTTTTTAAATGCTTTTAGTTCCTAAATGAAAAGCAGAAGCAACCTGAAAATTGCCTATTCCAAAAATGATAAAAGCTCCCAGCAACGGGTAAGTAAAATTGAAAGCTTTGCTTTGTTACTGTCTTAAAAAAGTAAACAGTTTCATATGATTTTTTAATAGCAACTGCGCTCAAGTCAAGTATTCAGAAATTCCTTCTGTCTGTCACATTGTGCCCCAACCAGTGGCGAACACAGGATTTCGTACTACTTTTGAGCTCAATACCATTTGAAACCATTTATTTCATCAGCAATGAAATATATGGTCCCCCTGTGTGCCCTACTGGCCCCCAACTTCGCTACTCAGACCCTGTCAAATGGATCGACGGAGCGTGCAACTAGGCTTCCTAACTATTTAAACGGTTTAGGGAGGACAAAATTTGGCTTGAGGAGGACTTTATATGGGAACTACTTTGTTTCAGAAGGACATCACATTCCTTCAATATTTCACCATATTTTTAGAAAATACAAATGTAAAAAGAGAAAACCTAAAAGCACATGTAAATTTTAACTTTTTAACCGCTTTAAAAATTAAAACAAAACGCATATTTGTGCGACTGTAATCAACAATATCAAACAATATTTTCAATATCAACATCGAGATCACACAATGCTTTTTTAATGCATTGTGTATTATGTGCGCGTGGCAATTGCCTTTTAATATGTTTTAGTTTGAATTCTTAAGATTAGTGAAAAAGGAATTATTTTTACCAAAGTTTGCATTCGTATTACCAACACTTAGGCACACAACATTTTTTATTTTTAAGTCAAATTTTTCCAATGCGGCCTTAATCATGTTGAACATTCGAGCACCTGACTCATCCGGATTTTTAACGAAGTCTATAATTTTATTTTGAATGTCCAAAGCAGCATCGAAATATTGGACACAAATTGGAAAAATGTTCCTCATTAATTGATTAAGTTGCCACGTTTGAATAAAAAAAATAAAAAAATTTAAATTTAATTTGAGCTTGAGGAGGACTTTTTGGCCCTTGAGGAGGACGGAGGACATTTTCTGTTCAAGAAGGACTGTCCTCGAAGGAGGACGGTTGGGAAGCCTACGTGCAACAGTCCAGCGCAGGGCCCCATTGCGGTTGCTGTCGACCGCTGGAAATATGTATAGTTGCACTGTTGCTATTGTGTGGTGTCTACATGCGCACGCTTCAATTCTATAATTTCTGCCGTGTATTTTTACCATTTATGCTTTTCTCACTCTGCGTTTTGTCGCTGAGTTGCTGGTTCAGTTTCATTGAGCCACATTCGCTTATCTCCTGAAAAGCAGCCCTAGCACTAAACTACCCCTATACGTGGCAGTGCGTGTGTGTGTCTGCTTGTGTGCGCCGCGTAGGAAATTTTTGAAATGAATCGAGTTTCACTGACCTCAGTAGGACATTGTATGAGTTATGTGAAATATGGAGAAACATTTCTGTGGATAAGCTTTAACGCCTATAATGTGGTATAGAATACAATCATTTTAAGTATCAACTATCATCATCATCATACCTCATGATCAAAAAAGAATTAAAAAAAAAACCCAATTTTTAATAAATTTCTTTATTATCCCCTCCAAAATACTCTCCTCCTGCGTCAATACATATATGCCAACCTTTGATCCAATTTCCCATACATTTTTTATAGGCCGCCAAAGGTATGGCCTTCAGCTCACGCAGCGAATCTCTTTTATGGCCTCTACGGTCTCAAAACGCGTTCCCCGCAATGGCAATTTGAGTTTGGTAATAGAAAAAAGTCACACGGGGCTATGTCTGGACTGTGTGGTGCTTGGCTGATGACATTGGTCGATTTTTTGGCCAAAAATTGCGAAATAATCAAGGCCGTATGAGATGGCGCATTATCGTGGTGTAAAATCCATGAATTGTTCTTCCACAAATCGGGCGTTTTTTTGCGAATGGCTTCACGCATAACGTCTAAATAGTATTCTTTATTGACCGTTTGGCCCTCCGGAAGGAATTCGTAGTGCACCAAACCACGAATATCGAAGAAAACCGTCAGCAAAACTTTGATTTTGGACCGACTTTGGCACTCTCTCTTCGGTTTTGGCTCAAATTCGAAGCAGCATTCGGACGATTGTTGTTTGCCGGCAAATCAAATTCATAAACCCATGTTTCGTTACCAGTAATGATGCGTTCGATGAACCTCTTTGGCCACATCAGCACGACGCACAGCCACATCAAAAATCACCACATTAAAATTTTTCGACTTCTTCGTATAGACGCCAATCGAATACTAATCTTACGATATCCGTCAAAATTTGACAGGACAACAATAAAAGTATTGCCAACGTTGAGAAAATAAAAATTTACCGATTGGATAAGCGTGGCAATTCAAAATTCAAAACTCTTTCTTGATCATAAGGATTTCATTTTGAATTGACTGGGTTAATAATAAATGTATACATGTATTACAGTTTTGTGTTATTTCTCATAAGTCCTAAAATTGTGTTTGTTCTATTTTTTTGTGTGTTACTATCAATTATTACAGAAATAAAAAAATCTTTCGTTTCGTTTCATCATAAAATCCAAATTCAAACGAAACACTTTTCAGTTCATTTCTTTCTAACTCAATTATATATTTCTCTACTGTACTTTACTCCAACTTGATCCGGCTCTACTCTCATTTCACTCCGTCGACTTTTGACGATTTTTGTAACCCCTTGCGATCGTAACCGCTTTCAAATTGCTTACAGAAATGCCTGAGCAACGGCTAACAGCTACTTTTATCGATTATGGGTAATGTGTAGAGTAATGATACGTTTCTAGATTATTTTTTCGCTTACTTGTAATTCAATGGGTAAGGTACTTATTTGACTGATTACTGGTAATGCAAACAGTAATGGGAGAATGCTAACAATATATATGTGAATTATTCTTTTACTTACAAGTAATGTTTAAATTGCAATTCATTTGATCTCGTTATATTATACACAACCAGCAATCCACCAAATCTAAGAAGATGAATCCTATTGAAACATGTGTGCAGTCATTCGCGTGTGAAAGTTTGAAGTGTCAAGTGATCAAGTGAATGAAATCGTAAGAGCAATTATTTGTAATTTAAAAATTATAACAAAGGGTTGCAAAATACAACGAAAATGAAAGTAGTAAGAATTCATTAAAAAAAATAGTTAAGGGATTGGTATATGTAAGTATTACATTCAGTCTTTCTCGTCAATGCTGCAAAGAGCAGTATCAGAGGCTGCAGAAGAACAAGAAGCTGATGGCAGTATTATTTGGTAAGTGTTATACATTAAATGTACTATTTTGATATATTTATATTCAAAATCATATTTTCCACTTTTAAAATTTTATTTTCTTTCTTTTCAGAAGCGATTAAAGAAGGCAACGAGGCGTTTCTTTTACATCCATTAAGGAAAAGAATAAGGGGAAACGGAGGACTAACATTCCTTTTTGAGTAAATATTTTTAATTTTTTTTTAAATATGTATTTTTCCGATAAATAAAATGTATTTCAATTAACGAAAACCAAATGAAAAAAGTTGGTTGTATATTTCATTATGTTTAAGCTAAACAGATTAAAGGTAACACGTTACTTAATTAATTACCTAGAAGTGATTATATATGCAATCTTTTACAAGAACTTGACTGTTTTCGTAAATGCATGTATGCAGAGCATCAGAGTCTTTTATTTCCAAACACTCCGTTAGCCTGCCAATAGAATTGCGCAATTCAATTTCCAATGGTCTGGAAATAAGATACTGATGCTTTGCATAAATGCGTTTACGAAGAGAGCCCTTACATAACTCATTCTTAGGCCATTACATGTAAGCGGTTACCTCCAATGACTTGCCTATGTCAATGTAATGCATTTTGTATTGTGGAAGGTAAGCGATGGAGCTGAGTTTCTCGATTACTTAAGACATTATCAGATCTCAAAATGTTTGCTGGGCGGCTGTGGGTTGACGATGGTGGTGATAGGGTTGTTGTTTATATTGTTGTTAGTAGCTTAGCCAGTGGTGGTTGCGGTAGTGGTCGTGTTGTTATTGTTGGCTTTGTTGTTGTTGTTACCGTGCTATGCGCTTTGCCCAGCTCTACGTGTATGTTGTTGGTTCAGTTCAGTGCGGCGATATAACGCGTTTGGTTGTCCATACGGTGTTGATTGTTGTACGTAACCGATACATTATATATATATATATATATATATATATATATATAAATATATATAAAGGAATATTTATAAGTGTATATATATGTGGATATAGTTTTCTGAATGAAAGTGCAGTTATTTATTCAGCATACAGTGCATATGCGCCCAAAATTATGCAAGCGGGGCGCGCAGTGTGAGTAGAGTCGATCCCCCGCCCGTTCCGCCTCCGCTGCAGCCCCTTCCTAATGCGGTGCGGTGCGGTTTATTTCCCGCCAATTTTTACCCATCTCGCTGCACAGCAAAAAAAATAAAAAAATAAATGAATAAAAGATAAAAAAGGCCAACGAGGCATGAGAACAAATCAAATAATAAATAAATAACGAGCGAGCGCGGCTTGGGCGGCTTTGACCGACTTATCTTCACCCGCGCGCCACGCCAAGGGATTCCGAAAAAGTTTTAAAATCGGGCACGAAAAAGCGGCATGTACTTTCTTCTTTAACGTTCATTCCATTCAAGGAAGTTTAAAGAAGGAAGCAAGAAATTGCTGTAAATGCTTCAGTTTCCTTCAATTCGATGAAGTTCAAGAGTGAAAATTAGTCGGTCGAAAAATGCTCAGGTTCCCTTCATTTAAGGAAGGAACGTAGGATGTCGTTGCTGGACCGAATGAATTCCTGAAGATGTTTCAGTTTCCTTTAATCCGACGAAATTTCATGAATGAAGGAATAAAATTGTGAGTGAAAAGAAACGAAGTCATGGAGATGCTAAATTCAACATAATTTATGGAAGAAAGGTGGGAAGTCCTGAGTGAAAGGAAGGAAGGAAGTCCTAAAGATAGCTGAGGCTTCTTACATTTAAGGAAACTCAAGCAAGAAGGAGTTCTTACGTGAAAGGAAGGAAGAAAGTCTTGACTGGAGCGCTAGACTTGATCCAAGTCTGGCTTGTAGTCATATATGTATAGCAACCAGATGGAGACGACACCTGGTTGACAGGCCTTCAAAATGAGTGGAAAACGTTTCGACAATATTTTTTTTCGCATAGCTCTGCTGGGATTTTCCTGTTTCCAGTTTGACCTCCAATCCTGACCTGACCTCCTGCCAAACATCTACATATCTCACGAACAATTTTGCAACTGTAAGCCTAGGCTTATTAGTACAGTAAATAGGTATATTTTACTAAAAAAAAATACTTAATGGCTGAAATTTTGAGGGTGTGTTCGGGGGCATGTCCTGAGTCTAAAACTGAGTTTTCGTATTCGAGGGGGTGGGGGAAGTTACTACCCCCTGCTAATTTAGGGGTGAGTTCGTTTTAATTCCGTATCTCCGAAGCTATTGCTCGTACCGTCAAGTCCTAGGGATCAAATTTGTGGAGAATAAAATTATCTATCTAATGATAATAAAATCGAGGTCATAGGTCGATTAGGTGAATCACAATGGCCGGTCAAAGGTCAAAAGTGAGGGATAGTTTTTCGTTTTTCGTGAATACCGTGAAACCGGTAGGTTTTTTCGCATACTGCTTCGATACCATTTTAAGAACCTGAAATTACCTACAAAATGAGTGCTCGAACACTCATCTACTATAAATAGTTTGCCGTCAATCCAACGACCAAGTTGACCGCGCGCGCTGTACGTGCGAGCCGCGCACTAGTGGAGTGTGTCAGTCGGAAAAGAGGCCGAAATCCGGTAGTCTTCTTGGACACGACGAGACTACTTCCCCACTGTTTTCGAGGGTGCTGAAGACGATGGTGCTGAGGAATTTGCTTTTTGGGCGGGGGAAGACCCTCAAAAGGGTTAAAAACCCCCTTTTTACGCCCATTATGGTAACAAAACACATCTATGGAAAGCTTTTGTAAGGCAATATGGGTATCAAACGAATCAGCGTGTCATTGCGGCAAACATAGGCTATAATATAATCGACCACGCCCACTTTCCGCGCCCACTTAACTAACAAAACAAAACTACACTATCTGTTTGTAACTAAATGTCGATGTAAAATGATTCTGTGTTTCATAGGGCTAAACATAGGTTATATGAGATTGACCATGCCTACCTGATACGTTTTCCCGCCACGCCCACTATAATGACAAATATATAAACAGATAGTGTAGCTTTGTTTTGTTAGTTAAGTGGGCGCGGAAAGTGGGCGTGGTCGATTATATTATAGCCTATGTTTGCCGCAATGACACGCTGATTCGTTTGATACCCATATTGCCTTACAAAAGCTTTCCATAGATGTGTTTTGTTACCATAATGGGCGTAAAAAGGGGGTTTTTAACCCTTTTGAGGGTCTTCCCCCGCCCAAAAAGCAAATTCCTCAGCACCATCGTCTTCAGCACCCTCGAAAACAGTGGGGAAGTAGTCTCGTCGTGTCCAAGAAGACTACCGGATTTCGGCCTCTTTTCCGACTGACACACTCCACTAGTGCGCGGCTCGCACGTACAGCGCGCGCGGTCAACTTGGTCGTTGGATTGACGGCAAACTATTTATAGTAGATGAGTGTTCGAGCACTCATTTTGTAGGTAATTTCAGGTTCTTAAAATGGTATCGAAGCAGTATGCGAAAAAACCTACCGGTTTCACGGTATTCACGAAAAACGAAAAACTATCCCTCACTTTTGACCTTTGACCGGCCATTGTGATTCACCTAATCGACCTATGACCTCGATTTTATTATCATTAGATAGATAATTTTATTCTCCACAAATTTGATCCCTAGGACTTGACGGTACGAGCAATAGCTTCGGAGATACGGAATTAAAACGAACTCACCCCTAAATTAGCAGGGGGTAGTAACTTCCCCCACCCCCTCGAATACGAAAACTCAGTTTTAGACTCAGGACATGCCCCCGAACACACCCTCAAAATTTCAGCCATTAAGTATTTTTTTTTAGTAAATGGGATTTATTTGTCTCTATTTACTGTACTATATACGGAGACGCAGGCCGCACACGCAGCACAACTGAACGCAGTTTAGTTTTTTGTAAATAACGCAGTACCGTATAACGGCGTATAAAGCGACATAGCCGCGTGCGGCGGAGAGACGTGTCTGCGCACAACTGCGTCGCGTTGTAGTTGAAATACAGTTTCCTATGCGCAGCCGACACGTTAGCTTGCAAAAATTGAAGAACTAATTGAAAAAGTGCGTGAACAGCCGATATTACACCCATATCTTATATATAAAAAAATTCAAAAATTCTGTGTCGGGAAAGTGTTTGCGAAAACGGCTCATTCTTTCGGCAAAATTTTTTTTGTGTGTGATAGAAGCTATCAATGCGGTGGTTTATAGCGATGTTACATGTTGGTACGGCAGGTGGGCGTGGCACCTCCAATACAACCGAAATTTTTAATATGACATATCTTCGGAATTATAAGTCAGACAGCATTGAAATTTAGTATAGCGCCGTCCCATAGATGTGTCATTGTACTGGTAAAATTTGGTGGGCGTTGGACTAGGGGCGTGGCACTTTTTTATGACCCAAATATTCCGCTGAACTATAAGTCGCACAGCCATGAAACTCAGTATGAACATATCATGTACTCATATCTTTCGACAGACGGAATGAGGTGAGTATTGGACAAGGGGGCGTGGCACCACCCATACAAGCCAAATCTTTAATAGAGAATATCTTCAAAATTGTAAGGTGCACAGCATTGAAATTTAGTATAGTGTCGTCCCATAGATGAGTCATTCTACTGGTAATATTTGATGGGCGTTGGATAAGGGGCGTGGCACATTTTTTGTGACCCAATTATTCCGCTGAACTATAAGTCGCACAGCCATGAAACTTAGTATGAACATATCATGTACTCATATCTTTCGACAGACGGTATGAGGCGGGTATTGGACAAGGGGGCGTGGCATCACCCATACAAGCCAAATCTTTAATAGAGAATATCTTCAAAATTGTAAGGTGCACAGCATTGAAATTTAGTATAGTGTCGTCCCATAGATGGGTCATTCTATTGGTAAGATTTGATGGGCGTTGGAAATGGGGCGTGGCACATTTATTGTTACCCAATTATTCCGCTGTACTATAAGTCGCACAGCCATGAAACTTAGTATGAACATATCATGTACTCATATCTTTCGACAGACGGTATGAGGCGGGTATTGGACAAGGGGGCGTGGCATCACCCATACAAGCCAAATCTTTAATAGAGAATATCTTCAAAATTGTAAGGTGCACAGCATTGAAATTTAGTATAGTGTCGTCCCATAGATGAGTCATTCTATTGGTAAGATTTGATGGGCGTTGGAAATGGGGCGTGGCACATTTTTTGTGACCCAATTATTCCGCTGTACTATAAGTCGCACAGCCATGAAACTTAGTATGAACATATCATGTACTCATATCTTTCGACAGACGGTATGAGGCGGGTATTGGACAAGGGGGGCGTGGCACCACCGATACAAGCCAAATATTTAATAGAGAATATCTTTGAAACTGTTAGTCGTACAACACTGAAATTTAGTATAGTGTCGTTCCATAGATGAGTCATTCTACTGGTAATATTTGATGGGCGTTGGACAAGGGGCGTGGCACATTTTTTGTGACCCAATTATTCCGCTGAACTATAAGTCGCACAGCCATCAAACTTAGTATGAACATATCATGTACTCATATCTTTCGACAGATGGTATGAGGCGGGTATTGGACAAGGGGGCATGGCATCAGCCATACAAGCCAAATCTTTAATAGAGAATATCTTCAAAATTGTAAGGTGCACAGCATTGAAATTTAGTATAGTGTCGTCCCATAGATGGGTCATTCTATTGGTAAGATTTGATGGGCGTTGGAAATGGGGCGTGGCACATTTATTGTTACCCAATTATTCCGCTGAACTATAAGTCGCACAGCCATGAAACTTAGTATGAACATATCATGTACTCATATCTTTCGACAGACGGTATGAGGCGGGTATTGGACAAGGGGCCGTGGCATCACCCATACAAGCCAAATCTTTCATAGAGAATATCTTCAAAATTGTAAGGTGCACAGCATTGAAATTTAGTATACTGTCGTCCCATAGATGGGTCATTCTATTGGTAAGATTTGATGGGCGTTGGAAATGGGGCGTGGCACATTTTTTGTGACCCAATTATTCCGCTGAACTATAAGTCGCACAGCCATGAAACTTAGTATGAACATATCATGTACTCATATCTTTCGACAGACGGTATGAGGCGGGTATTGGACAAGGGGGCGTGGCACCACCGATACAAGCCAAATATTTAATAGAGAATATCTTTGAAACTGTTAGTCGTACAACACTGAAATTTAGTATAGTGTCGTTCCATAGATGAGTCATTCTACTGGTAATATTTGATGGGCGTTGGACAAGGGGCGTGGCACATTTTTTGTGACCCAAACATTTTGCTGAATTATAGGTAAGTCGCACAACAATAAAACTAAGTACGAACCTACCATTTTCTCTTTCGACAGAGGGAATGATGAAGGTATTAAACAAGGGGGCGTGGCACTGCCCATACCAGCCAAATTTTTAATAGAGAATATCTTTGAAATTGTTAGTCGTACAACACTGAAATTTAGTACCCCGTCGTCCCATAGATGAGTCATTCTACTGGTAGGATTTGATGGGCGTTGGACAAGGGGCGTGGCACATTTTTGTGACCCAATTATTCCGCGGAACTATAGGTAGCACAGCAATGAAATTAAGTACGAGCCTACCATTTTCTCTTTCGACAGAGGGAATGATGAAGGTATTAAACAAGGGGGCGTGGCACCGCCCATACAAGCCAAATCTTTGATATAGAATATCTTTGACATTGTAAGTCGTACAACACTGAAATTTAGTACCCCGTCGTCCCTTAGATGAGTCATTCTACTGGTAAGATTTGATGGGCGTTGGGCAAGGGGCGTGGCACATTTTTTGTGTCCCAAATAGTCCGCGGAACTATAGGTAGCACAGCAATGAAATTAAGTACGAACCTACCATTTTCCCTTTCGACAGAGGGAATGATGAAGGTATTGAACAAGGGGGCGTGGCACTGCCCATACAAGCCAAATTTTTAATAGAGAATATCTTTGAAATTGTTAGTCGTACAACACTGAAATTTAGTACCCCGTCGTCCCATAGATGAGTCATTCTACTGATAAGATTTTATAAACATTGGACAAGGGGCGTGGCACATTTGTTGTGACCCAAATAGTCCGCTGAACTATAGGTCGCTCAGCAATGAAACTAAGTACGAACCTACCATTTTCTCCTTCGACAGAGGGCATTGTACGGGTATTAGCAGCAACATTGCTTATTTGAGGGCCTCGATTGGGTTAATCGCTAGCTCCCTTCTTTTTCTTTAGTTGGTTTTCTTCGTCAATTTGCATCGCCATAGATTCGCCATCTCGCGTATTTCATTATAAGAAAACAAAACATGTCGTGCGGGACGAAGTTCGCCGGGTCAGCTAGTTATATTATATAGGTTCTATTTCAAAGTCTAATTCAGACAAATAACTCGTATTCCTGGGTTTATGGAATGAATTCGGAACACGTGTGCTGGTTTTACGAGATTCGTATACGCAGTTCACATATTTTCTGCCTCACAAAGTTTAATTTTCGCTGCGCTGCTTTGTGCTGTGTTGCGCGGCCTGCGTCTCCGTATACGCCTAGGCTAATGCAGTACCGTATAACGGTGTATACAGCGACATAGCCGCGTGCGGCGGAGAGACGTGCCTGCGCACAGCTGCGTTGCGTTGTAGTTGAAATACAGTTTCCTACGCGCAGCCGAAAAGTTAGCTTGCAAAAATTGAAGAACTAATTGAAAAAGTGGGTGAACAGCCGATATTACACCCATATTATATTATATAGGTTCTATTTCAAAGTCTTAGCCTAGGCGTATACGGAGACGCAGGCCGCACACGCAGCACAACTCAACGCAGTTTAGTTTTTTGTAAATAACGCAGTACCGTATAACGGCGCATACAGCGACATAGCCGCGTGCGGCGGAGAGACGTGTCTGCGCACAACTGCTTCGCGTTGTAGTTGAAATACAGTTTCCTATGCGCAGCCGACACGTTAGCTTGCAAAAATTGAAGAACTAATTGAAAAAGTGCGTGAACAGCCGATATTACACCCATATTATATTATATAGGTTCTATTTCAAAGTCTAATTCAGACAAATAACTCGTATTCCTGGGTTTATGGAATGAATTCGGAACACGTGTGCTGGTTTTACGAGATTCGTATACGCAGTTCACATATTTTCTGCCTCACAAAGTTTAATTTTCGCTGCGCTGCTTTGTGCTGTGTTGCGCGGCCTGCGTCTCCGTATACGCCTAGGCTTAATGCCGCACTGTAAAGCTGATTTTTTTAAAGTCACTCCAGTAATAAATTTTGAATAGAGAAACTTAAAACTATTTTAGTAGACGTATGTATGACCGGAAAGTTTGCCTGTTTTAATTTTTTAACATCAGTTTTTATTACAATTATTTTATTGTTATTTGTAATTTTTTTTGCTAATTATTTGTAACATTCGCGGGTCTGCGCTATTCCACGACCTGGCTTACTTCGCTACAGTAAAACTTTAAAACCCACTACATCGTCATCGCTAAAAACTCGAAATGAGTGCAAGCGTCCGCGTGCCGCTTAGTGCTCAAGGCCACTGCTACCCACTGCCGCAGAAGCTCCTGCGATAAAGATGCAGCGATAATTGCGCAATTTTTGTATACATTAATTATTTATTTATATTGTGGGTTGCAGGATTCTAATTGGATACCTACGCAGCAGCCGTAGTTACCGTGGCATTATTAGAAAAAGTGGCCTTTATGTGGCGCTGCCCCAATTTCTGCGACTTGTTCAATGTTGTGCACACTCACGGTTTGTTTGTTTTTTTAGTGTTTGGGGATTAAAGGGGTTATTTTAAAATGCGGGCTGGGTGGTGTAGATTAGGCAGTGGGGTTGCTGACGCGCTCCATTTGGGTTGATCATACGAAACTACCGCAGACCGAAAGTGTACAGCGGCTGTTAAGGGTTAAGCCGCAACAATCAGTAAATACATAAATCAGACATACATTCACACACATCAATGTGTAGCGATGAATGACAATATTGCTGGCACGGCAATCAGTTCGATTCAGTCATATTGTCGTATAAGTATCAGTGTTGTTGTTATTGTTACAATGGTCTTGCTGTCATTATTTTGACCGCTAGTGTCGCTGTTACAGTTGTTGCTACCTTGTAGGAATTCGGACTGGTCCCAATATAATTTTTCAACTGGTTGCTTGTCAGTCATAGCCAAGGCGAATTGATACAGGTGATAGCGTAAGGGCAACAACAAAATTTCAATGTATTTTGTTTTTGTTTTCTGGGCTGAGATTGTCAAAATCAGCCAATCAGAACAAAGCTTGCTTTTTCATTTTTAAACTGTCAAAGTTTTACACAGGCATTTTGACAATCTAGACCTTTTCCGCCACAAAAAAAATCAAATCAGCTGATTCAACGAGGCCACCTGTATTAATTCGCCTTGGTCATAGCTGACTTTAGAACCGATACGCTTCCTTGGAGCAAACTCATCCTTTTAACATGGCGATGTCCTAGGCGACAGTCAATTGTCCCGTCTGCATCCATTTGCAACTAGTCCAAAGTCAGTCCTAAGTAAAACAGTTTCTAAACCAGTTGCGAAGCGAGTAGTTTGAGGACTAGTTTATTTTTGGTTAGTTGAATTTTATAAAGGAAAATAAAACAAACAAATTTTTAAATATGAATTTAATTTTAAAAATATTTTTAAAACAATAACAATTCATTCCGAATGAAAAAGAAAATATACGTGCACCAAACAATTTCAGTTCCAAAAAAAGATGAACTTGGACTTGACACACTTCTGCCGAAAATGTCTGGGGCCTGACGCAATATAATATCCTCATCATTAGTGGCTCCTGCAATCTTATATATAAAAAAATTCAAAAATTCTGTGTCGGGAAAGTGTTTGCGAAAACGGCTCATTGTTTCGGCAAAATTTTTTCGTGTGTGATAGAAGATATTAATGCGGTGGTTTGTAGCGATATTACATGTTTGTACGGCAGGTGGGCGTGGCACCTCCCATACAACCTAAATTTTTAATATGGTATATCTTCGGAGTTATAAGTCGGACAGCATTGAAATTTAGTAAAGTGCCGTCCCATTGATGTGTCATTGTACTGGTAAAATTTGGTGGGCGTTGGACAAGGGGCGTGGCACTTTTTATGACCCAAATATTCCGCTGAACCATAAGTCGCACAGCAATGAAACTAAGTACGAACCTACCATTTATTCATATCTTTCGACAAAGGGAATGGTGCGGGTATTGAACAAGGGGGCGTGGCACCGCCCATACAAGCCATATCTTTAATATAGAATATCTTCAAAATTGTAAGGTGCACAGCATTGAAATTTAGTATAGTGTCGTCCCATAGATGAGTCATTATATTGGTAAGATTTGATGGGCGTTGGAAATGGGGCGTGGCACATTTTTTGTGACCCAATTATTCCACTGAACTATAAGTCGCACAGCCATGAAACTTAGTATGAACATATCATGTACTCATATCTTTCGACAGACGGAATGAGGAGGGTATTGGACAAGGGGGCGTGGCACCACCCATATAAGCCAAATCTTTAATAGAGAATATCTTCAAAATTGTAAGGTTCACAGCATTGAAATTTAGTATAGTGTCGTCCCATAAATGAGTCATTCTATTGCTAAGGTTTGATGGGCGTTGTAAATGGGGCGTGGCACATTTTTTATGACCCAATTATTCCGCTGAACTATAAGTCGCACAGCCATGAAACTTAATATGAACGTATCATGTACTCATATCTTTCGACAGACGGAATGAGGCGGGTATTGGACAAGGGGCGTGGCACCACCCATACAAGCCAAATCTTTAATAGAGAATATCTTCAAAATTGTTAGGTGCACAGCATTGAAATTTAGTATAGTGTCGTCCCATAGATGGGTCATTCTATTGGTAAGATTTAATGTGCGTTGGAAATGGGGAGTGGCACATTTTTGTGACCCAATTATTCCGCTGAACTATAATTCGCACAGCCATGAAACTTAGTATGGACATATCATGTACTCATATCTTTCGACAGACGGAATGAGGCGAGTATTGGACAAGGGGGCGTGGCATCACCCATACAAGCCAAATCTTTAATAGAGAATATCTTCAAAATTGTAAGGTGCACAGCATTGAAATTTAGTATAGTGTCGTCCCATAGATGGGTCATTCTATTGGTAAGATTTGATGGGCGTTGGAAATGGGGCGTGGCAAATTTTTTGTGACCCAATAATTCCGCTGAACTATAAGTCGCACAGCCATGAAACTTAGTATGGACATATCATGTACTCATATCTTTCGACAGACGGTATGAGGCGGGTATTGGACCAGGGGGCGTGGCACCACCGATACAAGTCAAATCTTTAATAGAGAATATCTTTGAAACTGTTAGTCGTACAACACTGAAATTTAGTATAGTGTCGTTCCATAGATGAGTCATTCTACTGGTAATATTTGATGGACGTTGGACAAGGGGCGTGACACATTTGTTGTGACCCAAATAGTCCGCTGAACTATAGGTCGCTCAGCAATGAAACTAAGTACGAACCTACCATTTTCTCCTTCGACAGAGGGCATTGTACGGGTATTGAATAAAGGGGCGTGGCCCTGCCAATATAATTTAAATCTGGTTCAAGCGCAATCCATTTCTTTACTGAAACTTAGCAGCAACTTTGCTTATTTGAGGGCCTCGATTGCGTTAATCGGTAGCTCCCTTCTTTTCCGTTAGTTGGTTTTCTTCGTCAATTTGCATCGCCATAGATTCGCCATCTCGCGTATTTCATTTTAAGAAAACAAAACATGTCGTGCGGGACGAAGTTCGCCGGGTCAGCTAGTTAATAAATAAATAAATTAATTAATAAAAAAATTAAGAAATAAACAAATTAATTAATAAATATCTTCAATCTGCTGCTTCAATGCCTTTCTTCACTCAACCACGCGAAATTCTAACTGAAATCATTCAAGGCAAAACGTGCAAAGACGTGCGGGCCTCGAGTCAGAAACAGACATGTTCAAAAAATGCAAACATTTCTATGTCGTCGTTGTAACAAAAGTATCGTATGATCACACCAAACAGCATTTTGTTGATTGTTTCACCTCTGTTTCGTCTTTCTTATTTTCATGTGCTCTTCTCGCCTATGAAAGCGCACACAGAACGTGAACGATTAGACGCGGACTGACTTCTGCATTCGCTGACAGCTACTTTGATAACTAATTGTCCAATCGACTTACAAAAAACCAGTTGAAAACCCAATGAATTTTGGGAACCAGTTGTCTCAGGTCCGACAGGGTTGTAATGTGGAATGTACATTTAAGTAGAACGAATCTAGAAGAAAGTAGTGATTTTACAAGCTTAATGAGTTGACCTCGGTAGTCCAGAGGGTAGCGCGCTGACTTTTCATGCCAGAGGCCCTGGTTCGATTCCCAGCGCGGGCTGTTTTAAACACTCGTCTATTTCCATCGCTATCCACATGAAGCAGTTGAGAATTATAAGCAACGCACAAGTCAACTTTTCGCAGGCAATGGTAAAATTTCCAAATACGTCTACCTTCCATCGTAAGTGAAGAAATCAGTAGTGCTTACGTTATCCGTAGCGAGGAAGGCATACACTGAATAGGTCATTTTATTTTTTATAATTTTAATCCTTTATATCCTTGAAAATTTATATCGAATTTTCTTGAAAAGTAAGTAAGTATGTTAAAACCCAAAATCTCATTGATCACGCGCCAAAATTTCATTACTCTAACTTTATTGGTTCGAAAGTTATTAAAAAAAGGCGGAAGCTGCAAGTCTAATGAAGTACAAAAATTCTAATTTATTTGCGTATCAGTATTTTAAATAATAAATAGATACAAAATCAATGAAGCGAGAATAATGAAATTTTGACACGTGATCAAGGAGATTTTGGGTTTTAACATACTTACTTTTCAAGAAAATTCTACATAAATTTTCAAGGCTATAAAGGATTAAATTTTTCAAAGTACCTTTTTCATATCCTTTTTTTATAAATAGATACAAAATCTATTTTATTTAAATTCTTGAGCCTTTCCTCTTTCATCTATATACAGTGGCGAACACAGGGGGGTATGGGGGTTTAAACCCCCGAAATATCTTACGTTAGTACAGAAATTTAATTTATAATCTTATATATATATAAAAAACTTTGCATATCTGGAAGCCCTTTGTTTTTTAATAAATCCTGACAAATTGCTAAAAAATTTTGAAATTAACATGAGCACATTTTTGGTATTATTTCGATGCGAATGTGTTTTCCGGCAAATAATTTGGCTGTGTTGTATTGCTTTAAGTGGAGTGGCTTTCATTTTATACCTAACTCGTTAGTTGATTTACGAAAAATTTGTATTTTTTTTATCAAAGAAAACGCCTTAAAATTCCATATTTTCCGACTTTGAGGTCTAATTATCGCGAAATTTTAAAACTTGCAAAAATGCAACAAGGTGATTGGTTATTGGTTTAGAAATTACGATCAAAAATATGGAAGAAGTAGAGGAAAATCTGAAAAAGTGACACAGTACCTGTATCTCACTAACTAGAGCTGCTATAAAAATTCTGAGGGTAGATTCAAAATCAGGGTAGATTCAAAGTCAGCGTATTAGTAAAAAAAACAGTAGAAAAACTTCATGCAACAAGAAAAAGTGCGATTTTGTTCTCCTGTGTAATCAATTATTGAGCAGGTGGCATTGACCATCTCCATTGAACAAGTGTCATCTCAATTAAACAAATTGATTAGTGTACCATCCCTATTGATCAGCTGACATTGCCCACCACTATGTAAATAAATTCCTAAAGCAATGAAGCGACAACACGATTTGCTGAGCTTTTTCGGAAAAAAACCAAAAATAAATGGATGTTTTTGATATGTTTTGATTTGATGATTTTTATAAATAGCATATTGTTTGAAAAAATTTCAACCTGTGTTGGATGGATTTTATTTCAATAAGTGATTATGTATTTGCGATATGGGTTCATAAATACACAAATTTGTATAGAACAGAAACATGCAACCTAGTGCATTGCAAAAAAACATTGTAGGTGGAGAGAGCGATTTGAAATTTTACTGGGTCTAAAAAAAGTTGCACAGAACCCCCCCCGAAACAAAATCCTGCGTGCGCCACTGTCTATATATATAGTGGCAGTATGTGTGTAAGCGATTCACGCTCAAACGGACCAGCCGATTTTCATGGGGGTTTTTTTTGTTGGATTCGTATTAAGTCAGTTCAGGTTCGTGCGAAAAGAAAATTTCGGAAAATCTATTGGAAAAGTCGGAAAATCCATGCCATATTTGACCGTGAATTCTGAACATTTTCAGATAATAACTTTGGAACCATAAGTCACACATCAATTAAATTCACTACGAACTTACTATTTACTCATGTCCTTCGACAGAGAGAATTGGGGCGAGTATTTAACGAGGGGGCGTGGCACCACCCATACAAGCCAAATCTTAATAATGGAATATGACCATATGTGAATATGTGACCCAAATATTCCGCTGAACTATAAGTCGCACAGCAATGAAATTAAGTAAGAACCTAACATTTATTCATAAGTTTCGACAGAGGGAATGATGAGGGTATTGAACAACGGGGCGTGGCACTGCCCATACCAGCCAAATTTTTAATAGAGAATATCTTTGAAATCGTAAGTCGTACAACACTGAAATTTAGTACCTGTCGTCCCATAGATGAGTCATTCTGCTGGTAGGATTTGATGGGCGTTGGACAAGGGGCGTGGCACATTTTTTGTGACCCAAATATTTTGCTTGAACAAGGAGGCGTGACACCGCCCATACAAGCCAAATCTTTAATATAGAATATCTTTGAAATTGTAAGTCGTATTTGTGCTGGATGCGAGCGGGCATAGTATTGGCGGTGTCCTATCACACATAATAAATGGTCAAGAACAAGTGATAGCATACTACAGCAAAATTTTGTCGAAACCTGAACGCAACTACTGTGTGACACGAAGAGAGCTGCTGGCAGTATTGGAATGCGTGAAACACTTCCACAAATACCTGTATGGGCAAAAGTTTCGCCTGCGCACAGATCATGCCGCATTGAAATGGCTACTGAACTTTAGAGATCCGGAAGGCCAATTGGCGCGGTGGATCGAGCGGCTGCAGAGCTACGACTACACGGTAGAGCATCGCAAGAGTAGCAGCCATGGAAATGCCGATGCCTTGTCACGCCGTCCGTGCAAAACCGAATGTAGGCATTGTTTGCAAGCCGAAAGCAAAAAGCAGATAGTGGACGTCCGATTGGTGAGCGTTATGTCAGAGGAAGAGTGGTCTGCGGAGAGGATACAAAAGGACCAGCGCGAGGATACGGATCTTAAAAAAAAATCATTGAAGGAAAGGAGCAAGGCGCACGTCCGGACTGGCAGGAGATGGCCGGTGACAGCCCGATCGCGAAGGCTTACTGGGCACAGTGGCAAAGTCTGCAGCTGTCTGATGGCTGCCTATAGCGCGAGTGGGAGAGTGAGGATGGCCGGACCAGCAATCCCCTAATTTCAGTCTCGAAATGCAGCATCAACGAGGTCATCGAGGCATACCATAACGACTCCGGCACCCAGGCATCACAAAAACTGTCGCAAAAATAAAAAGACGATTCTACTGGGTAGGAAGCCAGGAGTCTGTCGCCGATTGGATTAAGAGCTGTGATCGATGTTCGGCTGCGAAAGGGCCGACAAGAAGATCTCGGGGCCGCATGCAACAGTACAACGTGGGAGCGCCCTTCGAGCGAATTGCCACGGACGGCGCCGGCCCATTCCCACTTAGCACTCAAGGCAACAAATATGTGCTGGTGGTAATGGACTATTTTAGCAAATGGCCCGAAGTGTATCCTGTTCCTAACCAGGAGGCCACCACGGTCGCGGAAATGCTGGTACACAACTGGGTAGCCAGATTTGGAGTTCCGCTGGAGTTGCACTCGGATCAAGGCCGGAATATTGAGTCTCTGGTATTGAAGGAAGTGTGTGAGCTACTAGGAATAAGGAAAACTCGCACCTGTCCTTTGCATCCCCATTCCGACGGCATGGTGGAACGATTCAATCGGACGCTGGAAGAATATTTGCGGAAAGTAGTAGGCAGAAATCAAAAGGATTGGGACACGCATATTCCGCTGTTCTTGATGGCGTATAGGTCAGCCCCGCACGATACGACATCACTCACTTCGGCCCGAGCAGTGTTCGGCACGGAGCAGAGGTTGCCTGCTGACTTGAAGTTCGGAGTGGTCAGCACGACGGAAGGCGCTAGGACTGATTACGCAGTCAATAAGCGATCGGAGCTGGAAGAAATCCACCAGTTTAGAAGGGACCGTATCCAACTGGTCAGCGATAAGATGAAAGCCAGATATGATCTACGGGCTAACACAGCGGGGTTCCAAGAAGGCGATCTGGTAATGCTTTACAACCCGCAGCGGAGGAAAAGTTTGTCTCCAAAACTTCAAACGGGAAGGACCGTACAAGGTCAGGGTTCAACGCTGCGGCAGCAGAAACGCCATGTTGAAAGTAGTCCATTTGGAGCGCCTGGCATCTTACTCCGGCGGAGCCTCGGCACTTGTTCGGGACGAACAAGTCTAAGTGGTGGGCAGTGCAAAGATGAGGCACTCTGTGCTGTGCATGAATGCTTTTCCAAGCCTACTTTTAGGCATGCACTTTGGAGTACGGCCGGTTGGCTATTATTCCGATATGGCAAGGATGGTTCGCGAAGGTGATGGGCTGTGCTAGAACAATAGAGAGTACAACTAGAATGTGCAAGAAACATCGGCGCGACAAGAAAACAAGTATAAAAAGCAGCAGTGGCATCGCAGAGGGGAGTCTTAGTTGAATAAGCAAAGTAGTAACAAGTGTAGATACAAGCAAAGTGTAAATCTGTAAATAAAGTGATTGTTGGTTTTTGACTGCGTTTGCGCTGAATAATTGAAGTGGTTTTATTTTTCAAGCACAATCCAAAACGAACTTAGAGAAGTCATTTTCTTAATAATATAAAGGAATTAATTTGAGGGGTAGCACAAACCAAAAATTAAACTTAAAAATAAGAGCCACCCTAGTAAGCACCTTACAAAGTTTTCCATTGGGATGTAAACATTTTCATCCGAAGTTAGAAAATCTTAGAAGGATTTTGCGCGGCAGCGTTCAGTAAGCGAAATGGCAACCGGCTTAAGGCCAGATCAAGACCCTGTACGCTGCCTAACGACTGCGTTTCTAGCATCTAGCGCTGATTAACGTTTGTGGTACGGACTGCTGTTGTTGTTGCTCATACCGGAAGCAATATGACTACTTCTTGTCAGCACTCAGTGGTGCGCAATGTTGCTGAACCGTTTAGTGTATTGGTTCGACTTCATTTAATTGCTTTGAATTTTCAATTTCCGTATAAACTTGATGTTGTAGTTTTGTGTAGTTTTTTCTGGTACATTCGCAAGTGCCCCTTAAAGTCAAATCAGCGCCCGACCAACAGCGCCACCGTTAAGGGCTTCGTCAGTTCGATTCTCCGTCCGTCCATCTGATTCCGAGCATCCGAACTTATTCTTCAATTTGTCTAATCTCCCACTTAGCAACGTTCCAACTCTACCACTGACAGACCATTCGACATTCGTTTGAACCTCTGTCCAATCAATCGTCCGATTCTTTGTCCGTCCCTCGCATCATTTTATTTTCCCACCGATCCAGTCTCCGACTGGAAAACCCTCTGATCATATTACTGTAACTAGAGAGCTGCATCGGATAACTTTTTACTGCACATGAGAAGTTTGGTGTCGGATACGTATACTTCACTTAGGCCGATGTTATGCTGCCGGTTACGGGCACCGATCACGGATAAAATTGTTGTTGCTTCAATGTAAAAGAGAAAATTGGGAGAGCGTAATTTTTCTCTTTTACATTGAAATAACAACAATTTATCCGTGACCGACGATCATTTGACCGGCAGCATAACATCGGCCTTATTCGATCGCCGTCGAGTATGTATACTGCTCTTAGGCCGATGTTATGCTGCCGATCAAATGATCGTCGGTCACGAATAAATTGTTGTTGTTTCAATGTAAAAGAGAAAAATTACGCTCTCCCAATTTTCTCTTTTAGGGCGATGTTATGCTGCCGGTCACGGATCACGGTCACGGATAAAATTGTTGTTGTTTCAATGTAAAAGTGAAAAATTACGCTCTCGCTCGCTCTCCCAATTTTCTCTTTTACATTGAAACAACAACAATTTTATCCGTGACCGTGATCGGTGACCGGCAGCATAACATAACAGTGTACAGTTTTCCTTAACATATTCTTAAAATTCCTCAAAATATGCTCTTTTATATGTTCCATTTATAGTCTGAAATACAAGCAAAAACAAAAAGAATAAAAGAAAAAAAATAAAAGCTTTGCATATTTTGACGCCCCTAATTTTTTAAGGTTAAAGTATGAAAAATGATAAAATGGCTATGGTACATTTTTGCTATTATTTCGATGCGAATGTGTGTTCCGCCAAATAATTTGGCTGTGTTGTAATGTTTCATGTGTAGGCTTTCATTATACACCTAACTCGTTAATTGATTTACGAAAATTCTGTATGTTTTTGACCATCAAAGAAAACGCCTTAAAATTCCATATTTTCCGACTTTGAGGTCCAATTACCGCGGCATTTTAAAACTTATAAAAATAAGTTGCATCGGAAAAGAAGAAATGTGGTGTTGTTAATGCGATAAGGTGAAAATCTTGTCAATCGGTTTTTTGGTTTAGAAATTACGATCAAAAATATGGAAAAAGTAGAGCAAAAACTGAAAAAATGACACGGTACCTATATCTCACTAACTAGAGCTGCTAAAAAAACTCTGAGGGAAGATTCGAAATCAGCGCACCCAAATTAGCGAAAGAGTAGAAAAAATCCATGCAACAGAAAAAAGTGTTTTTTTGTTGTCCTGTGTTACAAATTGTCCCGATTCGAAATATAAAAATATGAATAACTTTTGAGAAGAAGCAGGTAGGATTTCAATTCGAACGGATTCTGCACCTATAATCATCAACAAATACAACCCAGATTGCAGTTTTGTCGACATTTTTGTGCTACCTATCGATGCTTCCTGCCTACCGTGCGTATAGACCGTTCAGTAGAAAATCCTTACAAATTATGCTTTAGGATAAGTTACAAGCATTTTTTTTTATATTACACTAGAAAATCCAAAATTTTGAGTTGTGACTGTTTTGATGATATTTTAATTCAATAATTACGGAATTATTTTAAGTTATGTCACTTTTGCTGAGTTTTATAATTATAAATTACAGTTAAAAAGTCGAAAGAAAAATTTTGAGAATTCGAAATTAATTTTTTTATTTGAAAATATATCCTAAAATTGTCAGAACTTTGCTTAAAATTAACTTCAACAAAAATTTATTTCGTCAAAAGTGTCACAATTTGAGTTAGGACACTTTTGCATTGAGCTTCAGCGATCAAATAGCATCAAACTTCTGACATAAAGAGAGACCTAACTGTATTTTTGCAACAGTTAAAAACAACAAAATATACTGAGCTCTTGCTTATTTTTAGATTGATGCATTGTGCACAGTATTAACACATAAACCCGAAAATTAAAAATTTTGAGTTGTGTCACTTTTGTAGTGCGTGTGCGTAATATAAAATACAAAAATTATGCTTCGCGCAATGCTTTGCAACAATCCTTTGAAGCACATTCAACTCACACTTCACAAAGAATTTGCGGTACCTCATGTTCAAATCTTCCGACATACTCGACACCTTCCGCGAGTATATGCGGTACCTCATGCAGTTTCAAACCTCCCGACATACTCGACACCTTCCGCGAGTATTTGCGTAACAACGAGAAGGAAGTCTGCTAGCGTCGAGTAGCAACGAGAAGCTGCTCACTCAGCGTCGAGTAACAACGTGCAGTTACTCGACAATTTAGAGGTAGCGAAATAAGAGTACCTTTTTTCGGCTTCTCTTCGGATACGTGTTCCGTTTTTGAAACTGCACGTGAAGGCATCGAGTATAAATGGATTTATGCAGCTCTCTAACTGTAACTATATTCAAGTCTCCTGTAATCTTCCGTCTCGTCCTATGTTCAACCCCTTTCGATTCTCTGTTTGTTCCTCAAATCTCCGATCATCTTATACTCCAACTGGCCTGCTCTCCGACCGATTGACTATCTGTCGGACCCTCTATACAACCTACCGATCATACAACCGAGCGACCAAACACTGACCAACCCTCCGCTAGTACCTTTGATTGTCCCTTCGATCTGGCAACCCTTCATCCGTCCCTTCATCCGACCTTTCGTTTTTCCGACCCTATGTCCATCCATCACTTCTTTCGTCCGTCCCTTTGCCTGTCCATTCCTTCTTACGACCTTTCGCCATTCCCTTCCCTCCGCCTTTCGTGACCCAGCCAGTCAGCCTCAGGGTTACCGTTGTGCGACTTAAGTTGCATTTTGCAACTTTTTTGACACTCTGAGACTTTTTGTGCGACTTTTTCAAACTTGTCTAATTTTGCAACATTTTCCATCTTTGTGCGACTTTTTTCCCTTTTTTGTTAAGTGAAATCCTTCTTCCTCTAAAAAAAATCAATAAAGTTTACGACATTCCTCGCAATATGGTAACCTCATTCGATTGATCAGCTCATTATTTAGCATATAGCTGAACATTTTTGGCATACAGTAGGAAGCTTAAAAAATGTTTTAAATGGCAGCGCATGTATTAACTCTAATGGTCAAACTCCATGAATTGCGTTTCATACGTTTCGCTGCATTTTGCGTTTCTTGCGTTGCAAAAAAAAGTTGAATCAGTGTATTTGTATGAAGCAAACTCCATGACGTGCAGCGCAACGCATCAAAAGTTGAACTATTTTCAACTTTCTCTTGCGTTGGTTGCGTTGACGCCGTCAAACAGCTGACAGAGCTCCTAAAGATGTCATAAATTATGTGGCATGAATGTGGATGTGGATGGTAAAGTCGATAACAAACTTGTGTTATCGAAAAAGTCGAATGCATTTATTTTACACAAAAGCTATTAAATACAGTTAAGAAACATTTTAAATCCAATATTTTAACATAAAATGTGAAGAAATTCCTAAAAAGTAATAATATAAAAAGTAAATAATATATGTATATAAAAATCAAATAAATTTCGTATGTGTTCTATAGACTCCCAAACCACCAGACCTATTTTAATAAAATATTACGTGTGTGTTTACGGGCACCGTGTGGAAGGTTCTTAGCATAGGGGGCGTGGCATTATTCAAGGGGGCGTGGCACCGCCCATACAACTCAATTCTTTAATATTGAATATCTTCAGAATTATAAGTCGTATAGCATTGAAATTTGGTACAGTGTCATGGCGTAAACATGTTGTTCGACCGGTAAAATTTAATGGGCGTTGGACAAGGGGCGTGGCACTTTTTAAATTCCGGTGTAACTTTCGAACTATAGCGTTCACATCAGTGAAACTCGGTACAAACTAACGATTTGGTCGTGTCCTTCGAGAGGGAGAATAAGGTGGGTTTTTGACAAGGGGGCGGGGCACCGCCCATACAAGCCAACTTTTTAATACGGAATATGTTCGGAATTATAAGTCGTATAGCATTGAAATTTGGTACAGTGTCATGGCGTAAACATGTTGTTCGACCGGTAAAATTTAATGGGCGTTGGACAAGGGGCGTGGCACTTTTTAAATTCCGGTGTAACTTTCGAACTATAGCGTTCACATCAGTGAAACTCGGTACAAACTAACGATTTGGTCGTGTCCTTCGACAGGGAGAATAGGGTGGGTTTTTGACAAGGGGGCGTGGCACCGCCCATACAAGCCAACTTTTTAATACGGAATATCTTCGGAATCATAAGTCGTATAGCATTGAAATTTGGTATAGTGTCATGTATTCTACTTAAATTATTTATTATATTCCATTGAAGTGAAATTAAGTTTATTCGTTGAGGTTGCCGTTTGACTTCGATCACATTATCGGTGAATTTATTCTACTTAAATTAATTGAATTTTATGCCACGCGATTTACTCGGAAAAAATGATGAATTTTGGACAAGGGGGTGTGGCACCGCCCATACAACTCAAATCTTTTAAATGGAATAGCTTCCGAATTGTTAGTCACACAGCATTGAAATTTGGTGTAACGTCGTTTCATAGATGTGTCATTCTACTGGTAAAATTTGATGGGTGTTGAACAAGGGGCGTGGCACATTTTTTATGACCAAACATTTCAGCAGAACTGTAAGTCGCACATCAATGAAACTTGGTACGAACCTACCATTTAGTCATATCTTTCGGCAGAGGGAATGAGGCGGGTATTTAACTAGAGGGCGTGGCTCCGCCCATACAACTCAAATCTTTTATATGGAATAGCTTTGGAATCGTAAGTCGCACAGCATTGAAATTTGGTATACTGTTAAATTTTGATGGGCGTTAGACAAGGGCGTGGCACATTTGTCTGACCCAATATTTCAGCAGAACTCTAAGTCGTACATCAATGAAACTTGGTATGAACCTACCATTTAGTCATATCTTTCGGCAAAGGGAATGAGGCGGGTATTTAACAAGAGGGCGTGGTTCCGCCCATACAACTCAAATCTTTAATATAGAATATCTTTGAAATTGTAAGTCGTACAACACTGAAATTGAGTACCCCGTCGTCACACAGATGAGTCATTCCACTGGTAGGATTTTATGGGCGTTGGGCAAGGGGCGTGGTAAATTTTTTGTGATCCAAATATTCCGCTGAACTATAGGTCGCACAGCAATGAAATTAAGTACGAACCTACCATTTATTCATATTTTTCGACAGAGGGAATGATGAGGGTATTGAACAAGGGGGCGTGGCACTGTCCATACAAACCAAATTTTTAATAGAGAATATCTTTGAAATGGTTAGTCGTACAACACTGAAATTTAGTGCCCCGTCGTCCCATAGATGGGTCATTCTACTGGTAAGTTTTTATAAGCGTTGGACAAGGGGCGTGGCACATTTGTTGTGACCCAAATATTTCGCTGAACTACATATAAGTCGCTCAGCAATGCCACTTAGTACGAACCTACCATTTTCTCCTTCGACAGAGGGCATTGCGCGGATATTGAATAAGGGACCGTGGCCCTGCATATATAACTTAAATATGGTTCAAGCGATATCCATTTCTTTACTTAAACTTAGCAGCAACATTTCTTATTTAAGGGCCTCGATTGCGTTAATCAGTAGCTCCCTCCTCTTCCTTTAGTTGGTTTTCTTCGTCAATTTGCCATTTGCCATCTCGCGTATTTCATTATAAAAAAACCACAAATGTCGTGCGAGACGAAGTTCGCCGGGTCAGCTAGTAATGAAATACGCGAGATGGCGAATCTATGGCGATGCAAATTGACGAAGAAAACCAACTAAAGGAAGAGGAGGGAGCTACTGATTAACACAATCGAGGCCCTCAAATAAGCAAATGTTGCTACTAAGTTTCAGTAAAGAAATGGATTGCGCTTGAACCAGATTTAAATTATATTAGCAGAGGAGAGGGCAGAATGCCCTCTGTCGAAGGAGAAAATGCTATGTTCGTACTAAGTGTCATTGCTGAGCGACTTATAGTTCAGCGAAATATTTGGTCACAACAAATGTGCCACGCCCCTTGTCCAACGCTTATAAAATCTTACCAGTAATAAATGACTCATCTATGGAAGGACTTAGTACTAAATTTCAGTGTTGTACAACTTACAATTTCGAAGATATTCTATATTAGGATTTGGCTTGTATGGGCGGTGCCACGCCCCCTTGTTCAATACCCGTACCAACCCCTCTGGCGAAAGATTTGAATAAATGGTAGGTTCGTACTTAATTTCATTGCTGTGCGACCTATAGTTCAGCGGAATATTTGGGTCACAAAAAATGTGTCACGGCCCTTGTCCAACGCCCACCAAATCTTACCAGTAGAATAACTCATCTACGGGACGACGGGGTACTAAATTTCAGTGTTGTACGTCTTACAATTTCAAAGATATTCGGCGGTGCCACGCCTCCTTGTTCAATACCGTCATCATTCCCTCTGCCGAAAGATATGAATAAATGGTAGGTTCGTACCTAGTTTCATTGCTGTGCGACTTAAAGTTCAACAAAATATTTGGGTCACAAAAAATGTGCCACGCCCCTTTTCCAACGCCCATCAAATCCTCCCAGTAGAATGACTCATCTATGGGACGACACTATACTAAATTTCAATGCTGTACGACTCACAACTTCAACGATATTCTCTATTAAAAATTTAGCTTGTATGGGCGGTGCCACGCCCCCCTGTCCAATACCCGCCTCATTCCGTCTGTCGAAAGATATGAGTACATGATATGTTCATACTAAGTTTCATGGCTGTGCGACTTATAGTTCAGCGGAATAATTGGGTCACAAAAAATGAGCCACACCCAATTTCCAACTCCCATCAAATCCTACCAGTAGAATGCCTCATCTATGGGACCACACTATACTAAATTTCAATGCTGTGCACCTTACAATTTTGAAGATATTCTATATTAAAGATTTGGCTTGTATGGGTGGTGCCACTCCCCCGTGTCCAATACCCGTCTCATTCCGTCTGTCGAAAGATATGAGTACATGATATGTTCATACTAAGTTTCATGGCTGTGCGACTTATAGTTCAGTGGAATAATTGGGTCACAAAAAATGTGCCACGCCCATCAAATCCTACCAGTAGAATGACTCATCTATGGGACGACACTATACTAAATTTCAATGCTGTGCACCTTACAATTTTGAAGATATTCTATATTAAAGATTTGGCTTGTATGGGTGGTGCCACGCCTCCTTGTTCAATACCGTCATGATTCCCTCTGCCGAAAGATATGAATAAATGGTAGGTTCGTACCTAGTTTCATTGCTGTGCGACTTAAAGTTCAGCAAAATATTTGGGTCACAATAAAGGTGCCACGCCCCTTTATCAGTGTTTCTCTACAATATTATGCATGTATTATACCTATAAACCTTCCTCTTGAATCACTCTATCCATTAAAAAAAACCGCTTAAAAAACCGTTGCGATTCAAGCATACATAGGGACAGACAGCGACAGCGACTTTGCTTTATACCAGGGGTGCCCAAAATCTTCTTATGGAAGAGCAAACACCAATGCATGTAAAGTTGCCCAAAAAAATACAAACAAAAAAATGGAATTCAGTATGTACACCGAAAAAAAAAAATTTCATTTTCTGAAATGTTATATAAAAAAACAATTCTAATCTTCCTTCTTCCATGATCCTTCTAATCAATTATCCAAATTGATATCAATATCAGTTGTGGACAATTTTAATGAAGCCTCCAAATGTTCGTTGCTTATTATATTTCTGTGCTTGCTTTTTATTAATATTAAATTCGAAAAAGCACTTTCACAAATATATGTGCTACCAACCATGGAATACAAACTTAAAATTTCTTTGTAAAGTGAAGGATATTTATTTGGTGTTAAAGATTTCCAAAAGTCTTCGTTGAAACGAAACAAACACCGAATTTTTTCTAGTGCTTCTCAATCGACAGCCGCACACGTTTTGAAGCAAATTTATTCGCTAGACAACAACAAAACCTACGTTGAATATAACTGTCGCCACCCAGTAAACATTTGGGCTTGTTATGAAATTACCAGCAACTTGATATCATGTTTCTCAAGCCTTACCTTTGAAAGCAACACTTGCTTTTGGCTTGATATCAATTTGAAAGCAATAGCTTTTTCAATAAAAAAGGAAGTAATTTAGCAATTTGAAATTGCTATTGTTGTCAAATTCATGGCATGCTTTAATGTTTACTGGGCAATGCGTGCGGAGTGCTGTGTGTATACTACACCTTTTCAAGTTCGATTTCAGGAAGTGTAAAAACAATTTCAGAAAGCGTAAAAGCAATTCCAGAAACCGTAAAAGCAATTATAGAAAGGGTAAATTCAATTTCATATAAATATAAATATAAATTTAATTACAGAAAGCGTAAATTCAATTTCAGTTTCCTGAAATTGCTTTTACACTTTCTGAAATCGAACTTGAAAAGGTGTAGAATGCTCAGCCTATGCCGTGAGGAATTAGATTCCTCACCCTATGCTGAAGAGGATTTGCAAAAACAAATGAGGAACGAGAGCATAGGGCATGGGCACCTCTGCTTTATACTATCAAAGAAAATAAACATACAGAATGCGCATGTCATACAAGCAAAAATTTTGTATGGCGGGTTCTAACATTACGACCCGCGCTCTGCTTTCATAGATCAAATATGTGGTGAGAGCGTTGCTTTGCAAGTGAGAGCGTAGTTCTATCTGTGTTGCGCTCTTTGGTTGTGCTCGCTGCAGCGATTGTGCGTTAGCACATTTTTGTGGCGTGGAATGATTGCGAGGTGAAGACGAACGCTGTTGTTGCTCTGGCGAAAAGCTGCAATTGTAAAAAACTATTTCTAATTTCTGGCTGGCTTTTGTTCTTCTTCTATAAGCCTGCATGGCGTCGCATATTGCTCCTGAACTTATTGCAGACTTTAGTGTGCGCCAAATCATAGAAAATAAAATAAAATATGGTTGGCATGACGACTCATATGGTCGCTACAAACAAAGTTCCAAAGTTCCAAAGTATCAAAAAAGTAGACCTAATATTTGATTGCTTTACAATTAAATACTGAGTCGTACAAATTTATAAAGACTTTTTTAAATTATTTGAAAGAAGTTAAATGTATGGATGAATTGGATGAATTGGTTTTTTAATCACTGATGAAATTAAGCAAAATAAATAAATACATAAATACATACAATACATAAGTTTTGTATAACAAATAAGTTTTTTCACCAGGATAAACTAGAAAATACTTTTGCAATTTTGGGACGAAATTCAAATATCACTCGGTCAAGTGTAGCAACTAATTCGAAGATATACAGGATTCTATGGATCAACTCCTATTACATGCTGAGACAGACGAAACTGTCTTTTGTATTATTTTATTTCAGCAGTAATGATCACGCAAAATATTTTGTAGATAAGAAATATTAAATTATTAATGAAACAATTAAAAAATTAATTGTGGCATCTGTTTCCAAAAACTAAGATATGATGACGTTTTCACTGCGCTAAGTGAAACATGTTCCATAAAAATTTTAATAAAAATTATCAATCGATTACAGACTTTTGTTATAACCTATTTGCTCCTTCAGATTCCCTGATGAATGCTGTGACAGTAAATTATAAAAAGGAAGTTCCAAACGATGCAAAACATAAATATTAAAAAAACAAGAAAGGAAGAGCTGCTTTATTGACCCGCAATAATTTTTAACTTCCGTTGTTTGGAGCTTCCTTTTTTTAAGGCCCACATACAATGTTTGCGTAAAAGAACTAAAATAAGAAAATCTAGGATTTTTAATTTACTGTCACAGCATTCATCACTGAACCATTCGGGAGTAGAATTCTTGCATGAGTCGGATATATATGCCTTAATACCAATTTTTTCAGGCTCGGACTCAAAAATTCTGTGAAACACCAGAATGTGTTTTTTGCTTGCTTCCATAAGGGAATCCGAAGGAGCTAATAGGTTACCAAAGTCTGTAACCGATTGATAATTTTTATGGAATATAAATATTTCACTTGGCGCAGTTAAGACTTCATCTTCCTTTCCAAATCTTTGGAAACATATGTCACAATTAATTTTTGAGAGAATTTTGTAAGCAACATATCCCACAAAATACACTTCATATTCTTTGATACTATGTAGTGATTTCGGAGTTCCCAGATCTTCACAGTGAAGTTTGCGCATCGAATTGGTCACCTTGTCCTCAGGATAGCCTAGACATCGTGCCCATTTTAGAAAGATGGAGACTCCAGCTACATTTTGAGGGGTTATTTATTGGTCCAGCCCCTCGGGTTTGGATTCTGGAAGCATTTTATCAATTATTACTGATTTCGGAGATGCCAGATCTTCACAGTAAAGTTTGCGCATCGAATTGGTCACCTTGTCCTCAGGATAGCCCTAGACATCCAGCACATTCCGAAAAGCTCGAGACTCCAGCTAATTTTAAGGGGTTATTTATTAGTCTAGCCCCTCGGGTTTGGATTCTGGGAGCATTTTATCAATTATTAGTGATTTCGGAGTTCCCAGATCTTCACAGTGAAGTTGCGCATCGAATTTTTCACCTTGTCCTCAGGATAGCCTAGACATCCGCCCCATTGCAGAAAGCTGGAGACTCCAGCTACATTTGGATGGGTTATTATTGGTCTAGCCCCTCGGGTTTGGATTCTGGAAGCATTTTATCAATTATTAGTGATTTCGGAGTTCCCAGATCTTCACAGTGAAGTTTGCGCATCGAATTGGTCACCTTGTCCTCAGGATAGCCTAGACATCCGCCCCATTGCGGAAAGCTGGAGACTCCAGCTACATTTTGATGGGTTATTATTGGTCTAGCCCCTCGGGTTTGGATTCTGGAAGCATTTTATCAATTAATGTTGGGTCAAATAAATGTGCCACGGCCCTTGTCCAACGCCTATCAAAATTTAACAGTAGATTGACACTTCTGTGGGAGGATGTAATATCAAATTTCAATGCTATGCGACTTACAATTCTAAAGCAATGCCATATAAAAGTTTTGAGTTGTATGGGCGAATCCACGCCCTCTTTTTAAATACCCGCCCCATTCCCTCTGTCGAAAGATATGACTAAATGGTAGGTTCGTACCAAGTTTCATTGATGTGCGACTTACAGTTCTGCTGAAATGTTGGGTCATAAAAAATGTGCCACGCCCCTTGTTCAACGCCCATCAAATTTTAACAGTAGAATGACACATCTATGAAACGACGGTACACCATATTTCAATGCTGTGCGACTAACAATTCGGAAGATTTGAGTTGTATGGGCGGTGCCACACCCCCTTGTTCAATACCCACCCCATTCCCTCGAGCGATAGACATGACTAACGTCTAGACATGACGTACGTTCATACCAAATTTAATTGATGTGTGACTTCTGGTTCCAAAGTTATTGTCTAAAAATGTATTCTTGTGGTGCCACGCCCCGTTTTCCCAAATTTTCTTTTTTCCTAAACCTTCACGTAACAATTTCAAACAAACCCGCCGAAGGAAGTATCCAAGTTGGTCCAGTCGTTTTCAAGTTTTAAGCATACATAGGGCAGACAGCAGCGACTTTGCTTTACATACATAGTATATGTATAGTAGTATATGTATGTAATGATTCTAAAAAAGAAGTTTATTTACATTGGTGCATCATCCTTTCACTATATATCCGCTCGGCTGCACTAACTAAGTAGCTGTTCACTCGCTACACAATAAAACGTAAAAATATTCTAGAAATTTTCGGTTTCGGCAGTTCGGCCATTTTTTGGCCGAAACTGAAACCGAAACCACTTATTTGGGCCGAAACCGAATATTCGGTCAGACACTACAAAAAAATAAAATTGATGATTAATATATGTATTAAAGTGTGTACAAACACTTTATTATAAATTAAATGTAAAATAAATACAGAAAAGTGTATATAACAGGGGCGTAGCCAAGGGGGGGTTTAGGGTGTCAGAACCCCCCATAGCCTATAATTTGTCAACATTTTCAATCACTATGCATCGTATGTACCTTCCCACATTAGCAAAAAGGTCTTTTCATCTTTAAATATTTAAATATTTAAAAGAATATAAACAAACCCTTTTTTTTACCGAAACTAATTTGTTTTTGTAATAGTCACGTTTAGGCTTAATGCAGCGATTTGCATGTTCTAAAAACATGTCTAAAGAGTAGTTTAATTCGTCGACCGTAATGTCCTTCAGGATGTCGGTACAAGCCTTTTGGATGGTTTCTACGTTCTCAAAACGCTTTTTTTCATCGGAAAATGCATTCTTTGAAAAGGTGAAATTCGCACGGTGCTACATCATGTGAAAACCAAAAAACAGTCAAAACAAGTTTCAATAGATGGGATGGCATCCTTCGATAGCCAAATGTTCAGTTAAAATGCAATAAATTTATGCTATTGAGATGCTTAACATTCGCCTTACTAAAGATGATCCCAGGCACTTCCGCCGCTATTTTGAGTAAAACTCACAATAAATATGTAATAATTTATACATTTTTTTCATACTTCAGTATTTAGTATCTTCCTCTGGCGATACTTCGTATTTCGAAAAAAGGCCTAACTTTAATGATTTATTTTGAGACTATGGAAAATATTAGCAGATTTCTTTCCAGAGGGTTTATTGAACACATAATGAGGTACGCAAAAAAAATTTATCATGAGTTTTAATCAAAATGGTATCGATCATCCAGGCAGTGGCGGCTTAAGGTGCTCGGGGGCCCGGGGCGGCGACGGCTGAGGGGGGCCCCATAAAACGGTGCAGCATAAGTTTGCGTACAAAACTAATAAGGGGAATTTCCGGTTATACTTTTGGCTTTTTTTTTTTTAAATTTGTATTACATTGAACAGTAAACGGACTTTTATTTTTAAACGACGAGACAAATTATTTTTAAACGTATATGTGCTTGAAATTTTATAGAAAGCAATAGAATACCAGAGAAAAAAAATGAAAAATGGATAAAACTTTCGTGAAATTAAGAAAACTTTTGGGGGAGCAAATTCGTCATTTCCAAATGCTATCTTAAATCTCCAAAAAAACAGAAAATCTTGCTTCGTTACTACGATCTGGCCATTTTTTAAGCTACCCGAGGAGGAGGATTCGATTGTCGACAAAAAATGGGCCAATCGCGTGCACCTAAAAATAAAAGTTTTTTCTAGACTAACTTTGGCCGCTGAACACGAAACTAAAAACCAAAAAATTTTTGAAGAAGCGTTTTCGAAAAATCTTCGAAAAACGATTTTTTTCCTGTTGTTTCAGTTATGAGCACATATCTCCTAAAAGAATTATCCTATTAACACGAGCTGTCCGTCGTTCAGAAGATAATACCTTAGTGGCTTTTTAGTGATATATAGATTGTCCAAATCAGATGAGATTTGGGGAAGTTACTGACGGTGAAAGTTGTAACAATGTGAATTTTTCGACCAATTTACAAAATAATAAATTTTCGAATATTTTTTTAAAGAAAAAATAAATTCTCTTCTCTGGTTTTAAAATCTAAAATGAAATATATACTATTTTAGCAAATATTAAGCCTAACATCAATAGAATTGAAAGAAAAATGATAAAGTTATGATGCAGTGAGTGAAAACACCAACTTTACATTTATTACACCGTGCGAAACAATTTTTTTTTTTTGCCGAGACCCATCCAAATTTTGATATAGGCGCGAAACTAGAGATAATTTATAGTATTCTGGCATAGTCAGTATTAAATTCTCTGACCCAAATGTCCTTTTTAAAGGACTTTAACATTTTAAGGAGATACACATTTCAATATTAAATATATGCGGTAGTTCAATGATGAAGATATGGGTATCAAATGAAAGAGGGAAATTGTCTCCATTTAACTACATTTTCTATTTTGAACTTTCAGGACCAAAATATGTCAGGTATGGAAAACATACATGTTTTGGATTTCAGTCTGTAGATTCATACATCTAAATTTTATTCTATTTCAAGTTCTCAAGAAAGTTACCCCCTAGAAAACACTTTTATTTTTAGGTATATTTTTCGTGTCGAGTAGAAATCTTCAGAAATGTACAGAAATATTTTATAAAACCCAGTAGCAGTGACTTTATAAAAAAAGTCCTGAAAAAACATATTTCCCCTACATAACAGCATGTAAGAAGCCCATATTTAGCTTACTTACAAGGAGCATAGAATTGCCTTCGAAAACCGGATTTCCGGGACATGTGTTTTTATCCAACCAATAATTATAATAATAATTATAATAACTGTAAATTTGTTTGACTTCTACAAAGTTTAATGAGGTTAAGTAATTGTGTAATTTACACAAGTTTACAAGCAAACTCTAAGATTGCGATATTTAATTTTTAACTTAGAATTTTGTATTTGCATATTTTGCACAAAATTTTAAGTTAAAAATTGCAATCTTCGAGGGAAAATTTTTTGAAAATTTGAAAACAATTGTTATTGTTCTTGCTTTTATTGAACTGAATTTGTTATTGCCATTTCAAAGTCAATTGTCGATACTGTGTCTCTTTCAATTGATAAAAGTGACAAACGACTTAGTCTTTCAACAACCATTGTGGAGCGCAAATAGATTTTACAAGTTTCAGTTCTGAATTTCAGTTTTGAAAAACTTGAAATTTTTATATAGTTACAAGCTTCTCTCGGGGGCCCCCCGCAGCCCGGGGCCCGGGGCGGTCCGCCCCTCCGCCCCCCCTCTTAAGCCGCTACTGCATCCAGGTACATTTGTATAAAAAATTACAAAATTCAAGTTTAAACATGAACAAAATTTCAAAAAAAATTTTTTTTAATGTTATTCAAAATTATCTTAAAATTTGTGCAGATATTAAACATGAATATTAAAAAGATCACCCGGGTGGGTATAAGTATAGCGAAGGTTAAATCCAATTTCAAGAATTTCAGTGAAGATTTTGGCTTATTTTATGAATTACCGCCCAGTTTTGATCTACGGTGATCGCGGATTCAGTTGGCTAACACTTTGGTCATCATTTATGTTCTGACAATCGTTTTTAAGTCGCGTTTACCACTTATGAACTCCACCACGGTATAAACAAAAACCACCATAAACTTGGTCCATCAATTTAAATGCTTCGGTTAAAGCTTAAACATTTTTAAAACAATAGTTAATATTGGATCCTTGTTCGATGCACATTTTTGTACGATGACACAAACATACTAACTTCGCTTTCAGCCCACAAAATTTCATGAAATTTTTAATAAAAATCAGGGAAAAAAATTAGTTTTTAATGCATTAAGCCACAACAAAATGCCCTATTTGGAAAGTGCAATTTACTTACTTTAAAAAACATGTAATACTAAACTGGCAAACCATTTTTTTAAAACCCCCCATGATCAAGTTCTGGCTACGCCCCTGGTATATAAACACATCTTTAATGAATTATTTCTAAGCTATTTATATCGTTTGAATGGTTAATTCCTTTTTGTTTTCATAGTTGTGTTTTGGTTTGATAAAAAAGTGTGGCACTTTTATTTGCAAAAAACGACTTTTTTGTCCGACTTTTTCTTTTTAAAAATTACCTTTTGTGCGACTTTTTCAAAATTCTCAACGGTAACCCTGGTCAGCCTGTCAAAACAGTTAAAAAAAACACACATCATACTTTTGCATGCGCCTAACGGTACTAACGTGAAAGAGAATTAAAAAGAGCGGTCAATATGTACACATTATGTACACGCCACACGGTAGATGGCGTGAGCGAGTGAATTGCGGCAAGGTGGCAGGTGAACGAATTTGAACGAAACACAGCAATTTTCGTTCAAATTACTGTCAGGGACGAAGTTGGCAGAGTCTAAGCCTAGGCGTATACGGAGACGCAGGCCGCGCAACACAGCACAATGCAGCGCAGCGAAAATTAAACTTTGTGTGGCAGAAAATATGTGAACTGCGTATACGAGTCTCGTAAAACCAGCACACGTGTTCCGTATTCATTCCATAAACCCAGCAGTACGAGTTATTTGTCTGAATTAGACTTTGAAATAGAACCTATATAATATAATATGGGTATAATATAGGCTGTTCACGCACTTTTTCAATTAGTTCTTAAATTTTTGCAAGGTAACCTGTCGGCTGCGTGTAGGAAACTGTATTTCAACTACAACGCGACGCAGTTGTGCGCAGACACGTCTCTCCGCCGCACGCGGCTATGTCACTGTACACGCCGTTATACGGTACTGCGTTATTTACAAAAAACTAAACTGCGTTGAGTTGTGCCGCGCAACACAGCACAAGGCAGCGCAGCGAAAATAAAACTTTGTGACCCAGAAAATATGTGAACTGCGTATACGAATCTCGTAAAACTAGCACAAGTGTTCCATATTCATTCCATAAACCCAGCAGTACGAGTTATTTGTCTGAATTAGACTTTGAAATAGAACCTATATAATATAATATGGGTGTAATATCGGCTGTTCACGCACTTTTTCAATTAGTTCTTAAATTTTTGCAAGCTAACCTGTCGGCTGCGCGTAGGAAACTGTATTTCAACTACAACGCGACGCAGTTGTGCGCAGACACGTCTCTCCGCCGCACGCGGCTATGTCGCTGTACACGCCGTTATACGGTACTGCGTTATTTACAAAAAACTAAACTGCGTTGAGTTGTGCTGCGTGTGCGGCCTGCGTCTCCGTATACGCCTAGGCTAAGACTTTGAAATAGAACCTATATAATATAATATGGGTGTAATATCGGCTGTTCACCCACTTTTTCAATTAGTTCTTCAATTTTTGCAAGCTAACGTTTCGGCTGCGCGTAGGAAACTGTATTTCAACTACAACGCAACGCAGCTGTGCGCAGGCACGTCTCTCCGCCGCACGCGGCTATGTCGCTGTATACACCGTTATACGGTACTGCATTAGCCTAGGCGTATACGGAGACGCAGGCCGCGCAACACAGCACAAAGCAGCGCAGCGAAAATTAAACTTTGTGAGGCAGAAAATATGTGAACTGCGTATACGAATCTCGCAAAACCAGCACACGTGTTCCATATTCATTCCATAAACCCAGCAATACGAGTTATTTGTCTGAATTAGACTTTGAAATAGAACCTATATAATATAATATGGGTGTAATATCGGCTGTTCACGCACTTTTCAATTAGTTCTTCAATTTTTGCAAGCTAATCTGTCGGCTGCGCGTAGGAAACTGTATTTCAACTACAACGCGACGCAGTTGTGCGCAGGCACGTCTCTCCGCCGCACGCGGCTATGTCGCTGTATACGCCGTTATACGGTACTGCGTTATTTACAAAAAACTAAACTACGTTGAGTTGTGCTGCGTGTGCGGCCTGCGTCTCCGTATACGCCTAGGCTAATTTACAGAAAACTGAACTGTGCTGCTTGTGCGGCCTGCGTGTCCGTATACGCCTAGGCTAAGGGTCGTCGTCGGTCATGTTTTCTTACTGTTTTGACAGTTATTTACTGACGTTTCGAACGTGCGATGAAAAAGTCAACCAAACAGTCGCTGTTGGCTATTTTTCCAAGCAACGGTTGTCTTTGGTCCGCTTCGTCCGCTTTGGTCCGCTTCGTCGGCCATCGTCGTTATTGTTGTCGTTGTCATCGTTCGTGCAGGAAACGAAGGGACCAACTAACCGAATGTACGGCGACGACAGGAAGTGAATTCAAACGTACAAAGCAGCCGACAGCGGGCGCACAGGCCGACTGGCGCACACGACGACGATGAAGACGACAGAAAAGGGCAGCATCAGTTAGATTGTAGTAAAAACTTGCTGCGAAGCTCTTCCGCTTGTGCTAACTCGCGACGAAAAAAAATTCAATAAATATTTTCAACAAAAATTTTAACGCTGTGGCGAACTACTAAATAAAACAACAATAAACAACTAACTAAAAAAAAAATGTACAGTGATGTGGACAAAGCGTACATTTGACGGTGATATTTTGTAAAAACAACACTAGAAGCAGCGAAACAACGCAGCAGCAGAGGCGACGGTGTGCTGCGGTGCATCCGCCCTGGCCCGCCCCTGGGTGAAAAGTGGCAAGTAATTCTTCAGCTTTCGCCTCCTGTAATTTGAATGGAATTTGTCTGCCAAGTCTACGCACACCCACACACACACACCCAAACGCCAAACAACGTGAGCCCTGCACGCGTGAGTGCATGTGTAAGGGCGGCGGGTTGTGGCGTTTATTGGTTGGCATAACGGTGAAAACGAATCGCTGTCGCTGTTATTGAAAGAGTGGCCGAAAGTGTGCTGTTGCCAGCAGCAAACGCAAAGAGAGAAACAAAAGCAAAAATAACAAAAAAGAGTAGAATGAACAGAAAAGCAAAAAATAAAACGTGTGTATATGCAGGAAAAGAACTAAATGCGGCTAAAGTAGCAGCAGCAACAACAACAATTAGCAATAGTTGTGTGCTGCTCACCGTTTATCACGTTAGCGCACTTGACCGCATGACTGTGTGTGTCCGTCAGCACTAACACATACGGCCGAGCGTAAAAATAGTAAGGACAGTGGTAAAGCAACAACAAATAAAGAACAACAACAAAATGTAAGCAAGCAGAAAAAGGCAAAAGCAAGACAGAAAAGAAGAAAAAATGGAGAAGGGAAGGCGCGAATGAACGAGAGAAGGCAGTGAAGGAAGGACGAAGGCAGGAAAGAAAGAACCAAGTAAGAAAGCAATAAAACAAGAAAAAAGGAAACAATGAAACAGGGTGGAGAAGAAACAGTGCACTGTGCTCTGGCAGTAATCTCCAAAATAATAACACGTGAATATTCATTAAAATTGTCAACACAGCCCAGAACAAAGAAATAGATAGATAGAAAACAATCAACTAAAGCGAAAAAACATTCTAAATGAACTTCAATTTTAATATTCTCGCTTTATCATTTTGTTATTTAATATTAATTTTTTAATGAAACCCAGTTTTTAACATAAAGACACACATAGAGAACAGTTCACATCCAAAACAGAGAAACAGTTAAAATGCAAAATCAGCAAAAAGGAAAAACTAATGTTAATTTATTTAATGTTAATTTATTTAATATTTATTATTTAATATTCATATTTTCCTGTTTGACAGTTTAGTTTTCCAGCTTTTAACATAAAAGTGACACTCATCGCTGTTCATTTTACTTATCATTGTTATTATTATTTTTAATTAATATCTGAGAAATCGGCTACGTTGAATGCTAATCAGATGAGAGCAGTTAGATATTGGTTTATAGAATTTTTTGTGCATTAATTGTATAAATTTGCAATCCCTAACCTCACTTTCGCTGCGCCTGTCATTGGAGCTTTGCTAAAAGAACTAATTAAACCAGTCCGCTGACGGACAGCCATGGTCAAAATGGATCCCGCCGTAACAAGATTATGATGTTACCAGTTCTGATATATCATTTCGTTTCTTGGAAGCAAACGATTTCCTGCTGGGTAGCTTTCCGGGCTAGTGGTGTTTGTTGCTACACACACACACACACACATGCTTAGACCCTGTGGGAAATCGGACTGGTCCAAGTCTAGTTTTTCAACTGGTCGCTTGACAGTCATATATGACTTCAGAATCGACTCGTTTTCTTGTAGCAAACTCACCCTTTTAACATGGCGGTGTCATAGGCGAGGGTCAATTGTCCCCGTCTGCATCCATTTGCAACTAGTCCAAGGTTAGTCCGAAGTAAACCAGTTTTCAAACCAGTTGCAAAGCGACTAGTTTGCAAACTAGTTTATTCTGGATTAGTTTTCTAAAAACTTTTTATGGGGAAAATAAAACAGTGCATTTTTTAAATAATTATTTTATTTTAAAAATATTTTAAAATTTTTTACATTTGAAATTTTTTAAATAATTATTTTATTTTAAAAATATTTAAAAATAAAAACAAAAAATCATCGCGAATAAAAAAAATTGTTGGTGCATTTAAAGATGAACCAAGATAAACCTCCACTTGTTGACACACTTCTGCCGAAACTGTTTGAGCCTGATGCAATACAACATCCTGACTTCGCCTGCAATAAATAAATAAATAAATGAATTAATAAATAATTACAGAAATAAATAAATAAATATATTAATACACACCTTTCAGCTGCCGCTGCAATTCGTTGCTTTACGCAACCACGCAAAATTCTAACTGAAATCATTCAAGACAAAACGTGCAAATCGAGCAAACTTCGTGTCATAGAAACAGAAAGTTCGAAAAATGCAAACATTTCTAGGTTGTTGTTGTAGCAGAACAATCGCAAGATCGGCCTTAACAGTATTTTTTTGCTTCTCTCACCTCTGTTTCGTTTTTCTCATTTGTATGTGCTCTTCTCGCTTATGAACGCGCACACAGAACGTGAACGATTAGACGCGAACTGACTGACTTCTGCATCCGCTGACAGTCACTTTGACAACTAGTTGTCCAATTGACTACAAAAAACCAGTTGAAAGACCAATGAATTTTGGGAACTAGTTGTCTCAGGTCCGACAGGGGAGTGTTGAGTGTGTGTGTGTGTGTGCGTGTGCAACGTTGGCCAAACGCTAACCAACCCTTACTCTCAACTTACGACATTGCGTTCGCGCTGCGTTCACCTCCCCTTTACCGCCCCTTCGCTTTTTTTACATATATTTTCTTACTCCCTATGAGAAAGCCGTGTGGGCAAAACGCCCAGCTGTTGTAGCAAATCTTTGCGCAACGGTTGTAACCGACTAGCTAAGTCATTCGCAGCTGCTCAGCTGTTTTTAACTGTAATTCGAAGCAGTTGACACACATTTTCCTGAGAAGTCCAACGGTAAACTTTAAACTTTAAACTGATCCTTCCACTGGAGTTCAACACACATTGATCAATTACTGCGTCCAAAGCGGTTCTGGTCGTTGCTGTAGGAGGCAAATGGGTTTGGTGGTGGTCTGGGGAACTATACTTTTTGGGATAAAAATGCTAATAACTATATATTTCCCTGTCTTTTCTTCGCACAGTTCACACTGCAGCTATGAACTTGTCGATTTTCGGGCGAGTTGAATGAATCCAATGGACCGAGGACACGACCTAGAAAATGCCTTCGGGACACGCCGCTATAAACATATGTAAATAAAAAGCAGCAACAATAACCGCATCGAGTTGCAGCACGCAAGAGAGTAAGGTGTATAGAGCGCTGGCGCTTCAAGGCTGTCATTGCCGATAGCCCATGTAAAGTGAGAGAAACAAAGACATAGACACAGCAGCGAAGCGCCGGGCGGGCCCTAGTTACTCCAATGAAAAACCTACGCAACTCGATCATCAAGATGAGCATGGAGTCCATTAGCGAGATAATCGACCACCAGACGCTAGCCAGCCAGCTTGTGGACGACACCAGCGATCTAATGGCGTCGGCCGCTGGTGACGGCGCGTCGACGCTTGTGGTCGAGCAGCAGACACCGTCGTCGTCGCCGGTGACGACGCTGTCGGCGCACGAAGTCGTCGTCGATGAGCACGATGTGGTGGTGAGTACCGGCGATGACACGCTGATTGATGTAAATGGCGGCGGGGCCGTCGTGATGGTGCGCACCATCATCGATGGCTTGAGTCACAGTCCGGTGCAGTCAACATATCAGGCGGCGATCACGACCAATCACCAGCAACACGGCCACCAGCAGCTGGTGGCGACTCAGCAGCAACTGCTGCAGATCGCTAGTCGCCAACATCAGCACCACCAACAGCAGCGCCATCACCAGCAGCATCAGCGGCTGAGCGCCGCGAGCCCTGTGGACTTTGTTGGCTCCGATGTGACGCTGCACGCGCTGTCCGTAAGCTCGTCCGAAGCGGCGGCCGCACACATTATCGCCGTTAAGCAGGAACACAAGCTGATCGTACTCGATCACAACGGTGGCACGCACAACAACAACAGCAGCGGCCTCTGCACTGAAGACACGCAGCCGCATCACGGCCTCGCTGTGACGGGCGTCGGCGTCATAGATGAGCTGTCGTCGGACGCGGTGGAGGTGACGTTGAACCAGCACCACCACCAGCAGCAACAACAGCAGCAGCAGCTGCTGCTGCAGCAACACTACGGCAGCGGCGGCTCGCATGCGCACCACCACAGCCAGCAACACCATTTCCACAGCGCGCAGCACCAGCACCACCAGTCGCAACAGCACCAGCATCATCACCATCAGCAGCAGCACGCAGCCACATTGCAACACCAGCAGCAGCGATCGCACAGTAACGCGCACGAGGCATTGTCGGTGATCGTGCAGCCGCACGAGGACTCGCGCGATTCGGCGACGCAAATGCTCAGTCCCGAGCTGGGCGTGGTCGACAACACGCTGGAACCGACCACCTACCAGACGCTTACCTCGGTCAACGAGCGCATGTCGCCACCGGGCTTCAGCCCCAACTCGTCCTATGCAACACTGACGCCACTGCAGCCGCTGCCGCCCATTTCAACGATGTCGGACAAGTTCGCCTACGGCGGCCACATCAGTGGCGGCGGCGTCGGTGTCAACGGCAACGGCGCTGGCAGCAACAGCAACTCGTCGTCGGGTGGTGTAGGCGGCCCGTTCGCCGTGCTGCCGCACCAGAGCGGCCTGGGTGGCATCAGCCTGAGCAGTCTCAGCGGCGTGCAATCGCCGTACTCGTCGTACGACAAGTTGCCCTCGATGGGAATGTCCATGTCACCGCCGCCGCACCACTACGACAGCTCGCCGTCGCACACGCTGTCTGGCATGGTGGTGGCGTGCGAGTTGCACGTTGCCTCGCCGGTCGGCTGCGGCGCCCTCTCGCCGCAATCGGCGTACAGCCACACAACTGCCGAGCTGCATTCGCCGCCGCCGCTCACAAGTGGCTGTAAGACGACGCTGGGAGGCAGCGGCAAGGCAGTGCATCAGTCCGCGTCCAAGCAGTTGGTCTGCCTCGCGTCGCCGGTGACACTGGGTAAGAGCGACGGTATTGTCGGCAGCGGCGACTACGAGTCATCCTACGGCGCGCACCAGCGCGACTTAATCATAACTACGACGCCGTCATCGTCGTCGACATCGGGCCGCCACAGTACACAACTCAGCCCGCACTCGGTCTCGGCCGGTTCGGCATCATTAAACTCGCCCAGCAGTTGCAGCCTCGTCAACCAGTCGGGCGTCGTGACGCTGCCACTCATCAATGGTGCCATGGCGACACTGTCGGCTTCATCAAGTGGCGGCGGCGGCGGACTGGTCGAGGTGGCGCCGTTGCAACGGGGCGCGGTGGTGGTGCCCTTGACGCCGACGCCGCCACCACCGCTAAACGACGATGACGTGGGCACAGCAACAACGTTGCTGGCCATACAACCGCAGCACCAACAGCAGCAGCAAGAACAGCTGCAGCACACAGCTCACGGGGTGTTGAACCAACAGTCGCAACAGCAACCGCGTTCGCTTGGCAAGCACGCGCATCCAGTGACCAGCGATTGCAGCCTCAACCTACAAATGAACAGCAACAGCCTGCGGCTGTCCCACGTGGTCGGCAATCTCAATATGTGCAATATCGGGCAGCAACATCAGCTGCAGCAGCAGCACGAGCAATCTCGACAGCTGGCACTCAGTATGGCGGCTGCATCCAGCAGTGCCGTGAGTAGCAGCAGCAGCAACAGCCACTCTAGCGGTAACGATGGCAGTGGCGGCGGTGGTGGCGGGGGCAGCCTCAGCAATCTCAGCGATATCGAGGAGATTAACACCAAAGAGTTGGCGCAGCGTATCTCGGCCGAGCTGAAGCGCTATAGCATACCGCAGGCGATATTCGCGCAACGTGTGTTGTGCCGCTCGCAAGGCACGCTCTCTGATTTGCTGCGCAACCCCAAGCCGTGGTCGAAGCTTAAGTCAGGCCGCGAGACGTTTCGACGCATGTTCAAGTGGTTGCAGGAGCCCGAGTTTCAGCGTATGTCCGCGCTGCGCATGGCTGCCGCACAAATACCACAGCGCGTCGGAGGTGGCGGCCCGAGTGGTGCGTTGGGTGGCGCCGGTAGCTCCGCGATAGTGGGCGGCAGCAGCAGTGGCGGTGGCGTCAGCACCACCGCCAGCATTAATAGTAAGCAATTTGTTGTTTGGTTGAAGCGACAGAATAATTAGGTTGCGATCTTTGCTTTCAGCGGTGCATCTGAGCAGTGCGGGCGTTAGTACTGGTGAGGGAAGCAGAGGGGGTGCCGGCGGAGGTGGAGGCGGCAGCATCGTGAGCGGCATAACCGTTTGTCGGCGCAAGGACGAGCCACATATCGAGCACATGCCGCAGCCGAAAAAGCCGCGGCTGGTTTTTACCGATCTGCAGCGACGCACGCTACAAGCAATATTCAAAGTGAGTACAACAAAAACAGCAGCAGGAACAGCTATAGAGCGCGGACGAAATGCCGGCTTAAGCTAAAGTGGAAAGAAGAGTAGTAGAAAGAGTTATAGAAGCAGTAAAAGAAGAAGAATGAAAGAACCGAAAGAAAAAGACGAGGAAGAAGAAAAAGAAGAAGAAACAGAGCTGATTGTGGCAGCTCGGTTGGGTGTTTCAATTGCAGATTTTCGCCAAATTTTGTTTTTGTTTTTTAACTCGAACATGGCTGGTTTGCTGCGAATTTATGGTTTCAATCGGAGAATCGACTTATTTTCGCCCATTTTTGGTCTTTAAAGCGCTGTCGCGGCCTTTAGCCCTCCTTTTACTTTCTTTACTTTCGCCGCTGTTACTTTAGCCCTTTCAGACTAATCATACAACTAATTTGACTAGGCCTTTGCATAAAATATATAAGTAACTTTTTATACAAATTAATACAAAATAAAAAAAAAAAGAATTTATATCCACTTTTGAGTTCTACCGTTGTTTGGTAGTGCGACTAAGTAATATTAATAATATGTCACAATCAAATCCAAATCAGACAACAAATTAAAAAGGTTTTAATTTTTGTTTATATGCCTTAAATTAATTCCCGCAGACCGGGGCGTAATAATTAAGAGGTAGAATTGTTACTAATATTATCACCAGTGACTATATAGTTATTGATTATTACAGGCATTAAAAAAAACAATAAAAATTGGCGTAGGGCACTTTACCTTCCTTATCCGGCAATGGCCGCTCAAAATTTCCTTTTCTACAATCTAGTCTGAAAGGGTTAAGTCGCTTATGATGATTTAGTTAATTAATTACCTAAGCACGTAAACGCAAATTGTACTCGAGCTCGAGCTTTCTATTATATATTTGTTTGTATATTTTTGTTGTCGGTGTAAGCAATTTTTCCCAAATTTTATAATTTCTGTTAAGTTTTTGTAAAGTGTGCTTGTTTTGTTGTCATCTTTTGTATATCAATCTGAATAAATCGTAATGCAACAGCTGAAGTTTGTGTTTTTGTTATAAAGTTGTTTAATTTTTTGTATTTTCGCTTTTGTTATTGGGTGCCAATATGCATAGTGCTCGTGGGCTCTTTGCATTATTGGTGGAAAATCGGCAAGCATGCAGAGTTAAATTTGATCTGACGGGGTTCGCACCTCTATGTTACGCGGGGATTGGGTCAGAAAACGGTAACTAGGCGACAGGTTTCGTGCAACACACAGACAGTGTACTGAACATGGAGAGGGCCGTGCTCTTGGTTTTTCAAAGGGCCTTCTATTATACTTAATAATAATAATAATTGACTGGCACGACAGCCCGCTTACGCGAGACTAAGGCCTAGCTTCCCGCAACCACCCGTGTTGTGCGTGTGAATTTGTACGCGGGTTGAAGGGACCTACAGTTTTATGCCGGTTCCGAACGGCAGGTTGGGAGCTTTTTCATAATCAATTTTTACTTTCAGAGGTTTGCCATTTCCAGCTGAGAGGACAGCCACCGAAAGAGAAAACGAGTTTTCCCTCGTATACTTAGTAGGGACATAAATACTGTTACACACGTTTTATGCTATAAAATTAAAAGTAGTGAATGGTTTTGGGCTTATTTTTTGTTTACATATTTATTGATATATATTGTATACAAAAAGCAAACATTCATTCGAAATGTCCGCCTTTGGCCTTCACGCACGACTTAAGTCGGACTGGCCAATCATCAATAGCCGCACGCACCTCGTCCATCGGAAAATTGGCCACAGCACGAATCAAAGCTGTCTTAAGAGAATCAATGTTGGGGTATCTTTTGTGGGTGTAATCGAGCGGGTTCAAATCAGGACTGCAAGAGGGCCATTCTTCAGAGGAAATAAATGCTGGTAAATTGTTTCGGAGCCAGGTTTGAGTCGTTTTAGCTTTATGGGCCGGAGCAGAATCTTGCTGGAAAGTCCACGGCTGATTTTGGGACAAAGAATGGTTGAGTGGTTTTACAACAGCTTTTAAAACGGTTTCTTAGTAAACTGTGGCCGATATTTTGACCCCTTGTTCGCAGAATTGCAAGTCAGTGACCCCATCGTAAGAGACACCCTACCAAACCATGACTGAAGCTGGGTGATAACCCTTTTCGACCCGTGGAATCAGTTCAGATGCTTCCTTAGATGACTGTGCATACACCCTATCACTTTTCTTGTTAAATTTTTCCTGCACGGTAAAAATTTTTTCATCGGTAAACAAGATTTTTCTGTGCAAGTTCTCAGCGTGCTTCACCAAAAGACGTATGCATTTTTCTATTCTTTTTTTTCAAAGCTGCAGTCAACAAATGTCTGGTACGGCGTTTGAAAGCCGCAAGTCCCAAGTCTTTTTTAATAATTCCACTCATGCACTTTTGCGAGATATTCATCTCCCGGGCCATGATTTTCTTTTTTCGGAGCGTTTTGAAAATATCACCTTTTTTAATTTCACACTTTAATAATTTTAATTGACTGGCACGACAGCCCGCTTACGCGAGACTAAGGCCTAGCTTCCCGCAACCACCCGTGTTGTGCGTGTGAATTTGTACGCGGGTGGAGGGACCTACAGTTTTATGCCGGTTCCGAACGGCAGGTTGGGAGCTTTTTTCATAAGCAATTTTTACTCTCAGAGGTTTGCCATTTCCAGCTGAGAGGACAGCCACCGAAAGAGAAAACGAGTTTTCCCGTTATTTTTTTAGGTGTTATTACAGGCAGTATTTGAACCTGAGGTTGCTGCCTTCGACTCGCGGTCCAACGCACTAACCAACTGAGCCACGGCAGCTGCCGTCACACTTAAATAGCGCTATAACAGCGATACGATTCTCGTTATCTGACCACTCCATAGTGAAAGCTAGAACAATTTAGAATTCCCGGTGCAGACTAACGCTTTACAGGTTATGTTTCATAAATCATGTGGAAATAATGGAGTATGTTCAATTCAACTATTACATTGGGTGTGTTCAATGTTGTAACAATATTTATGTCCCTACTAAGTAAACTATTCAAAACAACTACAAATTTTTTGCTTCCGAAAACCCTGAGATCGGCTAAAAACCTCCCCGACCTCATGTCTTTAATCAGGGCTAACTAAGTCGAGTGTCAGGTGATTCAGTATTGGGGCCTTTTGGGAGCTCTCAACTCGCTGTTCGATGCTCTTAAAGTTCGACCTATGGACCTGTCTCCATATCCTGTACTATATGTGCTTCAGTATGGGTTTTTAGCGTCTTTCCCGAAGATGCATCTTAGCCATAGGAAGTTGTATATTTGTGTGCCCAGTACTGAGAAGTATTTAGTACCGAGTATATTTGTGTCTTTCAGGAAACAAAGAGGCCTTCGAAGGAAATGCAAGTAACAATTGCGCGACAGCTCGGCTTGGAGCCGACAACCGTTGGGAATTTCTTTATGAATGCGCGTCGCCGCTCCATGGACAAGTGGCGGGATGACGACGCGAAGAGCATGAATAGCGGTCACAGTGGTAGCGGCGGAGGTGGTGGTGGCAATGGCGTTGCTGGCACCAGCGGCCATCTCAATAACAACAATAATAATAACAACAACAATAATCATCACCATCACAACAACAATCACAATCATCACGGCCACCATTATCACAGCAAACAGCAGCAGACGCAACATCAGTCGGTGCTGTCGCCGAGCGACGCCAGTGCGCTGGACTTAGACGACGATGCCGAAATGGATTTGGATTTGGGGCAGGACGATTTTGATTTAGATGGCGAGCACGACACGGAGCAGGGCAACGATGACATGTTGTGACAAAATACAGCACAGAGCGATGAGCCGGTGCAACAGCAGCAACAATCAGCATTCGACAGCGAGGTGGCAGCACAGGCGCGCAGCGCCGAAACCGCCGGTGCGGCGCGTTCCAAACGGGCGCCGCTGTCGGTGGCCGTGCTGTACACTGGCAATATGTTGTTGAGCAATAAGAACTTAAGGGTGATAGCGAAAACCAAGCAACGGCCACAAATGGGGGCAGCAGCAACAAAAACAACAACAATAGAGCCAGCAGCGGATGCGTATGCAGATCTGCTGTCCATGGTGACGGCCGTCAATATTTTGAGCGGCAGTGAGCGCGGGCACAAAAAACGAGACAACAGCAACAACAACAACAATAATAACCACAACAGTAGTAGTAGCAACATTGCGCTGCACTGTAAACGTAAATTAGCCAACAGCGATAGCAGCCAGTATCCCAACAACAACAATAACAAAATTAACTGTAAAAACAACAACAACAATGGGTGCAATAATGGCAACAGCAGCGATTACAACTCCAACAACAATCATATGAACAACAATAACAACAACAAAAAGAGAAACCGACACAAGCAGAGCAACAATCGCAACAACAACAATAACAGCAGCAACAACAGCAGCCACTCAAACCGCCACAGCAGCAGCACCAGCAACGCGACCAAGCACAGCAGCCGGCACTGCAAAACATTTAATAGCAACAACAAAAACGATTGCCTGTCATTCGAACAGCATTTCGCTAGCTTCGACAGCAACAGCATGGAACAATATTTTCTAGCGACCGCGCACAGCCAAGGCAGCAGCAGCAACAACAACAACAACAACAACAACGATGAAGACACCGATGATGGCTTTGACAATGTCGTGGACACTATTATTTCGTGCAATGTGAGTGGGACCGGGCACCACGTCCGTCCTAGCGACAGCTGGCACGGGCCCGTCGTCGCAGACGACGACGGTGGCAGCAACATGCTTAGCAACTTTATGCTTAAGGTTGACAACGATGCCGCCAATGAGCTGGTCATCGACGGCTGCGACTATGCGGTGGCCGACAGAAATAGTGGACGTAACGACACGGGCGGCCGCGATGTTGTTGCAGGCGATGATGCTGCGCAGCCGCGCGAACGTGCGCACGAAAGCGATTACGCAGCGGCGCTGCACGAAGCCACAACGTACGCGGACAGCAACGTCGCTGTCGACGCTGGCCACTACGAGTGTTTGCAGCAGTTGGTCGACCGCAACCATGAACACGTTGACAATGACGATGAACACAATGACGCACGCTATCAGTTTGCGAGCGAGGTGGCGCAGCAGCAGACGCGGCCGAACGCTCGACAGCAGTTGGCCACACTCAATGCGTCGAAACAAAATGTTACCGCTACTAGTACAACAACGACAACAACGGCTACAGCGGCGCACTATCTGCCCATCTGTCTGAGTAACGTCGGCACTGGTGACTGCGTTGAGTACTTGAACGACGAGTTGGAGGATCTGAAGGTGATGATTGTGTGCTAGCCGCAGCAGAAGCGGGCCAGCACCATGTGACAAAGGCGTGTGTCTCTACTGAAAAATGTAAGTGGGCGGGGGGAAAACGCTTCAGTTCGACTATAATATGCGGTGCGATTAGACTGCAGTAACTCAACTTATTGGTGTATTTGGGTGGGCGAAGCTTTGGAACGTGGCGTTATAGTTGCACAGCAGCGCACCCGCCTCTGCTCGGGGTAAATACGAAGCGATTCACTGCGATCAGTTGAATAACATACCGATAATTCCGAATATTATAGTAACGATTTCACCATCTTTTTGCAAACTTGGATGTGCGTCTAAGTGGGGCGTCTATTGGCGCTTCTAAAACTGTATCGCATGCAAAGACGTCCATCTGTATGAGTTTTTGTTTTTAAACATAGAAATGAAGCCATCGACAGATGCAGACCTTATATTTTTAAAACATTGAAATATATAGGTAAATATCAAATATTCAAACTACGAGTGTAAAAAATCCAGCTATCCATAACAGAAATAATACAAAATTGAAGACAGACGCACCTAACGACAGCAAATCATTGATTATTATTTTTAATTTTTATATATTTTATTTAAATATTTATTTATTTATTTATTTATTTAACTCATTTCAGTGCATTCAGAAATACGTTTACTGCGCGTTCCTGCACCAAATGATCTTCTTTAGTTGTGGAAAACACCAATTAGCACCGACGGACACATACAAACACACCCACACACTCCCACGTGCGCAAAGGTACCGAAAGCATTGCGGCACGAAGCACCCGCTTAGCCATGACTACATCTAAGGCTACTAGCACGCCCCTCATTAATACAACAATCAAAATAGCAATGAGAAATGCTAGCATCAGCCGTCAACACGACAACAATCACCAGCAACAACAACTACAACTGTAATAATTAAAACTGCGCGAGTAATATACGTCTGCAACATGCAACTATAGTCAATGCGCCCACAGCAATGCATACATAATTATATACAAATACGATCCGTATCTGTATATCCATCTAGCTGTCAACGTAGGCAAAACAATATGTACCTATGTATAACTAAGCTATGTATATACATACACACAATTATATATATATATATATACGAATATATATATAAGTATATATATATATAGAGAGAGAGAAAACACATCTCTCGGTCGCACCCGATAACATAGAAGCAATAATCCCTAACTGTAATTATTTATACACATAGCGTGAAGTGAATCGTTGTTGTTGACCTTAGTTTGTTCTTTTGTATGAAGCTATACAGAAAGTCTAATAATTGTGTCTTTGTTTAAGTACAACCATATTACCTACTTTCTACAACACACAGAATTGTGCTGGCAATATGACAACAAAACAAATCAGATATTAATCACAACCACAAATAGCAAATTTTGCGCCGAATTGACGCCCAGACCAACCAGCGATCCAAACCAAAAGCGTTTCAACTGTCTCGACTGTGCGCGGTTGGTTAGCTTAAACGTCGCGGCTAAACGCACAGCGTTCTAAAAACAATTTCAGTCTGCACCGTGCGATAGCAACTTTTACACATGAAAAAATCGAAAGGAATTGGCGACGCACTATGGCTCATCTGCCGGCAAAACGTTGTAAAAATCAAAAATTTCATGAAAGCGTTCGATAAATGAATACACGCATCTTATTAAGAATTTTCCAGGGATTACAAAAATATGACTTTCTTTTAAGTTGGATTAGTAGTTTGGGAGGTAAAAGAGAAAAATGTGTATTTTTTGGGTTTTTTTTTGTCATCTTTAAGATTGATTTGTATGTAAATGAAGCGACCAATCAGTAACTTTTTCGTTTTTTCTAAAAGGTACGTTAATTGCGTATATAATGAATATATGAAAAAATGTTGGTTTTGTCTTAAAAATTGTTCGATCTACCGATTGCTCGAGAAGTCTATATTTCGACCTTTTTTCCAACGAGAATAAAAAAATATACCAAAAATAACCTCCGCGTAATTGAGTGTGGTTATTTATTATTCAATTATTTACCTAACTTCCAAGACTCAGCTGCCGCTTTACTTTCTAGAGCAATAAAAGTGAAACAACCTCGGGTCGAAACACACGCAGGTATGCGAAAAATCGCGCACATTTAATACGGTCAAAAACCCACTTTGTGTTGCTGGCATCTATCTAAATCTATATATCTAATCACGCTCAAACGGACCGGCCGATTTCAATGAAGTTTTCTTTGTTGGATTCGTCTTGAGTCAGTTCAGGTTTCGGAAAATCTATTGGAAAAGTCGGAAAATCCTTGTAATTTTTGACTGTGAATTCTGAAAATTTTCAGACCATAACGTTGGAACTATAAGTCACACATAAATTTAATTCACTACGAACTTACTATTTAGTCATGTCCTTCGACAGAGGGAATGGTGTGGGTTTTGGACAAGGGGCTGTGGCACCGCCCATAAAAGCCAAATCTTAAAAATATAATATCTTCGAAACTGTATGTCTAACAAAATTGAAATTTAGTACCTCGTCGTTCCGGTAAGATTTGATGGGCGTTGGATAAGGGGCGTGGCACATTTTTGTGACCAAAATAATCCGCTGAACTATAAGTCGCACAGCAATGAAACTTAGTACGAACCTACCATTTATTCATATCTTTCGAAAGAGTGAGAGGTGCGGGTATTGAATAAGGGGGCGTGGCACCGCTCATATAATTTAAATCTGGTTCAAGCGCAGTCCATTTCTTTACTGAAACTTAGCAGTCTCGATTGCAGCCTCGATTGAGTTAATCAGAGAAGAAATTTGCTCCTACGGTACATAAAATGTTAGCACATGGAAAGGATTTGATAGAATACCAGTGCTTACCAATAGGAAAATTGTCTGAAGAAGCTCAAGAAAGCAAAAATAAGGACTACAAAAGGTATAGATGTATGAACACTTGCAAAATATCACGATCTAGACAAAATGAAGACCTTTTCAAAATGTTAGCAGTCTCTTCTGATCCAGTTATTTCATCTATGAGATCTGTAAGATCTTAAAAAGAACTTACAGATACTTATAGCTTAGAAATGATTTCATTATTAGACATTCCTTTCAGTGTAGATAGCGATTTTGAAAAAATCTAACTTCTTAAAAAAATTTTTTTTTGGACAAAATTACGTATGAATCAATAAATTATATTAATTTATTGGAAAAAATATATAAAAAAAGTCATTTTTTAATGCAAACAAAAAAGTAATTTCATTTTAGTAAATCTTAACTTTGGCTACGCATTTTAAAGCCCCCTTTTACTGTGGCACCTGCTTTTGTGCTTTATTAAAAGCTTGGATATTACACTTTCAGATGCAATTGAATTTTTTTAAATATCTTTATTGGTTCAGAAGTTATGATTTTTGCAACGAAAAAAGGCAAAACGAGCCATAGTGCGACGTTCATCGGGGCATACCTTAACAATTTTCAATCTTCTGCAATAAACAAGCTGTTCATTAACTGTTAGGTAGGTAATAGGTAGGTAGGTAATACTATCTATACGGAGAAAGAAAAAATTGTTTTCCAACATCATCGCATCTGCGTATTTATTGCGGCAGTACTTAAATATTTTGTTTGGTTTAAATTCCCTGTCACATAGTGTTCAGTTAAATGTTGTTCAGAAGCAGAATATTTTGTGCCATTTTTGGTTGTTTAGTTTTGTATATTTTACTAGGGTTGTATTGCTGAACAATACGTCCGTCCGTACGTCCGTCTTTCCGTATGTACGTCCTTCTGACAACCGGCCGATTCGCTCGAAGCCTTAAAGAGGTAAGGAAATTTGCTATAGCCACTTCGCGCTAAAATTGTCTGCTGTTACTGATGCATTGTGGGTCATATAGGAGTAATTTGCGTGATAAACAAATTGTGCTACTAAACAAAATAATTGTTCTCTACGTACTTTAAATAAACGCGGCATACAAGGGCCATATTCGCGAATTTCGCTGCTACAGACATATTTTTAGGTTGAAATTAGATTCACTGTTGATATTTATGTGGAGAATTCTTCACATTTTTCGTAATTTCTGAATTGAAAACGGGCGTGAACCATTCGTTATGAACCATAGTCACCTATTTGTGTTGCAGAAAATTCAGCTGTTGAGTGTAATATTGGCATAATATTTGATGTAAAGCATTTACAGGGCAAAAAGGACCAAAAACGAGAGTAGGGCGATATGAGGAAGTCCTTTAAAAACGCCTGAAATACTGTTTTACTAGATATCTATGTGTAAAGTAAAAAGTTGCCTCCTGTCGCACGGTGTATCCTGCTTACCGGGAATCTGATTGCGGTTTTCGGCTCTTGTCTGGCTGGGCTGAGCGTTTGGGCCTCAAGTACAATATTTAGTGCAACTGTAAATCGAGAGTGTGCTCCTGTAGCTACAGACACAAAAACAGGTAAAGAAGTAGGTAAAAAATATGGAAGCTTTTGCCTTGCGGGTTTTTTACACCTGCCCTTGAATTACAGCTAAAGTGACAAAAACCAAAACGAAAAACCAAAACCCGAAAACACTAAACTTAATTAAACGTAACTAAAGTAAACTAAATTAAAGCGTAGAAGAAACAAAACTTGACCGGCGCCTGGGGAGGTGGATCGACCCAGCGCGCCAAGCAGGCCGCGTTGCAGTTGTATTCAAGGCAAAACCGAATGCCGGCTTGCAATTGTACATACTTAACGAGCACACTGTGACGGCATTGACTGACGCGAGTGGGCAGCGTGCGGCAGTCGGCGGATGAACGAACGAATGCGCGACAAGCAGTGGACGCGGCTGCACCAAAGACTCGTTCAACGGCTGCGCACGGCACCGTAAACGGCACGGTATACATATATATATATTTCTTACATATTGGAAGTAAAAACTTAAACTAATAAATATACATAGTTATATATATATAGTACGCATTAAAGTGCAACCATAACAAGTAGGAAAAGCTGCAATAAATACACACCTCACAGAGCCGCAGCGTGCCCAACGCCTGCCAAGCTGGGCGAGGCGATACGCACGAAGGTGAGGCGGATTTGCGCGGTATGAAGAAACCAACGCTGTGCTGCGTCGGCGCTAATGCGCTTCGTTTCTGTACTGCGGAAATTGGCGTCGCAAAGCGGATAACTACACTTTTTCAACCTCAAAATGAGAATGCGTAAGTTCATAATGAGAAATATACATGCTAAATGGGAATGCGTAAATTCATAATGATATAAATTCATAATGAGAATGTGTTAATTCCAAATGAGAAATATAAATTCATAATGAGAATGCGTTAATTCAAAATGAGAAATATAAATTCATAATGGGAATGCGTAAATTAAAAAAGAGAAAAATCAATATCAGAATGCGAAAATTCAAATTATAAATTGTATTTTCAGAATAAGTTAAAATAAAAATTCTTTACATCCTTACGCGCATATTCTTCAAAGTAAGGCCATCTGCATGGAATGTAGTCGTGTGCTGTACAGCTCTTACATAATCTCCCCCAGTAATGGTTTGCTTTGCGTTATCAATTATTGCTTCCAGATACTGCAAACGTTGTTCACATACTGAAGGAGCGTGGACATTAAATATGTGCAGATTACTTCACTTTTCTTCACTAATTTTTGCCCAAATAGTTTCGATTGGATTTGGCATTGGCAAATACGGGGCCAAGCGCAAAACTACAAAAAAAATATTCTTGACGCATTCTCAAATTGAATTTTCCTTTTCTCATTTTGAATTTACGCATTCTCATTATGAATTTATATTTCTCATTTTGAACTAACGCATTCCCATTATGAATTTACATTTCTCATTATGAATTTACGCATTAACATGTAGAATTTATATTTCTCATTATGAACTTACGCATTCTCATTATGAATTAACATATTCTCATTTTGAGGGTGAAAAGGTGTAGTCAAAGGTGGACCCGGGTAGCCAGTTGGAGTCGAGCTGACGGTGTGCCGAAAAAGCGCGAGCGAGGCAGTTTGATTGCTGTTATCTGTACAATATATATTTTTTCTGGTGTCATACGAAATTGTTGACCCAGTGCAGTTGTTTGAACGGTTCGCTCCCGAAATTTGAACTGCAATATTTCATCTGCTTAACCCTTTCAGATCTGAGCTCCGATACAGATATTTTTTTTTAATAATTTCTAACACATTAGCTGCTTTTATAAATCAAAAACGCAAAGTACAGTAAAATGAGTTGAGAAAATACGTCACTTTGAACAAGTAAAATTCTAATAAAAAAAAAAATTAAAAATATGGTTTTATGTGTTTTCAATGTTTTTAAAATGAATTTTGTTTCTATTTTCTTATTCTTATTGAAAATGTTCTGATTACTTTTTTAATTTGTACTTATGATTGAAAAATGAAAGATTTAAGAAAATTTTATGTAGTATGTATTTTTTATGACAACACACTTAAAAATCTAAAATTTTCAGTAGACAAACAATTTCTGATAATGCAGCAGCAACGCAATAAACACAAAACCACACAACGCAATAAAGTATTTATTCAGTATTTGTAGTAGAGATGTGTACTTTGAATTGATTTATGAAAATTTTTTAGTTATGACTCTTTGTATTTAGTGTGTTTTTAGTAAATTTTGATGTATTTTTTTAAAAACCCTTTTTCTGTTTTATAAAATTATTTCATGCATAGATATTTTTAAGCAGAAAAACGAATTAATTGGTTTGTTGTTCGCTTTGAAAAATCATAAAATGAACAATATTTTAGAAAAGTTCAGTTTTCGAAAAAATTATTTAGTTGTTTCTTTTTAGCACAAATGTTTTAGTAGTTTGCTAAGTCTGACTAATTTAGTTAATTCGTTGTTGCGATTGTTTTACAATATTGAAACGTTTTGTAATTACATTTTTTTGTTAAATTATTTCCTTTGTAATTTTTTTATGAGTTTAATTTGGTTTGTATTTGTATGTTTGTTAATTTGTTGTTATTATTGAAACATCATATACAAAATTATGTTAAGAAACCTTAATTAATATAAAAAAGTGTTTTAAGCATGTTTTCGGAATTGTGAAAATATTTATTGGAATGGGTTTTCATCAAAAATGTTGTTTTTGGATTTAAAAAAATGAAGTAATTAATTTGATTAATTAAGGGGTACTGAAGTACTTTCGATATTTAAGCACCCACACAAATGTGTGTACACGGTCTGAAAGGGTTAAATAGACTATATTTGACTTATTCGTCTTGTAACCGGATCTTACTCCGGTTGTTTTGGCGATTTGGCGTCCATTAAGTTCCGTTGACCGTCCTGATCGCGCTCTCCAGATTTGGTATCCGCTCTCTGTGCGCTGCTGCGGTCCACCTGTTTTCCATTTGTTTTCACTTATTCACACCTATCAGTTCCGTATTTGTATTTATTCGTAAATTAAACAAAGTTTAAGCATTAAAGTTGAGCTATATAAATCGGTAAAGAATTATTTAATGTAAATAGCGAAATTTATATAAAACGAGAAGAACTAAAGTAAATTAAAAGAATTTCCACAAGTGGCGAACAAGCATCACGAAATAATACTCTCTCCCCCTCTCTCTTGTTCACCTGTTTGGGATAGATGCGATACTCTTAACAAGAATTCGAATAATGAAAGTAATTAATGTATAACAAATGAATATTGCAACAAAACTAGACAATTTATAGTTTAAATCAAAACGGTAGCCGGCGGACGGAGCCAACTAAGCATAATATTAACGAAAACTACAGCAAACACCACAAATAAATATGTATGAATAAAGTACTTAAACGTTTTACTTGAAAAGTATATACACAAACATATATAAATACATATATATATATATATAAATACATACATATATATATATATTTATTTATTTATATTTATATATATATTTATATGTATATATATTTATTTATAATAAATATTTTTTGAATACTACTTGCTGCGTCGGAGTTGAGCAGCCGCGTTTATAAATTGCGTCTAAGGAAGAGAAGCCGATGGCGCGGACGACAAATCGAACGTGACAATTTTAAAAGGCGACCGAGGCGGACACGTCGCCAATGGACGCCGACGGACGGACGGCAAAGCAAAGCAAACAAGTTCAACAAACAAATCAAGCAGTCTGTTACCGCGTTTATACGACAGCTCAAGTCGCTTTCAGTCAATACGAATCGACTCAATACATACCATGTTTATACGATGGTCCCAGTCGATTCGCATTGAGTCGATACGCTCTCGAGCCACCTGTTTAGCGTATCGAGTCAAAGCGCTTATTAAGGTATCATGGTACGTTAGAAAGGGGAATTTTTAATGATTTACAAAATTATTTATTTTTCAGCTGTTTTATTATCAATCGGTTTGATCGTTGAATCGTTTGAATCGTTTTTTTTACTATATATTGAAGGTTTAAGGAACACACAAAAATTTTTTTTAGCATATTGTCTCTCATATAGGTGGAGCTGAAGTCGCGTAGAAAAAAAACACATCCTCCATTACGGACACCTAATCTCCGGATTGACTCGATCGATTTAAAAAAAATTTTTTTAGTTCTTTTTATTATCTTATTTTTTACAAGAATCCACCACAATATTGAAGAAAAATTTGTAATTTAAAGTACATTTTCTGGGGAAAAGGTGAAAAACGCAGTAAATTTTTGACACTTTTTTTCAAAAAGCTCCTATTCTTTTATTTTTAGCGTTTTTTTAATTTTTCTGGTGAATTCCTGTGTTCGAAAGCTTAATAATTATGAATCTTTTTTGTTTTTTTGTTTCAGATTAGCCAATCCGGAGATTAAGTGTCCGTAATGGAGGATATGTTTTTTTTGTACGCGAGTTCAGCTCCACCTATATAAGAGACAATATGCTAAAAAAACAAAAAAAAATTTGTTTGTGTTCCTTAAACCTTCAATATATTGTAAAAAGATTGATAATAAAGGAGCTGAAAAATAAATAATTTTTTAAATCATTAAAAATTCCCCTTTCTAACGTGCCATGATACCTTAAGGGCCGTTTTCTCAACTTACCTTTAACTTTAAAGTTCATTTTAGCGGGCCAATGGCACAATAATAAGGTAATAGCATGCCCGCAACACCAAAAACCACATGTATTTTGTTGGAAGGATTGTTTATCGTTACTGTCAAAATCAGCTGATATTTTCCGACGAAAGAGGGAGAAACTGAAAACAGACAAAAGTGATTGTTGCCAGAAAGCGCAGTTTTTCGAGTAAAAAAACGGGGAAGTGCTTGAAATTCGTATTGTTTAGTTTATTATATTAATATTGTTTAAACAATTGTTTTAGCGTGCCTCTTGACTGCGTTGTGTGGTAATCTTTGGAGCGGATATCTTGCGTTTTGACGGCGGGTGCTGTGTTCGAGAAAATATAATTAAATCGAAATTGTTTCGGTACTTTCAGATATTTTCCTTACCAGTTGTTTCCACCGCCTGCGATTGACGATGGAAACTGCGAAATAAAAAATTGGTTTAAATAAAACCGACGAAAAGTTTGGGAAAAAGCCTGTGGCAAAAAACCCAATTTGTTTTAGATGGAATAAACGCGACTGACTCCTACGGCCACAGACGATCGTCCCAGTCTCACAGGTTTATTTTCTCTACACTACACTTGAAAAAGAAGCGCTTAACATGGTCCGGTACGTCAATTCCTGTGCTGTTTTGCACCAAACGCTGAAGCAAGTTCTTGCAGTGAGCGATGTCGAGGCCGTTGACTGTGGTGAAGACGCATTCTAGTTCCTTCAAGAAACACAGAAATTCCCGCGTCGGTTTCTTTAAGGAACCCTTCGAAACTTCGTCAACCCATGCATTGGAGATGTCCGTGCCGGTGCTCTCATATTCTGGAAGGTGCAGCTTTCGGATGATGTATCCAGCCACGTACTGCAGCGCATCCTTATGCAGTGTGTTGATATCAGACAATGAGCCGGGATTGAAATCCTCGAGAGTTGCACAGACTTCCTCTGGATCAAGGCTGTCAACGGCGTTGCGTGTATCACTACTGCTGCTGCACTGAGGATTTTAGGCCTGCTGGCTGCGCACATCAATCTGGTTTGGTGCGAGCCAATCAGTTGTGTCATTGGCGACATTGCCCTTCCCTCGTATTTTCGTACAATGTTCCAAGTAATATTTTCATAGCGCTTAATCGTCTTACATACTAAATATAAATCACAATGTCAAGCCTTTAACAAATTAAATAACTCATATAAGGGTTGAAAACAATGCGAATCATTATTTCTGTTCCAATATGGAAATTGGTCAGGTGTTTTCATTTCAACCTATGCGGCAACACAGCACTACTGCTGACACCGACGATTTTGACAGAAGCAATAAACGATCAGCCGGTGGCTTGCTACATCCTTGTAGCTGAACCATGAGCGGGCCGATAAACGCATTTTCGTTTTCTCAACCGCTCGTTAAGCTATCCTCCCGATAAAACTTACCGGTCAGATTGAGTGCATGTTAAACTTTAAAGTGAACTTTAAGTGGAAGTGGTGCCAAGTACATGCATATGTTTGTTTACAAACAAAAAACAGCTGGTAATGAAATTACAATTTGAAATGAAATTTGAATTTGAGATCTTTCGGTATGGAAAATAGGCGTGTTTTTTTATATTCATGCACTGGAAGACGCTTCTGAAGGTACGGAGTCGCAAAATGCGGCAAATAGAACATATAACAGCCGATTGGACTATTTCACTGCTTTGCACTGCTGACATTTCCAATCGCTGCTGGGCCGCTACCTATGCGATATGTCTCGCTCTTCTCCGCAGCAAGTTCCAGCTTGGATTTGCGCTTCAAGCTGTCGAACTTGTCCCTCAACGAATTCCAACGTCGGGACTCGCCCCATTTGGCAGTAAAAGCATCAGCAAGATTTTGTCAGGCAAAATTATTCTTTTTCTCCTTCAAAAATAATTATAATTTTTCAAAAACAGCTCATTGCGCCGACAAGTGCTGCCCATTGTAGACCAGAGTTGCCAAAAAATCAGACTTGTTAAATTTATATTTAGCAGGCAGTTGAGAAAACGAAAATAGCACTTTAAAGTGACCTTTAGCTAAAGGTCACTTTATCGGTAAGTTGAGAAAACGGCCTAAATGAGTTCTTAAATTTTCAAGTTGCTTCGAAAATTCGTATAAACGGTTAAATATTTTCAAAGTGCTTTGAAAATCAGCTGATGGTGATGTACACTCAGTTTTTTGAGCATTTTCAACTAAAAAACAAGCAAAACTAACAGCTAATTTTCATTCAGACGTCAAGAAAACTAAAATATAAAAGCATTCTTTCTAAATCTGACTGCAGACGATTTAGAAAGAATTCGCTTCTGAAATCAATGTACTATATAAACACCTGGGTCGAAAGCATATCGAGTCAGTCATACGCAACTCGGACCAGAGAGTGAGAACGTGCATTCACGAGTTGCAGCAATCGAAGCGGCGCGGAGCGACTTCACGCTGGCTGTTGAACTTTGCAGCTAGAAAGTCGCTTGAGCAGCTGTTAAATGAGAAACGAATCGAGTTGCCGCATATCGTAAATGCCGCAAATAGGGAAATGGCTAAAGCGCAAGCGGCAAGTTGGCGAACGAATCCATGGCACACACCAGGGACGGACGCAGGGGGGTGGTCCGGGGGGTCCGGACCCCCCCGAAATCTCAGACTTTTTCAAAAGCCCTTACAGCACACGGTCTTTCAACCGTATAAACTAAATCGTCCACATCACAAGTTGGTACATTACAAATATGATTCATTCCACTTTATTTCGTAATTTTCAGTTTATTTTCACAACTTTTCTGGTCAAGATCACAGTAGTAATTGAGTGTTATTATCATGCCACATGTATTAATAGTACTATCGTTAGACGACTCGCAACCTACTGTAGTGCGAGAAAGATGCATTTTTCGTTTGTTTATTTTTTGAAAGTTTGACAGAAAAAGTACCAAAACAGCTGACAGTAAAAGAGCTTTCACCTCGAGTGGTGAATTGTTTGAACTTTCTTCTTGTCACAATTTTGCCAGAATACGGAAACAATCAAATTCAATTCAATTGTTACGGGGGGTAACAATTGTTACGGTAGTGCCAGAATAGGGCTGTTAAAATCATTTTTGCGAGAAAAAACCAATAAACTAAATTTTTTCAAACGAATACTGTGTAAATCGAAGAAAACATTTTTATGAATTTCAGAAGTCTCAGAAATTTCAAGATCATGTCCATGATGTTCAATGGTTCTGTAGAAGAAAACTTGAAAATACCGAGATGTACGATCTCCTTGTAAATGTATGGACACCGGATGCTGATTTTGTGTTTCCAGCAACGGAAATGAACAAAAAAAATCTGAAATTCCAACTTTCGTGGTTACAAAAGTATCCTTGGCTCACTTACTCAGCCTCTGAAGACGGCGCTTATTGTCGAGTTTGCATTTTATTTGCGCAAAAAGAAGTTGGAAAAGGAAAACATGAACGTTTGAGTTCATTTGTGCAAACTTGTGTTAAAGATTGGAAGAGAGCTTTAGAGAGATTTAAAGAACACCAAACGAAAAAATATCACTTGGACGCCCTTGAAGATGCACAGAATTTTAAGCTCATTTATGAAAATAAGAAAAATGATGTCATTGTCGAGATCGATCAGAGCCGAAAACGGCTGCAATTGGAAAACAGACGGAAACTTGCTCCCATCATTCGTGCGGTTTTGTTCTGCTGCAGACAAGGACTGGCGCTACGAGGACGTCGAGATGATGGCCCATTGGCGCTGGAAATTCCAGAAGAAAACGACGGGAATTTCAGGGCACTTCTGCGTTTTTCTTGCGTTTCTTGCGTTGGATAGTGGAAATGTAGCACTGCAAGAACATTTAAAAGTGGCTGGTTGTAATGCAACATACTTGAGCCATAGAATTCAGAACGAGATCATTGATGCTGGAGCGGAAATCATCACAAGAGAGTTGGTGAGACGCATCAATGAGACGAAATGTTTCACTGTAACCGCAGATGAAACGTCTGATGTAAGTGGAATTGAACAATTCACGATTGGAGCTAGGTTCATTCAAGAAATCAAAGGGAGACACACGATCAGAGAAGATTTCTTGTGCTTCGTTCCTGTAGAGGATGTGACTGGCGCCGGCCTTGCAAATACGCTGCTTACAACTTTGCAGAAACTTGGAGTGGACACTCATTTCATAAAAGGGCAAGGTAAGCTGGATAAAACTCAAATTAACAAGGATAAAACGCAAATGAACTAATTCAAAATTGAATTACTATAAAATATCATTATATAATTTTAAACATTAATGTATTAAATAAAAAATATTTTTCTCTAATATTTAATGTAGTATAACTCACATTCACTCAATAAAACTTAAATTAGCTAATTGAAAAATTAAATCAAATTAAAACTCATATGAACTAATTAAAACTTGGATCACTATAAGGATTTTAACGTTTTACTTTGAAGGTTATGATGGAGCTCGAGCAATGAGTGGAGAGTTGAAAGGCTGTGCAGCTATTGTAAAGAAGACATGTCCAGATGCTCTTTATCTTCATTGTGCCAATCACAACCTAAATCTGGCAATTACCCATGCGTGCGACATTACGCCGATTCGGAACTGCATTGGAACAGTCAAGCAAGTCGTCAACTTCTTTCGTCTGTCGAGCAAAGCTGGAAATTTGTTGAAAAACATATCCTGGCAGAAAATCCTAGTGCCAAGCAGACACGTCTTCTAAAATTTTGTGAAACGCGTTGGGTCGAACATCTTGCTTCTCTGGCATTGTTTCATGAAGCACTGGAATTCATCTGCTTGACGCTCGAAGAATTAAATGAGCTGAGATCAAAAACAGATGGAGTACAGCCAAACAGCTTGCTTGCTTCCATCCAAACAGCGCAATTCATAGTTGCATTGGTTGTAATGGTACGGGTATTCAGCTTGACGAAGAACCTGAGCCAGAATTTGCAAAAAGAAGATTGCGATTTAAGTGAATGCGTCCAATATGCGAACAATGTTCACGAAGAAATAAAGGAGATGCGTGCCAGGGCCGACGAAAAATTTGCGGAAATGTTCCAGTCAGCGACTCAAATTGCTGTGAAGGTTGGTATCGAGCTAACTGTTCCTCGGCGAGTAGGACGTCAAAACAATCGTGACAACTATTTTGGAAATGCTGAAGAATATTATCGACGATCAATATTTATTCCATTTTTGGATAAATATCTGGAAGAACTGGACACGAGATTTCTCGAACATCGAGCACTGTTTTCAATGATACAGAATATCATTCCAGCCAAATGCGCAGAACTTGATGAAGAAGAAATGAAAAAAACCGCCCATGTTTTTGAAGAAAAATGGCCGAACGACATCACCGGGTCTACGGAGGACTTGCAATTAGACATCAAGCTGTGGAAAAGGTAATCATCAGTTTTTCGCAGTTACAAAAAAGGGTCTATTTCATTTATTAATTGGTTTTTTATTCCAGGTTCTGTTCAAGCATTCCTAAAAAAGAACGGCCAAAAACATTCATCGAAGCTTTGGACGTTTGCAATAGAAGATTTTACAGCCAGATATACAGGCTTCTTCAAATTTGTGGGACACTACCGGTCACAGTTGCCTCTAGTGAACGGTCCTTCTCCACTTTGCGAAGGTTAAAAACTTACTTGCGCAACCGGACTGGAGAGGAACGACTGAATGGACTGGCGCTTCTTAACATTCACAGAGATGTGAATGTTACCAGTGATCAAAGATAGGGAGATCCTACTGAAAAAAACTGATGATCTCCATCAAGAGATTTTATCATTGAAATCTATTGTTAGTGATAAAGATGCTGCGCTTTCCTCGTTAGTACAGGAATTAAAAACTCTGCAGAGTATTGTCTCTGCTAGTGTATACAAACAAAACCCTGTTCCTACTGGTAATGTCAGAAACAATAAAAACAATAAAAACAATAATGTGACTACTATTGCTAGTCAGACTCATTTTACTGCTCCCTCTTCTTCGTCATCTTCGTCTGCTGGCGGTCCTGTTGTTGTTGCTGAGCATACTGTGTCGGGCTCTCGTGTTTCTGTCTGCGCTGCACCGCTACCTGCTGTTTCACAAAGTGCGTGCGTCGGTAATGCAGTGAAGGAGAATTTAACGTCAACTTTAAATGCCGCTCTTACTGCGCCCTCTAATAATGCGCCTGTTACTGAGGCGTTCTCTTATGCTAGTATTGCTGCTTCGTCTGGGAATTCATCTGTGCACCAGTTGCCCGAGTGGAATTTCGTCTCCAAAAATAGCCGTAGAATTGCTAGACAACCTATTGTCGTCGGATCGAATAGCAATCAAGAACTTCATGTTGTGCCTATTATGAGATGGTTGCACGTATCATCCTTTTCCAGTAATGTAACAGCTGATGATATTTTGGCTTATGTTTCAAAGCATGCTGCGATTGATTCAAAGATGTTGGCCTGTTTTATGCTTGTTAAAAAAGACGCGGAGGTGTGTAAACTAAAAAAAATCAACTTTAAACTTGGAGTGTCGGAATGCTGCTTTGAAAAGGTGCTTAACGCGGATATTTGGCCAACGAATGTGAAGATCCGTCCTTTCCGTTTTTTTCCCAAAGACGCTGCGAATCAACGGGACGCGTAGTTCCTCCACCTGATGTCGCCCCAAAACATCTAAAACTATACTTTCAAAATGTATCGGGTCTCAGAACTAAATCGAAACAACTTTTTGCCATGAGTTCCCATATGGATTATGACATCTTTATCCTCGTGGAAACATGGCTCAACGGAAATTTTTTTGACAATGAATTCTTCGACTGTAATCTTTTCAATGTTTTCCGCAAAGACCGTGATGCGTCAAAAACTGGGCTCTCAAGAGGCGGAGGCGTTTTGATAGCAGTTAACCGAAAATACCGCGCGTCCTTGCTGCCTTTAAAGAATGCGGACACTCTCTTGGATCAAATTTGTATTTCGGTGAATGGCATTTCTAAATTTTTTATTTGCGTTTCTTATATTCCACCATCTAGTGCTGACGTAATCTATAAGGCTCACGTTGACAATGTTCTTGCTCTAGCTTCAAATCATGAAAATTTATGTGTAATTGGTGACTTCAATCTAAGTAATATCGAATGGTCTAGTATGAGTAATGGTCGTGGGCTATATCCAAAATCTATTTCTACTTTTGCTGAAACCTATCTGGTGGATAACTTTTTAAGTTCTGACCTAATGCAGATAAACAACTTTACAAATACACTGCACCGAACTTTAGATCTCATTTTTATCAAAGGCAATATGCATTCTTCCTTATTGGAATGCCTTGATCCCTTGTCCAGACCTGGTCTGCACCATGTTCCTCTTGTCCTCCACTTAGAGTTTTATGAGTTTAACACTATCAGCGTGGACAGTAATTCTATGTGTTTTAATTTCAGAAATGGTGATATGGAGGCTGTAAATGCTGCAGTTGAGTCCTTAGACTGGGATTCGTTATTTACTGCGGTTGAAGTTGCCAAATGCTTTGATATATTTAAACATAAGATTAGTGAAATTTGCAGAAGCAACATACCAATTATTAAAAAGCAATGTTATAAGATTCCTTGGTATACTAAAGGGCTTAAGAAACTCAAGAATTTGAGAAACAAGTTTTACAGGAAATTTAAATCATCGAATTCCTTTATACACAAAGATAAGTATCTGCAATACTCGAAAGAGTTTAAATCATTGAGTAAGGTGCTGAAGCGTAATTATGTTCGTAAGTTTGAGTCAGATATAAAATCCAATCCCAAAGCTTCTTGGCGTTATGTTAAGTCTAAGAAATCTTGTTCTAGTATTCCCTCTGTAGTATTCCTTAATGATACCCAAGCTCATACTTCTTTTGAAGCTGCGAATCTTTTTGCGGATTTTTTTAATTCCAATTTTGAACCGGAAACTGATGTAAGTGGTAATAGTCTCCGGAACAATGTTTCTTCAGTTAATTTTGGTTCACTTTCTTTAACCATTGACGATGTGGAAGACGGCATACGGCAAATCAAATCGTCATCTCATTCTGATGTGGATGGTTTATCCTCGTACCTCTTCAAGAGCTGCTATGCTTTAGCCTATCCTCTATTATTGATTTATAATAAATCACTAGAGGAGGGTGAGTTTATTGACGCCTGGAAGGTTACTCTCATAAACCCAATTTTTAAAAGTGGAAATAAGAGCAATGTAGAGAACTACAGACCCATTTCCAAATTATCAACGGTCTCAAAATTATTTGAATTCATTGTCAAACAAAAACTTTATTTTTCAATAAACCGTTTGATTTCTGGAAACCAGCACGGGTTCATGGCCGGTAGGTCCACAGTCTCTAACCTGGCAGTTTTTACTGAATACTGCATATCTGCTTTTCACAGCCATGTTCAGGTCGACACTGTGTATACGGATTTCTCAAAAGCGTTTGATAAGGTTAGCCACTCTTTGTTGCTTTCGAAGTTACATAGTCTTGGAGTTCATTCTATCTTCTTAAGATGGATGAAATCTTATCTGGCTCGCCGTAATTGTGTTGTTGTAGTTGACAATGTATTTTCACATCCTTTTACTGCCTCCTCTGGCGTACCCCAGGGTAGTATTTTAGGTCCCCTTCTTTTTGTAATCTTTATCAACGACATAGCCAGTTGCTTTAAATTCTCCAAGTACCTTTTGTATGCTGATGATTTGAAGATTTACTCATCAATATCGTGTCTCTCAGACTCTCGCAATCTTCAAATGGACCTTGACAACGTTGTCCTTTGGTGTGAAGAAAATAAGCTTAATTTAAATATAAATAAGTGTTTCCATGTGACCTACTCAAAATCCCGGTCCCCTATTCCCACTTCTTACAACATTGGTGGCTGTCACCTAGTGAATCCTACTGAAATTGCTGATCTTGGTGTCGTGTTTGATAATAGGTTCTCTTTCCAAAGTCATTTAAACAGCACGATTGCAAAGGCATACTCTATGCTGTCCTTTGTTCGCCGTTTCAGCTCTGATTTTACGGATCCGTATACTCTAAAGTTGGTCTATACCTCCCTGGTTCGGTCTAAGCTAGAGTACGCGGCCTTCATTTGGAGACCCTACTATGCGTGTCACATCAATCGACTTGAACGAATCCAAAAAAGGTTTCTTCGTTATGCCCTACGTTCTTTGCATTTTGTTTACCCCATTCCCTCATACCAGTCTAGATGTCTACTTATTAATTTAAAGTCATTGGAGGGTAGGAGAAGTATTCTCTCACTTACCTTTGTCTTTAACCTAATACGGGGTGCGATAGACTGTCCTTGCCTACTCGGTCGTATCAATTTTTTTATTCCGCAAAGGTCGTTAAGAAATCATGCCACTTTCGCTTTGGAAAGGGTAAGAACAAATTACGCTTCTTTTGCCCCAATTTTTAGAGCTTTAAAAGAAATGAACTCGCTCTCAAATTCTTTTGTTTTGGATTTTTCCTATTCCGAAACTCATTTTAAACTGCTGTTGAATGATTTAATTAGCTAGGATATTTATATATCTCACTGTACTTCTCGTAGTAATCTGTATGAATTGTAATACAAAACTTCTGGATTACTTAAACAATGAAATAAATAAATAAATAAAAATAAAAAATTCTGGATATTCTCGCAAAAAGAACAAGAAGAATTGACATCACTCTGTAAATAGTCTGCCTAATATTAAAGGCAGTAGATCATATGTATTGCAATTTCATCATTTCATTCGTGTGCTGTCAATTAATGCTTCTTATATTATAAAATATTATAACGTTAAATAAAATTCCAATTGAGTGAAAATAAATTATTTTTTTAATTATGATCACAATTTTTAGCTACTTTTACCCAAAAATTGATTTTTGTCTTGTGTTTATTTTTTGGAAAATAAAACTCGCAAACCGCCAATCAACACGCGATTCAATGAACAATCATAAGTTATAAATATTAAGTTTGTCAAACACAAATAAAACGTTACGTTTTGTTAGAGCCGAACTGTTTAATTATCCAATTTTTTCGATCGGACCCCCCCCAAAATTTTTTTCTGCGTCCGTCCCTGGCACACACATACGAATGGTTCAATGGTTCAAAGTGTCATACGAAGCAATTAAAGCCACATTATTTCTTGATTTGTTAATTTATATTGTTTTGTATTTAAAATCACAGCAACCAAAAATTTGTACATTTACGTAAAAAAGACATGTGTTTGGCTTCTTTGGCGCTTCCATGTTATCGAACGTAGCTGTTAAAAATATTTGTTAATATTTTTTCTCGCATGAAAATTTAAGTAATATTAAAAAAAAAATAATAATAATAGTAATAAAAATTCCAATAATGCATACAATTAAAGTAACAATAAAAACACTCATTTATGTGAATATGATTTATGGCACCCCAAAATTCCACACATGTCTCAGTCTGCTGCAGTGGTAATTTTTGCTTAAAAAACTACGTTTGTGGTTTTAATTGCTGTTTGGCCTGATTTTTCCGTTTTAGACCGTGCGACAGCAATTTTGACACGTGTGGCAGGTATCAGTCAGTGCGACCCACAGAATCTTATTGCGAATTTTGGTGGGCGTATGTATGAGAAAAATCCCTTTTGAGGAAGTCCTTCCCTCCAATTTATTGGCGTTATTTTTCAATTATTATTCTTTGCATGTTTGTATTTTATATTTTACTTGTATTTAATTTTTATTTGGCGTAACTGGGTGTGATCTATTATGAGCTGTTGCAACCGAATGAAACGATCACAGGGGAAGTCTACCGACGACAATTGATGCGTTTGAGCCGAGCACTGCGCGAAAAACGGCCGGAATATGAACAAAGGCACGGCAAGGTAATTTTGCAACATGACAATGCTCGGCCACATGTTGCACAGGTCGTCCCTACCTTGAAATGCTCAAATGGGATGTCCTACCCCACCCGCCGTATAGTCCAGACCTTGCGCCATCCGATCACTATCTCTTCCGATCAATGCAACATGGCCTGGCTGACCAGCACTTCTCCAATAATGAAGAAGTCGAAAATTTGATCGATTCGTGGATAGCGGAAAAGCCGGCCGAATTTTTCAGAAAGGGTATTCGTGAATTGCCAGAAAAATGGGAAAAAGTTATAGCTAGTGATGGACAATACTTTGAATATTAAATTTGTAACGATTTTTTTAACAATAAAGCTTCAATTTTCCCCCAAAAAAAAACCGCTCGAATTAACCGGTACCCCTATTATAATTATTTATTTATTATTTATTTATTATATTATGTATTATTATTTATTTATTTATTATATTATTGTAACGATAACACAGTCTGTCGCTGTGCAAAGCAACCCTGTCGCTACGCGCCGTGCTATAATTCAATCTGGCAACGCCGGCTGCGATAATGATGGAAACTTTTAGTCCAACCTGGCAACGATGGCAACTTTTAGTCTAACCTGGCAATGATGGTCGCGATCACCATGGAAACCTTTAGTCCACTCCGGAATGTGCGAGTACGAGCTGCGCGATGGCCGGCAGGTATAAAAGGCAGCCGGGTGCGGCGCAGCGAGTCAGTCTGATTTTGACTAGCGGAGTTGCCACGCGGAATAATTAAGCGAATATTTAAGTGTAAAGACAGTGAAGTGTAAACCGGTGAAATAAAGTGACTGTTGGTTTATTGACTGCGTTCGAGGAACTAAGTGTGTTTGTTTATTTCAAATTGCACAATCCAGTGATTCGTACTAGCCCACTAGAACTGGTATTTTCGTAACATTTGGTGTCAGAAGTGGGATTGTGCTACTGAATAAATAAAGGACAAACAAAAAATTAAATAAAATTATAAATCGCAGACATGGTTAAACTCGAGCAACTGAAGGTGGACCAGCTGAAAAAGGAGCTGGCTGCCTGGAATTTGCCGACTGCTGGCGGAAAGGTGGACTTGCAGCTGCGCTTGCGAGAGGCACGAGGCGTCGATTGGACTGCGCACGAGTTCGGGACGCAGGAGCTAGATTCGTCGGCCAAGGTGGAGGAATCGCCTGCCGGTGCTGCGTCGATGCAAAGTACGGCTGCAGCGGCTGTGCCACCACAAGCCATGGACATGAGCCAGCTAATGGTCGCAATGAAAGGCATGTTCGAGGCTTCCGACCAGAAAATGGAAACGAAAATTGAGAATGTCAGTCGTGAAAATCGTGAAATGTCGGCGCAGATGGCAGAGCGAATGGAAAACAAGCTTCAGGAAAATTCTGCGCGCTGGGAACAGAAAGTGGAAGAAATCGCCAACCAGCTTAATGTGAAGGTGGAGCACCTGGGGACTCGAGTGGAACACTTGGATAAACGAGTCGACGCCCTGGATGATTCCCTGAACAAACGTGTTGACGATCTTGATGATTCCCTGAACCAACGAGTTGATAGTCTGGCAGACTCGATGAGCAGAAAAATGGACGAGCGGCTTAGGGAGGTACAGCCGCGAGAATGGTTGCCGCCGGTTCCGGAAAGTGTTGCCACCCGAGCGGAAGTGCCTACTTATGATGGGACTACGCCGTTCGATACATTCAAGCTACAATTCGACCTGGCTGCTCTGGAAAATCAGTGGACCGATGTAAGGAAAGGTCGGAGATTTGCGCTGGCTCTTAAAGGTGCTGCGGCTGAGGTAATAAAATCCGTTCCAGAATGTTTACGAAGTGAGTACGAGACCGTCATAAGGGCGCTGGCAGCCAAATACAGCGACGAGCACAACAGAACGCTTCACTACTGTGAGCTGAAGAACCGCAGGCAAAGATCCAATGAGGCGCTGCAGACATATGCAGCGGACATTGAGCGGCTCGTGCAGCTGTCCTACCCGTCCTTCGGCGCTGATGATCTCGAGAGGATGAAGATTGAGGCATTTATCGAAGGTCTTCATGATCCGGAGACACGTCGCAGTGCGTTGATGATGGGCAAGCCGACATTTAGGGAGACGGTGACCAGCGCGATGACATACGAGGCGACATGGATTGGGAGCACTCGGTATGCACCTGCAAGGATACGCCAGATCCAGCCGGACAACGACATTGCGATCCAGGCAATAAGCTCTGAGCCACCGGGCAGGCCACGGGTGGTCTCCTCTAAAGTTGTATGCTGGGTATGTGGCAAGCAGGGCCACTTGTCCTTGTCTCACAGCTGAAACGACAGCCAAGCAGCTTGACAATTGAAGGAAGGATAGATGGAAAGCTGTTCGTGTTGACATTGGATACTGGAGCGTCATATTCGATCATAAAAAGGAAGCTGCTAAAGAATTGGGAACCGCTGCATGGCATACAGCTGCGGACTGCGACTGGCGAGCGCGCGCCAGTAAGAGGGAAAGTTACAAAAACAATTACTATCGGCACCAGCAGCCTGGAACATGAGTTCATCGTCGCGGATATAATGGATGATGACGTGATTATCGGCGTGGATTTCATGATTAGGCACGGTTTCACGCTGGACCTGAAAGAACATGTGCTGAGATATGCCAACGTTGAATTCCCGCTGCACACCGGCTATGAGCGAAGCGTGGCGGTAAGGAAGGTTGTATCGTGTCAACACCAGAGGATACCAGCGAATTCTGAGGAGATTGTGTGGGCAAAGGTGGACGAGGACGATGGGACGAGTCGGCTGTGGGTTGTAGAAGCACCGAAACAAGGACACGACAACATCATCACCGGACGTACATTAGTGGAACCTAGGAATGACAGAATACCGGTCAGAATACTGAACCCCCTGAATGCACCCAGATATGTCGGGAAAGATGAGGTAATTGGCGACTGTAAGGAAGCTGTAGCAGTGGTCAATTGCGAGAGTAGCCCGCCGGGAGATAATAAGAAGAGCGGTTTTAATATGGACGCCATACCGCAGGAGAACCAGTGGAGCAGCGAGTTGATGGCCAAGCAGAAACAGAAGGCGAGGTCACTCCTGCAGCACTATGGGGCAATATTTGCGGCAGAAGCAGGCGGAAGAACAGCCATAGTGAAGCACAACATCGACACCGGCAGTGCAAAACCGATTCGCCAACCGCCAAGAGGGAAGAGGCCCTCTGGCCAAGAGGGAAGAGGCCCTCTGGCCAAGAGGGAAGAGGTCACAAACTTGATCGAAAACATGCGGAAAGAAAAGGTCATAGAGCCTTCTTCGGGGCCCTGGTGCTCGCCGGTCGTGCTAGTCAAGAAAAAGGATGGCAGTACCCGGTTTTGTGTTGACTATCGGAAGCTCAATGATGTGACCAAGAAGGACAGTTATCCACTACCGCGGATCGATGACACCCTGGACACGCTGTCAGGCACACAGTGGTTCTCCACGCTCGACTTACGCAGCGGCTATTGGCAGGTAGAGCTTGCAGACAAGGACAAGGAGGAAACGGCTTTCAGTGTGGGCGATGGTTTGTGGCAGTTCACCGTCATGCCGTTTGGACTCTGCAACGCACCAGCAACATTCGAGCGGCTAATGGAACGCGTGTTAAAGGGGCTGCATTGGCGGACGTGCCTGGTGTACCTCGACGACATAATCGTGATGGGTAAAAGCTTCGACGACCACCTGGGAAAGCTGAAGGAGGTATTCGAGCGGATACAAAAAGCTGGGCTTAAACTCAACCCGAAGAAGTGCTCGCTGTTCCAAAAAGAGGTCAAGTATCTGGGTCATACGGTTTCTGACCGCGGAGTACATACGGATGAAGGCAAAATCACGGCGGTGAAGGAGTGGCCCCGGCCACGCAATCTACACGAACTCCGCAGCTTCCTGGGCCTGTGCACATACTACCGCCGATTTGTTCCGGGATTCGCGAACATAGCCAGCAGCTTGCACAAACTGACGAAAAAGAGCCAAGCTTTCGAGTGGAACGAAGAGCAGGAGCAGGCTTTTGCACGGCTGAAGGAAAAACTGTGCACTGCTCCAATTCTGGCCTTCCCCGTGCCTGGAGATGTGTTTGTGCTGGATACAGATGCAAGCGGGCATAGTATTGGCGGTGTGCTATCACAGATAATAGACGGCCAAGAACAAGTGATAGCATACTACAGTAGGATTCTGTCGAAACCGGAACGCAACTACTGTGTGACGCGGAGAGAACTGCTGGCGGTATTGGACTGCGTAAAACACTTCCACAAATATCTGTATGGACAAAGGTTTCGCCTGCGCACAGATCATGCGGCATTGAGATGGCTCCTGAACTTTAAAGATCCTGAAAGGCAATTGGCGCGGTGGATCGAGCGACTGCAGAGCTACGACTACACGATAGAGCATCGCAAGGGCAGTAGCCATGGAAATGCCGATGCCTTGTCACGCCGTCCGTGCAAAGTCGAATGCAGGCAGTGCTCGCGAGCCGAAAGCAAAGAACAGATAGTGGACGTCCGGTTGGTAAGCGTTATGCCAGAGGAAGAGTGGTCTGCGGAGAGGCTACAAAAGGACCAGCGCGAGGATGCGGATCTTGCAAAAATCGTCGAAGGCAAGGAGCAAGGCGCACGTCCAGACTGGCAGGAGATGGCCGGTGAAAGCCCGATCGCTAAGGCTTACTGGGCGCAGTGGGAAAGTCTACGGCTAAGGGAAGGATGCCTGTATCGCGAATGGGAGAGCGCGGATGGTCGGACCAGCAACTCCCTAATGGTAGTGCCGAAATGCAGAATCAGGTCATCGAGGCATACCATAACGACTCCAGTGGAGGGCACCTGGGCATCACCAAAACCGTCGCCAAGATAAAAAGACGATTCTACTGGGTAGGATGCCAGGAATCTGTAGCCGAATGGATTAAGACCTGTGACCGATGTGCAGCCGCGAAAGGTCCGACAAGAAGGTATCGGGGCCGCATGCAGCAGTACAACGTGGGAGCGCCCTTCGAGCGGATTTCTATGGACGTCGCTGGCCCATTCCCAGTCAGCACTCAAGGCAACAAATATGTGCTGGTGGTAATGGATTACTTCAGCAAATGGCCCGAAGTGTACCCTATTCCTAACCAGGAGGCCACTACGATCTCGGAAAAGCTGGTAAACAACTGGGTAGCCAGGTTCGGAGTTCCGTTGGAGTTGCACTCAGATCAAGGCCGGAATTTCGAGTCTGCGGTATTCAAGGAAGTGTGTGAGCTGCTGGGGATAAAGAAAACGCGTACCACTCCTTTGCACCCACAGTCCGACGGCATGGTGGAACGTTTTAACCGGACACTGGAAGAATATCTGCGGAAGGTGGTAGGCAGGAATCAAAAGGATTGGGACACGCATATCCCCCTGTTCCTGATGGCGTATAGGTCAGCCCCGCACGACACGACATCACTCACTCCGGCCCGAGCAGTGTTCGGCACAGAGTTGCGGTTACCCGCTGACTTGAAGTTCGGGGTGGTCAGCACGACGGGAGGCGCTAGGACCTGGAGGAAATTCACCAGTTCATAAGGAGCCGCACCAAACTTGTCAGCGATAAGGCGAAAGCCCGATATGATCTGCGGGCCAACTCAGCAGGGTTCCAGGAAGGCGAGCTGGTAATGCTCTACAACCCGCAGCGGAGGAAAGGTTTGTCTCCGAAACTGCAAACGCCATGGGAAGGACCTTACGAAGTCGTGACTAGGATAAACGACGTGGTATACAGGATTCAACGTTGCGGCAATAAAGGCGTTAAGCTGAAGGTAGTCCATTTGGAGCGCCTGGCGCCTTATCATAGCGAAACCTCGGCACTTGTTCGGGACGAACAAGGCTAAGTCGTGGGCAGTGTAACGATAACACAGTCTGTCGCTGTGCAAAGCAACCCTGTCGCTACGCGCCGTGCTATAATTCAATCTGGCAACGCCGGCCGCGATAATGATGGAAACTTTTAGTCCAACCTGGCAACGATGGCAACTTTTAGTCTAACCTGGCAATGATGGTCGCGATCACCATGGAAACCTTTAGTCCACTCCGGAATGTGCGAGAACGAGCTGCGCGATGGCCGGACAGGTATAAAAGGCAGCCGGGTGCGGCGCAGGGAGTCAGTCTGATTTTGACTAGCGGAGTTGCCACGCGGAATAATTAAGCGAATATTTAAGTGTAAAGACAGTGAAGTGTAAACCGGTGAAATAAAGTGACTGTTGGTTTATTGACTGCGGTCGAGGAACTAAGTGTTTTTGTTTATTTCAAATTGCACAATCCAGTGATTCGTACTAGCCCACTAGAACTTGTATTTTCGTAACATTATCCTTATATATAATTCGGTCTGGTTATATCTATACTATTATACTTGTATAAAGCCAAGTGTGACGTTGCTTTTTTGAGCCACAATCAGGCAAAAACCGCTGAACCGATTTAGATGAAATAAGCACCAAACACATTTTTAGCTGGGGGAATGGTACATAGGCTATATGAGAATGACCACGCCCCCTTCTTACGCCTACTATGGTAACAAAACTCATCTATGGTATGCTTTTGTAAGGCAATATGGGTATCAAACGATTCAGCGTGTCATTGTGGCAAACATAGGCTATAATATAATTGGCCACGCCCACTTTCCGCGCCCACTAAACTAACAAAACGAAGATACGGTACATGTCTGTGAATCAGTATTAATATCAAATGATTCCGTGTTTCATTGATGTTAACATAGGATATATAAGATTGACCACGCCCATATGATATGCCTTTCCGCCACGCCCACTATAATAACAAATCAGCCATGGTATATTTGTCATAACAATATGGGTATCAAACGGTTCAGCGTGTCATTGCGGCAAACATAAGCTACAATATAATCGGCCACGCCCACTTTCCGCGCCCACTAAACTAACAAAACGAAGTACGGTGCATGTCTGAAAATTAATGTTGATGTAAAATTATTCTGTGTTTCATAGCGGTAAACATAGGCTATATAAGGTTGACCACGCCCACCTTTTACGCCTTCTTGCAATGCCCATTATGATGACAGAAATTAACTGTGATATATTTGTGCAAAACAATATGGATATAAAAAAATTGTGTGAATCTTTGCAGCAAATATCTATCTATCACTGGTAAAATTTAATGGGCGTTGAACAAGGGGCGTGGTTTTTAAATGCCGGTGTAACTTTTGAACTACAACTGCGTTCACATCAATGACATTCGGTACAAACGTACGATTTAGTTGTGTTTTTCGATAAGGGGTGGGGTTTTGACAAGGGGGCGTGGCAGCGCCCATACAATTTAAATTTTCAATATGGAATATCTTCGGAATGAGAAATCGGGCAGCATTAAAATTCGGTGCGGGGCCACCGTTTAGATGTGCCGTTTCACTGGTAAAACTTTGTAAGCGTTGGACAAGGGGCGTGGCACTTTTTAAGCAACACAAATGTTTTGAATAACTTTGGAACTACAAATCACACATCAAAGAGATTTGACACAAACTTACGATTTAGATGTGCCCTTCGACATGGGGAATAGGGTGGGTATCGGACGAGGGGCATGGCACCGCCCATAGAACTCAAGTTCTTAATGTGTAATATCTTCGGAATTATAAGTCGGCCAGTATTGAAATTTGATACAGCATCATGGCTTAGACGTGACGTTCAAGTGGTTAAATTGTATAGGCGTTGGACAAGGGCGTGGAACTTTTTTAACGATCCTATTGTTTTGAATAACTATGGAACTGCAAATCACACATCAAAGATATTTGGCACAGACTTACGATTTAGACGTGCCCTTCGACAGGGAGAGTGGGGTGGGTATTGGACGAAGGGCATGGCACCGCCCATAGAACCCAAATTTTTAATGTGGAATAGCTTCGGAACAATAAGTTGGAAAGCTTTGAAGTTTTGAATAGCTTCGTCACATAGATGTGTCATTCTACTGGCAAAATTTTATGGACGTTAAACAAGGGGCGCGGCATATTTTTTGTGACTGAAGTTTTCCGCGTAACTTAGGAACTGAAAGTCGCATATCAATGAAACCGGATCACACCCTTCGACTGGAGGAATGGATTGGGCATTACATAAAAGAGGCGTGGCATCGCTCATAGAGTGTAGTATGAAAAAACTTGATTTATTGGGCCCATTGACTTCAAGCTTGCGTGCAAAGCCGCAGGGCCCTACTAGTATTAAATAAATTAATATGTTTTGTTAATATTATGTTAAATCTAAACAGAAACATTTTTAGTATTTTTAGATTTTTGGATTCACATAAGATTCGATTTTTGGATTCATGTTTGTATTTGTTTTCTCGGTTATGTGGTTTAATTTTATTGAGTTTGTTTTCCAGTTTTTATTTTTCTTGTTATTTGTGACAAATAAATAAAAAATTTGTAAAATAAATTGAAACTTTTTCCGTTTTGTAAATATGCATTTTTTAATTTTTTAAATCATATTCTGTTATCTTTATATTTCAGTATTTATGTCTATTTTCCAAATTCGACTGTTGGTTAGTCTTTTTGTTGTGTAAATAGTAATATTAACTTTTTTTAATGTATTTTTGTGTAGATATTCACTTGAATTTTTGTTTTGGGATTTTTTCTAAAATTTTTATATTCCATATTTTTTTTTCGTTTATTTATTGAATATTTTTAAATTATTGAATATTTAATATTTCACCATTGTGCGTAATGCTGAACATTTTAGACTAAACATTAAGAAGTGTGTTAAAAAAATTGCTACGTGCAAAAGCTGAGGTCGAATCGAGCGATCCGTGAACGTACAACTCTTCACGTAAAAGTTGCGATTTCGTATTACGCCATACGTGAGTATGACGAGTACTCGCTAACGTAATCCGGTATGATGCCTTCCGAAAGTGCGTACGTTAACGAGTATTTTCTTACGAACTGTCATTCGATCAAAAAATTGTGTTCGTAAACGACAAGAAAGGACAAATAATGTAAGAAATTTAAAAAAGAAATTATAAAAAACCAATTATATTGCTAGAAGGATTATGTTAGGACAGATACAAATAAAATAAGTGCGGCACAAAAGGAGCCAATTGCAGTATTTATGTCCAATTCCAATCAAATAGTCGCAACCAACCACTGCTGCTAGTTGCAGCGTTGGTTGAGCCGCTGTAGGCTGCTGCGGAAAAACATATTTAAATGCTTCTTTAGTCAAGCGAAATCTTTTTACAAATCTGTAAGAGAACTTTGTACAGTGTAAGTTTCTTCTTATATATTTTTATTTAACTTACGCCGCGCTTGGTAAATCTAATGGGTTGCTTTGGTCCCTTAATTGCATAATTCTTTCGTCACCATCACTTTCATCGGATGATAAAAAAGAGTAAGGCACCGTCCATAATCTCTTTATTACAACTTTTGTTCAAAAATTTTACCAAATTCATAATTTGGTGAAATTCTGCTTCGCAAATTTAAGATTTGAGTGCAAGCTGTCACTGTCAAAATTGTAAAAGAGGACAAAAAATCTATTACACTTCGAAAGAAAAGAGGAAAAATCTACTACACTTTGAAATAATTACGATCCGTTCGCTTTCGTATGCCATCATCCCATTTGTTTCACACGATTAACGTATCACGGAATTTTCTTTCGTACGATTGCCGATACGTTCACGGATCACTCGATTCGACACCTGAATTTTGCCGCACGGTGAATAATATTTGCTGTGTACATATTTTCCAGCCTTTCAGCCTTAGCTTAAGCGTGTACGGAGACGCAGTGCGCGCAAGCAACACAGTTCAGCACAGCGCAGCTTTTTGTAAATAATGCAGTGTCATATAAGAGCGTATATAGCGACACAACCGCGTGTGGAGCAGGACGTTCACAGTTTAATCTGTGCTGCGCTGCTCTGCGCTGTGCTGCGCGACCTGCGCCTCCGTATACGCTCAAGCTTAAGGCTTGATTACACGTAACGAGCGGAGTGACGAGACAGCAACTCGAACGAGTGCTCGTTTCGTCTAAACAGTAAGCGAGTTGTTGATTGAGTCAGTGACGGAGTAGAGTGGCGAGAGAGTCACTAGAATCACATTTGGTTTACTAGGCCGAGTACTACTTTACCGTTATATTTTTCTCTTTTTCGCAGCGATACGCGGAATCGCTCGTCACATGCGGAATGCGTCACACACCACTTTTCGCTCGGTTGAGTTTAATTGCGCGAGTTGCTTAGTTAATTTTGTGCATTATAAAACCGAACTGACTCGCCACGTGTCAAAATACGTTTGAACAACTCGCCGCTTTTGCTCGCCATTTAGTACCATTTTGATGTCTCGTCACTCTACTCGTTACGTGTAATCAAGCCTTTAGTGCGTTTTGGTGCGCGTATCTGGCTGTTTTTTGGCTCTCTCTGCGTTCTGAAACGCGTTTTTGTGTTTTTGTTACGCCGTTCGGCACACTCTTGCGAACGTGTGAATGTCTATAAACACAAGTCTCTTAGTTTTTTTAAATTGATTTGTTCAAGCTTTGAGAATGCCTTTAAAGTGAAGTAGAGTTACTCATACGCCTCGTATGCCACATGACGAAATTACTACAAATGAGTTAATTTTTTAAAATAGTAGAAGTGAATTTGATTTAAAAATTGCATTTTGGCGGTTCGGCGCAGCAGTCCAAATATCTTGGGGCCGGCAAATTTTAAGCTAGGCCCGAGAAACTCACACATACACACACACACAGGCACACACATTAAGATTTGGCACTCACCTACACTGGTGGCAATTCCCATAAACTCACTTTGAGCTGAGGTATGAAAAGTCTTGTAGGAGGAGAGGAGATGATTTAAAAAACAAATAAAGGTTGTAGTTTACATTTCCATAGTTTGCTGTAAGAAACGGCAGGTGTACCGTTGTGCACGCTTTTATAGTAAATTGATCAGTGAAACAAAAATATAAGTGATTAGCTGGGCCCTGCGGCTTTGTACGCAAGTTCTCTTGTTTCCCCGATACAAATTCTTAACCCATTGTTAACCTGTCAGATTTTGATTAACCCTAATTCCCAGAATTTTAAACGTAACCTAAACCCAGAAGTGAGACTGTCAGGCTCATATGAGCAAAACAACTGAAAAACTCAATTTATTTTACTTTTCCCAATCCAATTACTACTGTACTGTGGAAGTAGAATGGAGATTTGTTTAGTTTATTGTATACATGTTCCTGCGTTTTGGAGATGTGTGGTGGACCAATATGACACCGACTTTGTTTACGTGTACCAGAATTTGGCGCCTGCGAACTGACCTTTTGCAGTAATACAGCATATATTGTTGCCTGAGTCATCGCTCGTAGATATTCGTGGCTATACAAAAAAAATCCCCAGTTATCGCAAAAACAACTATTTTTTACTATATATGCCCTCATTCCAGTAAAGACGTGTTTTTAGCCATATGACATATGTCGCAATGCCAGCAGCATCAATCAAATGTATAAAGAAAGCTAGAGGCCATTCATTAGGTTTGCGTTTCTTGAAGTACCTATCATACAAATTTGGTTTTTTCTGAGTGTACGAACCCCGCATCCAATAAACTATCGGCTAATTCCTTACTGGTGAGCTAGCTGGTCATTATTACATTTGTATTTGTAAGTCTCAAACACTTTTTCAACACCTTTTTCGCAAGACCCACAGCTCTTTGATTACCGTATTTGCATGTGTATGGCATTTCAGGAGGTATTAGCACCATCGCACTTCCATATTCTGATTACATATTTATCGGGATTGGAAGACATAAACTGTATGAACTAACATCAACTTCGACAAGGCACAAATTCTTCATATTATGACGTAGATTGCAGTATTTTTAAAATTTTTAATTGACTTCATCCCATGCCGACTAGATGAGTGCTAGGCTCAAAAACTTTGAACTTGATACGATAAATATGCACCTAAACATGAAAAATATAAATATTCTTCCATATGGTGGACAAAAAGTCAAGGAATTCTGAGTAAATTTGAGTATTTGTTCAAATGAGCTTCTGAGGCACACTTCTGGGGTTACGTTGCATTTTTAAAAAATTGTTTAAAAAAAGTAGAAAAACTGTCTTAAAAGTAAAATTTATAAATCTATACATTGTGACCGAAAAGTTTCCGGAAATTCTCATTTATAATTCGCGCGCTGTATATTTTTCGATATTTTAAGTTTCTGTAGGTTGGTAGCACTGTTCTTAATTACTATGCCAAAAATGAGCGCGATCTGTCAGACAGTTTGTTTACGGCAGCTGTTGAAACCAGTTCACCTCAGTAGTGCGTTGCGAAAAAAAACAATGGGAAAAAATATTGAACAAAGAGTTTGCATCAAATTTTGTGTTTCGAACGAAATTTCGTGTGCAGAATCGTTGCGAATGCTACAAAAGGCTTATGGGGAATCAGTTTTATCGAAAACTCAAGTTTATGAGTGGTACAAAGCCTTTCAGGACGGTCGTACGACCGTCGTAGACATGCCGCGTTCTGGACGACCTTCGACCTCTACCACCGACGAAAACATTGAAAAGGCAAAGGAAATCGTGCTCCCAAATCGTCATGTGAGTGTTAGAGAGATAGCACGAGAGCTAGGCATCGGTCGTGAGATGGCTCGTTTGATTTTGGTGGACAATTTGTGTATGCGACGCGTCAACGCTCGGCTTGTTCCGATTTACCTCAATTTGTTCCAAAAACACCATCGTGAACAGGTCTCGTTAGACATGATTTTAAGGCCAAACATTAAATAAATACCATCGAACAGCCACCGTATTCACCTGATCTTGCACCGTGTGACTTTTTCCTGTTTCCCAAACTCAAATTACCACTCAGAGGAACGCGTTTTGAATCCATAGAAGACGTAAAACAGAATTCGCAGAGGGAACTCAAAGCCATACCGGAAAGCGCCTATAAAAAATGTTTTGATGATTGGAAGAAACGTTGGCATATGTGTATCGCTTCTAATGGAGCATATTTTGAAGGAGATAAAATAAATATTGATAAAGATTAAGAATTTTGCGTTTTATTTAAAATTTCCGGAAACTTTTCGGTCACAAGGTATATATAAAAATGAATCGTGGTTCGTTCGGCTGCTTAAAACTTGAAAACGACTGGACCAACTTGGATACTTCCTTTGGCGGGTTTGTTTGAAATTGGTACGTGAAGGTTTAGGAAAAAAGAAATGTCGGGAAAACGGGGCGTGGAACCACAAGAATACATTTTTAAACAATAACTTTGGAACCACAAGTCACACATCAATTAAATTTGGTACAATCTTACTATTTAATCATGTCCTTCGCCCGAGCGAATGGGGTGGGTATTGAACAAGGGGGTGTGGCACCGCCCATACAACTCAAATCTTTTAAATGGAATAGCTTCCGAATTGTTAGTCGCACATCATTGAAATTTGGTGTACCGTCGTTTCATAGATGTGTCATTCTACTGTTAAAATTTGATGGGCGTTGAACAAGGGGCGTGGCCCATTTGTTTGACTCAACATTTCAGCAGAACTGTAAGTTCCACATCAATGAAACTTGGTACGAACCTACCATTTAGTAATATCTTTCGGCAAAGGGAATGAGGCGGGTATTTAACAAGAGGGCGTGGCTCCGCCCATACAACTTAAATCTTTTATATGGAATTGCTTTGGAATTGTAAGTCGCACAGCAAGTTTGGTATTACATCCTCCCACAGAAGTGTCATTCTACTGTTAAATTTTGATGGGCGTTAGACAAGGAGCGTGGCACATTTGTTTGACCCAATATTTCAGAAGAACTCTAAGCCGTACATCAATGAAACTTGGTATGAACGTACCATTTAATCATATCTTTCGGCAGAGGGAATGAGGCGGGTATTTAACAAGAGGGCGTGGCTCCACCAATACAACTCAAATCTTTAATATAGAATATCTTTGAAATTGTAAGTCGTACAACACTGAAATTGAGTACCCGTCGTCACACAGATGAGTCATTCTACTGGTAGGATTTGATGGGCGTTGGGCAAGGGGCGTGGCACATTTTTTGTGATCCAAATATTCCGCTGAACTATAGGTCGCACAGCAATGAAATTAAGTACGAACCTACCATTTATTCATATCTTTCGACAGAGGGAATGATGAGGGTATTGAACAAGGGGCGTGGCACTGCCCATACGAACCAAATTTTTAATAGATAATATCTTTGAAATTGTTAGTCGTACAACACTGAAATTTAGTACCCCGGCGTCCCATAGATGGGTCCTTCTACTGATAGGATTTGATGGGCCTTTGACAAACTTTGTGACCCAAACATTTTGCTGAACTATAAGTCGCACAACAATGAAACTAAGTACGAACCTACCATTTTCCCTTTCGACAAAGGGAATGGTGCGGGTATTGAGCAAGAGGGCGTGGCACCGCCCATACAAGCCAAATTTTTAATAGAGAATATCTTTGAAATGGTAAGTCGTATAACACTGAAATTTAGTACCCCGTTGTCCCATAGATGAGTTATTCCACTGGTAAGATTTGATGGGCGTTGGACAAGGTGCGTGACACATTTTTTGTGACCCAATTATTTCGCTGAACTATAAGTCGCTCAGCAATGACACTTAGTACGAACCTACCATTTTCTCTTTCGACAAAGGGCATTGTGCGGATATTCAATAAGAGACCGTGGCCCTGCCAATATAACTTAAATATCAAGCGCTATCCACTTCTTTACTGAAACTTAGCAGCAACATTGCTTATTTAAGGGCCTCGATTGCGTTAATCAGTGGCTCCCTCCCCTTCCTTTAGTTGGTTTTCTTCGTCAATTTGCCATTTGCCACATCGCCATTGATTCGCCATCTCGCGTATTTCATTATAAAAAAACAGCAAATGTTGTGCGGGACGAAGTTCGCCGGGTCAGCTAGTTTCATTATAAAAAAACAACAAATGTCGTACGGGACGAAGTTCGCCGGGTCAGCTAGTAAAATATAATTCTAACATTCCATTAGAGGATTACATAAAAAAATTGGCATCGAAAATCTTTTGGGATAGGATTTATCACCATTTGAAATCTTTAGTGAGACTGAGAGGCTCACTTCTGGGAATTAGGGTTAAAAAACAAAAAAAGACATGTGTATAATTATCTTTCATTTCAAGTGTTTCCAAAAATTGTTAAGTCAAAAGGCATATTAAATCATGTGTTTTCATATTTACTCTAAACAAATTTTTAACCCTTGGTTTACCACGGTAGATTTCGATTTTCAAAAAAGTGAAATGCACGTTTTAATTATTTCCCGTTTGAAGTAGCAATAGCTAAGTTTGAAGTCAAAAGGCCCAATAAATCTTGTTTTTCCATACAAACTGTTAACCCATTTTTGACCCCGTTAGATTTTGAATTTCAAAAAAATGAAAAGCACGTGACCCGTCCGTTTTTAACGCGTATCGAGTAATTTTACATTTGAAGTATTTTCAACAAGTTTGAAGTCAAAAGGCTCAACAAAATGTGTTTCTCCATACATACTTTTAACCCGTCGTTGATCCAGTTAGATATCGATTTTGAAAATAATGAGAAACACCTTTCTAATTTTTATTTTTGAAGTGAATAAGCCCATTTCCATAAATGTGAAGTTTTGATTTTCGAAAAATTATAAAATACGTGTCGAATTATTTTCGATTTACAGTATTTTCAGGAAGTTTGAAATCAATATGTCTATTAAATCACGTTTCTTCAAATAACACCTCAACACATGTTTGCCCCTTTAGACCCCGAATTTCAAAAAAGTCCCGCCTTAGCGGAGGTTCATTTTTCAAGATGTTCCTACAGTCTAAAAATCATGTTTATTGCTTCAGCGGTTTCGGCTGAGCGATGATGAATCAATCAATCAATCAGTCAGTCAGTCAGGACAAAAAATCTACGTATCTTAAAATGGAGGCGGTACCACGCCCCCTTGTCCAATGCTCACAACTTTCTTCTAGTCGAATTGTGCTACTAAGTGGAAAGTTCATACCAGTGGGGTATCCAGTATTTCATGAAGGGGGGCGGGATATTGAAAGAATTATTCAACATATTTTTATACTTTTTTCAACATGGTTTACTCTTTTTTCAACAATTTTTTACGCTTTAAGCTTGGCGTTTATTTGTTTCAATTGCTTTTCGCTCAAAGCAAAATCACATACATTAAATAATATAAAAATTTAATTTTTGTAATTAATATTATATTACAAAATAAAATCAAGCCTTCGTTGCTTAGTACACATTTTATCGATCACTTCTTCTGCCGTTATTGGTACAACATTGTGTACTGCCAACATTGCTTAACCATTCAGGCGTTCCTTGATTGAAATAAAAAAATCAACAAATTTAAAAAAAAATTTATTCTTATATCACACTCTTATTAAGTAACATACCTGTCCAATGCTGTTCCGAAGATAAGTTTTCAGGCGCTTTAGCCTAGGCGTATACGGAGACGCAGGCCGCGCAACACAGCACAGGGCAGCGCAGCGACAATTAAACTGTGTGACCCAGAAAATATGTGAACTGCGTATACGAATCTCGTAAAACCAGCACACGTGTTCCGTATTCATTCCATAAACCCGGTAATACGAGTTATTTGTCTGAATTAGACTTTGAAATAGAACCTATATAATATCGGGTGTTTTTTTAGAGGTTTGTTTTTCGAATAGAGATAAAACTGGCATTTTGTGGTCAAATCTGGCAACTCTAATGTCATTTATGTTCAGTTTGGTTTGCCATTTCATCATGAACAGGTTGACAAAAGAACAACGCTTGCAAATCGTGCAAATTTATTTCGAAAATAATGGTTCAGTTCGCGAAGTTTACCGCAAGCTCCGTCCATTTTATGGTCGACATAATCGTCCATCAGATCAATTAATTCGGTTAACCATGGGTCGTTTTCGCACTACGTTTACTCTATGTGATAATACGCATCCGCAGAGACGTCGAACAGTGCGCACCGAAGAAACAATTGCGCTGTAGAGCAAAATGTTGAAGAGGACCCAATCAGAAGAGGAGTCAGTTACCGTTAATGGAGACAGGTATAGAGCCATGATAACCGACTATTTTGTTCCCGAATTGGATGGCATGAATGTGGATGAGTTGTGGTTCCAACAAGACGGCGCTACATGCCACACAGCGCACGTCACAATCGATTTATTGAAGGAAACATTCGATGAGCGCATAATTTCGCGGAATGGACCTGTCAATTGGCCACCAAGATCGTGTGATTTGACACCATTGGATTATTTTCTTTGGGGATATGTGAAGTCGCTCGTCTACGCCAACAAACCAGAAACGTTAGGGGACTTGGAAGCCAACATTCGTGGCGTTATTGCCGACATACGGCCCCAAATGCTCGAAAAAGTGGTTGAAAATTGGACCTGTAGAATTGGCTTTATTCGAGCCAGCCGCGGCGGCCACATGCCCGAAATCATATTTAAACATTAATGGCATAAAATTATCCTTCCAATAAAGCCAAATTGATGGACATTAAAACGATTTTCTTGTGTTTTATTTCAATTCGAAGTTCTATACCTCTAAAAAAAACACCCGATATAACTAGTAGGGCCCTGCGGCTTTGCACGCAAGCTTGAAGTCAATGGGCCAAATAAATCAAGTTTTTTCATACTACACTCTATGAGCGATGCCACGCCTCTTTTATGTAATGCCCAATCCATCCCTCCAGTCGAAGGGTGGACCCGGTTTCATTGATATGCGACTTTCAGTTCCTAAGTTACGCGGAAAACTTCAGTCACAAAAAATATGCCGCGATTTTAAGAATTGTTAGATTTTTGCGTATATTTTGTATTATTATTATTATTATTATTATTATTATTATTTTCGAATTTCGCATTCACAGCCTTTGGCTGGGTTTTACTTACTCCGGGTATGCATACCAAAGGAGTTAGGCTCGGTCGTTATTGGGTGTTATTTGGGTGTTTAGTCACGGTTGAGGAATTTTCGGGCTATTGTTGCTGTTTTTAGTATAACAGCTTTTTGTATTAGTGTGTGTGTGTTAGGGTCGAGATCTAGGCTTTTTAAGTATATTTGGAAGTTTTTTGTGGTTATACCTGTTACAGATAATACTATGGGGATTATTTGAACTTGCTTTTGTTTCCAAAGTTCTTTAAGTTCTATTGCAAGTGGCTCGTATTTGTTTATCTTTTCGTCTTCTTTCTGTGTTATATTGTGGTCATTTGGTATTGCAATGATGATTATATATGTGATTTTTCGTACTTTGTCTGTTAGGGTGGTCGGTCGGTTATGCATTATTGTTCTATCTGTATGTATTGTGTTGTCCCAGTATAATTTGTGATTTTCATTTTCTAGTATTCTGTGTGGTGTGTATTTGTAATATGGTGAGGTATCGTCTGTTAAGTTGTGTTTCGTTGCTAGTTTTTGATGTATAATTTTAGCGGCTAAGTTCGATTGTTTCTGGTTGTTGATGGCATCTTCTGCATGAATCGGTTTGGATTGGTTCCTTGGTTATGTATTTTCTGTAGTTTCTAGTTGCTATGACTTGGTCTTGGATGGCAAGCAGGAATCCTTCTGTTTCTGGTTTTAGTTGACCTATTTGTAACCATTTGTATGAAAGGCGTTTGTCAATATATTGGTGTTGCATTAGGTTATAATGTCGTCCATGGAGGGCTTTATTCGCCCAGTTGTTTATTTTTTGTGTGGTTATTGTGGTGTATGTTTCTAGGTTGACGTTAGTGTTGCGTAGATTGAGTGGTGTGTATTGTTTATCTGCTTTGACTATTGCTCTATGTAGCGTGGTGTTTTTTGCGTGGAAATACTTTCTTAGGTTTTCTATTTGTGCGTTGTGCAGAGCCCTGATGTCTATATATCCTCTTCCTCCTTCTGTTCTGTCAAGTGTGATTCTCTCCAGGCATGAGTTTGGGTGTAGATGTCTATGTTGTGTTAATTTTGTTCTAGTTATTCTGTTTATTTTTTCTAGGTCTGTGTCTGTCCATTTGATAATGCCAAATGTGCACGTTAATGTTGGTATGGCATATGTGTTTACTGCTTTAGTGGTGTTTTTGGCATTGAGGTAAGTTTTTAAAATCTTGTTGAGTCTATTTGTGTATTTTTTCTGCATTTGTTCCTTTATTTGTGAGTGGTTTATCGTGTTGTTCTGTTCTATGCCTAGATACTTGTATAACTGTGTTGAGTCCATGTATTCTATTGGTTCATTTGTTAGGGATTTCGGTTCATTTGTTTTTATTTTGCCCTTATCTATATTGAGTAGTTTGCAGTTTTCTACACCAAACTCCATGCACGTGTCAAGGGTGAATTGTTCTGTTAATGTTAGGAGACTTTCCATTTGTTGTGCTGTTGCGGCGTATATTTTTATGTCATCCATGTACATCAAGTGGTTTATTGTGTGTTGCGTAGTGTTATTGTATTTAATTTTGAAACCTATTTTAGAGTCGTTTAATATATTTGAGAGGGGGTTTAGGGTTAGACAGAACCAGAGCGCGCTAAGGGAGTCTCCTTGGAAGATTCCTCTCTTGATTTGTATTTCGCTTGTTTCTATTTTTGTTGTATTTGTTTGTAGGTATATTTTTGTTCGCCATTTGAGCATTGTCACATTCAGGAAGTTTCGGATTTTTAGGTCTATTTTATATATTTCGAGGATTTTGCGGAGCCAGCTATGGGGGATAGAGTCAAACGCTTTCTTGTAGTCTATATAGCATGTAGTTAGGTTACGTTTAGAGTCTTGTGTTTGCTTCAATATTGTGCTGTCTATTATTAATTGTTCCTTGCATCCTTGGCTGTATTTTCGGCATCCTTTTTGTTCTTCCGTAAGTATGTTGTTTTGTGTTATGTGGGTTTCTATTTTTTGCATTATTAGGGATGTGATTATTTTATACATCATTGGTAGGCATGTTATTGCTCTATAGTTCGATGGGTTTTGAGTATTAGTGTTTTTTGGTTTGATGTATGTCTTTCCTATGGTTAGAAATAATGGTGTGTTATGTGGGTTTTCAATTACATTGTTGATTTGTTGTAAAAGGTTTGGGTGTATTGATGTGAATTTCTTGTACCAGATATTTTGTATCTGGTCTATTCCGGGGGCTTTCCAGTTTTGTGTTTTATTTATTGTATTCTTAAGATCTTCCATTTTTATGTTACAGTTTTCTTGTTCTGTGATGTGATGGTGTCTTATTTCTTCATTTTTTATCCAGCCTGCATTGTTGTTATGTTGTTTTTGCTGGGACCAGATACTCACCCAGTAGGCTTGGATTTCTGCTTGGGTGGGTGGTGTTATGTCATTATTATTATTATTATTATTATTATTATTATTATTATTATTATTATTATTATTATTATTATTATTATTATTATTATTATTATTATTATTATTATTATTATTATTATTATTATTATTATTATTATTATTATTATTATTATTATTATTATTATTATTATTATTATTATTATTATTATTATTATTATTATTATTATTATTATTATTATTATTATTATTATTATTATTATTATTATTATTATTATTATTATTATTATTATTATTATTATTATTATTATTATTATTATTATTATTATTATTATTATTATTATTATTATTATTATTATTATTATTATTATTATTATTATTATTATTATTATTATTATTATTATTATTATTATTATTATTATTATTATTATTATTATTATTATTATTATTATTATTATTATTATTATTATTATTATTATTATTATTATTATTATTATTATTATTATTATTATTATTATTATTATTATTATTATTATTATTATTATTATTATTATTATTATTATTATTATTATTATTATTATTATTATTATTATTATTATTATTATTATTATTATTATTATTATTATTATTATTATTATTATTATTATTATTATTATTATTATTATTATTATTATTATTATTATTATTATTATTATTATTATTATTATTATTATTATTATTATTATTATTATTATTATTATTATTATTATTATTATTATTATTATTATTATTATTATTATTATTATTATTATTATTATTATTATTATTATTATTATTATTATTATTATTATTATTATTATTATTATTATTATTATTATTATTATTATTATTATTATTATTATTATTATTATTATTATTATTATTATTATTATTATTATTATTATTATTATTATTATTATTATTATTATTATTATTATTATTATTATTATTATTATTATTATTATTATTATTATTATTATTATTATTATTATTATTATTATTATTATTATTATTATTATTATTATTATTATTATTATTATTATTATTATTATTATTATTATTATTATTATTATTATTATTATTATTATTATTATTATTATTATTATTATTATTATTATTATTATTATTATTATTATTATTATTATTATTATTATTATTATTATTATTATTATTATTATTATTATTATTATTATTATTATTATTATTATTATTATTATTATTATTATTATTATTATTATTATTATTATTATTATTATTATTATTATTATTATTATTATTATTATTATTATTATTATTATTATTATTATTATTATTATTATTATTATTATTATTATTATTATTATTATTATTATTATTATTATTATTATTATTATTATTATTATTATTATTATTATTATTATTATTATTATTATTATTATTATTATTATTATTATTATTATTATTATTATTATTATTATTATTATTATTATTATTATTATTATTATTATTATTATTATTATTATTATTATTATTATTATTATTATTATTATTATTATTATTATTATTATTATTATTATTATTATTATTATTATTATTATTATTATTATTATTATTATTATTATTATTATTATTATTATTATTATTATTATTATTATTATTATTATTATTATTATTATTATTATTATTATTATTATTATTATTATTATTATTATTATTATTATTATTATTATTATTATTATTATTATTATTATTATTATTATTATTATTATTATTATTATTATTATTATTATTATTATTATTATTATTATTATTATTATTATTATTATTATTATTATTATTATTATTATTATTATTATTATTATTATTATTATTATTATTATTATTATTATTATTATTATTATTATTATTATTATTATTATTATTATTATTATTATTATTATTATTATTATTATTATTATTATTATTATTATTATTATTATTATTATTATTATTATTATTATTATTATTATTATTATTATTATTATTATTATTATTATTATTATTATTATTATTATTATTATTATTATTATTATTATTATTATTATTATTATTATTATTATTATTATTATTATTATTATTATTATTATTATTATTATTATTATTATTATTATTATTATTATTATTATTATTATTATTATTATTATTATTATTATTATTATTATTATTATTATTATTATTATTATTATTATTATTATTATTATTATTATTATTATTATTATTATTATTATTATTATTATTATTATTATTATTATTATTATTATTATTATTATTATTATTATTATTATTATTATTATTATTATTATTATTATTATTATTATTATTATTATTATTATTATTATTATTATTATTATTATTATTATTATTATTATTATTATTATTATTATTATTATTATTATTATTATTATTATTATTATTATTATTATTATTATTATTATTATTATTATTATTATTATTATTATTATTATTATTATTATTATTATTATTATTATTATTATTATTATTATTATTATTATTATTATTATTATTATTATTATTATTATTATTATTATTATTATTATTATTATTATTATTATTATTATTATTATTATTATTATTATTATTATTATTATTATTATTATTATTATTATTATTATTATTATTATTATTATTATTATTATTATTATTATTATTATTATTATTATTATTATTATTATTATTATTATTATTATTATTATTATTATTATTATTATTATTATTATTATTATTATTATTATTATTATTATTATTATTATTATTATTATTATTATTATTATTATTATTATTATTATTATTATTATTATTATTATTATTATTATTATTATTATTATTATTATTATTATTATTATTATTATTATTATTATTATTATTATTATTATTATTATTATTATTATTATTATTATTATTATTATTATTATTATTATTATTATTATTATTATTATTATTATTATTATTATTATTATTATTATTATTATTATTATTATTATTATTATTATTATTATTATTATTATTATTATTATTATTATTATTATTATTATTATTATTATTATTATTATTATTATTATTATTATTATTATTATTATTATTATTATTATTATTATTATTATTATTATTATTATTATTATTATTATTATTATTATTATTATTATTATTATTATTATTATTATTATTATTATTATTATTATTATTATTATTATTATTATTATTATTATTATTATTATTATTATTATTATTATTATTATTATTATTATTATTATTATTATTATTATTATTATTATTATTATTATTATTATTATTATTATTATTATTATTATTATTATTATTATTATTATTATTATTATTATTATTATTATTATTATTATTATTATTATTATTATTATTATTATTATTATTATTATTATTATTATTATTATTATTATTATTATTATTATTATTATTATTATTATTATTATTATTATTATTATTATTATTATTATTATTATTATTATTATTATTATTATTATTATTATTATTATTATTATTATTATTATTATTATTATTATTATTATTATTATTATTATTATTATTATTATTATTATTATTATTATTATTATTATTATTATTATTATTATTATTATTATTATTATTATTATTATTATTATTATTATTATTATTATTATTATTATTATTATTATTATTATTATTATTATTATTATTATTATTATTATTATTATTATTATTATTATTATTATTATTATTATTATTATTATTATTATTATTATTATTATTATTATTATTATTATTATTATTATTATTATTATTATTATTATTATTATTATTATTATTATTATTATTATTATTATTATTATTATTATTATTATTATTATTATTATTATTATTATTATTATTATTATTATTATTATTATTATTATTATTATTATTATTATTATTATTATTATTATTATTATTATTATTATTATTATTATTATTATTATTATTATTATTATTATTATTATTATTATTATTATTATTATTATTATTATTATTATTATTATTATTATTATTATTATTATTATTATTATTATTATTATTATTATTATTATTATTATTATTATTATTATTATTATTATTATTATTATTATTATTATTATTATTATTATTATTATTATTATTATTATTATTATTATTATTATTATTATTATTATTATTATTATTATTATTATTATTATTATTATTATTATTATTATTATTATTATTATTATTATTATTATTATTATTATTATTATTATTATTATTATTATTATTATTATTATTATTATTATTATTATTATTATTATTATTATTATTATTATTATTATTATTATTATTATTATTATTATTATTATTATTATTATTATTATTATTATTATTATTATTATTATTATTATTATTATTATTATTATTATTATTATTATTATTATTATTATTATTATTATTATTATTATTATTATTATTATTATTATTATTATTATTATTATTATTATTATTATTATTATTATTATTATTATTATTATTATTATTATTATTATTATTATTATTATTATTATTATTATTATTATTATTATTATTATTATTATTATTATTATTATTATTATTATTATTATTATTATTATTATTATTATTATTATTATTATTATTATTATTATTATTATTATTATTATTATTATTATTATTATTATTATTATTATTATTATTATTATTATTATTATTATTATTATTATTATTATTATTATTATTATTATTATTATTATTATTATTATTATTATTATTATTATTATTATTATTATTATTATTATTATTATTATTATTATTATTATTATTATTATTATTATTATTATTATTATTATTATTATTATTATTATTATTATTATTATTATTATTATTATTATTATTATTATTATTATTATTATTATTATTATTATTATTATTATTATTATTATTATTATTATTATTATTATTATTATTATTATTATTATTATTATTATTATTATTATTATTATTATTATTATTATTATTATTATTATTATTATTATTATTATTATTATTATTATTATTATTATTATTATTATTATTATTATTATTATTATTATTATTATTATTATTATTATTATTATTATTATTATTATTATTATTATTATTATTATTATTATTATTATTATTATTATTATTATTATTATTATTATTATTATTATTATTATTATTATTATTATTATTATTATTATTATTATTATTATTATTATTATTATTATTATTATTATTATTATTATTATTATTATTATTATTATTATTATTATTATTATTATTATTATTATTATTATTATTATTATTATTATTATTATTATTATTATTATTATTATTATTATTATTATTATTATTATTATTATTATTATTATTATTATTATTATTATTATTATTATTATTATTATTATTATTATTATTATTATTATTATTATTATTATTATTATTATTATTATTATTATTATTATTATTATTATTATTATTATTATTATTATTATTATTATTATTATTATTATTATTATTATTATTATTATTATTATTATTATTATTATTATTATTATTATTATTATTATTATTATTATTATTATTATTATTATTATTATTATTATTATTATTATTATTATTATTATTATTATTATTATTATTATTATTATTATTATTATTATTATTATTATTATTATTATTATTATTATTATTATTATTATTATTATTATTATTATTATTATTATTATTATTATTATTATTATTATTATTATTATTATTATTATTATTATTATTATTATTATTATTATTATTATTATTATTATTATTATTATTATTATTATTATTATTATTATTATTATTATTATTATTATTATTATTATTATTATTATTATTATTATTATTATTATTATTATTATTATTATTATTATTATTATTATTATTATTATTATTATTATTATTATTATTATTATTATTATTATTATTATTATTATTATTATTATTATTATTATTATTATTATTATTATTATTATTATTATTATTATTATTATTATTATTATTATTATTATTATTATTATTATTATTATTATTATTATTATTATTATTATTATTATTATTATTATTATTATTATTATTATTATTATTATTATTATTATTATTATTATTATTATTATTATTATTATTATTATTATTATTATTATTATTATTATTATTATTATTATTATTATTATTATTATTATTATTATTATTATTATTATTATTATTATTATTATTATTATTATTATTATTATTATTATTATTATTATTATTATTATTATTATTATTATTATTATTATTATTATTATTATTATTATTATTATTATTATTATTATTATTATTATTATTATTATTATTATTATTATTATTATTATTATTATTATTATTATTATTATTATTATTATTATTATTATTATTATTATTATTATTATTATTATTATTATTATTATTATTATTATTATTATTATTATTATTATTATTATTATTATTATTATTATTATTATTATTATTATTATTATTATTATTATTATTATTATTATTATTATTATTATTATTATTATTATTATTATTATTATTATTATTATTATTATTATTATTATTATTATTATTATTATTATTATTATTATTATTATTATTATTATTATTATTATTATTATTATTATTATTATTATTATTATTATTATTATTATTATTATTATTATTATTATTATTATTATTATTATTATTATTATTATTATTATTATTATTATTATTATTATTATTATTATTATTATTATTATTATTATTATTATTATTATTATTATTATTATTATTATTATTATTATTATTATTATTATTATTATTATTATTATTATTATTATTATTATTATTATTATTATTATTATTATTATTATTATTATTATTATTATTATTATTATTATTATTATTATTATTATTATTATTATTATTATTATTATTATTATTATTATTATTATTATTATTATTATTATTATTATTATTATTATTATTATTATTATTATTATTATTATTATTATTATTATTATTATTATTATTATTATTATTATTATTATTATTATTATTATTATTATTATTATTATTATTATTATTATTATTATTATTATTATTATTATTATTATTATTATTATTATTATTATTATTATTA